>JAMJFZ010000484.1:1137500-1370000 GCA_026225945.1 Cricetomys ansorgei
CACACTCTCTCTCACACACACACACATACACACACACTCTCTCTCACACACACACACACACACACTCTCTCTCAGCGTTGAGGCACGATGGCACACTCCTTTAATCCCAGCACTCGGGAGGAGGCAAGGGCAGGCAGAATTCCACGGGTTGGAGGCCAACCTGGTCTACATAAAACATTCCAGGCCAGCCATGGGTACATAGTGAGACCCTCTCTCAAACAAACAACCCACAAAATGATCTGTAGTAGTACATCTACTGTGTGGGCTCACCAAGAGAGACATGGAGACGTTTTCATATGTGCAGATTCCGCCAGACCTCAGCAGAGGGAACCGCCGTCCTGGCCAGCGTGAGTGCCTCGGCTCAGGTGTTTTTATGCTTTCAGAACTCCTCAGGGGTTCCACTGATAGCATGTGCAGATCATGAGCAATCAGCACCCCACAGAAATCCAGCGCCTGCAGACA
Source organism: Cricetomys ansorgei (assembly GCA_026225945.1). Taxonomy (NCBI): domain Eukaryota; kingdom Metazoa; phylum Chordata; class Mammalia; order Rodentia; family Nesomyidae; genus Cricetomys; species Cricetomys ansorgei. The sequence goes on from JAMJFZ010000484.1 coordinate 1,137,963, forward strand.
CTACAAAATGCCAAAAACCTAGGCAGCCCCTCCCCCAACAGTGCATAAAGCAATTATTTTATATATAACTAAAAATAAACTTCCCCAACAATGATCGCTTAAGAACATTTATGAAGTTTTGTTAAAAATAACGATGGTAAACGAATATGTTAATATAAATAATATTTTATGACAAACTCCACTCGTTCAAGGCAAAAAAACCCAACAACGGAAAAGCCAACAAAACAAAACAAAAGGCCAGCAGAAGAGTGGCTTCGCAGAAGCCCCCGTGCCCGTCTTGTGAAGGACAGCTGGGTCTTCCTATCCGCTTCTGCCCCCATCTGTCACGGTGTGTTGTCTTGGTTGACGGAGCTGAAGAAACCTGGCCTCGCACGGATATATTGCCTTTATCGTAACTGTGGACATCTCTTCCTAGATGCTGCGCTCACCAACACCCCACAGTTTCTTAAAGATGGCTGCACCGTGGCTCTGAAACACGCGGGGGCGGGGGCTGTGTCACTCTGGCGGCATTCTTGGCATTGTGTACTCTGCGTGGGCCTTTCTCTACGCACGTCTCGGATGCACGTCTGGTCCCCTGGGGGATTCTAGTTCAGGGGATTCTGTAGACGTTTCCCACTGTTGACACATCTTCATGATGTTCCCCAACTCTTAATTCCGTCACCGCTGATCTAGTGGCGTCTGGGTGCTGACGGCTCACAGCGGTCGATGTAGGTGGTACAAAGCACTCATTTTCACTTAATTTTGAATTCTGTTATTGGTGAGAGAGCCTGTGGATTCCACTTCTGAAGGAGCAAGCTTACTTTGTTCTTTATTTTGAGATGGGGTCCTGCTATGTTGCCCAGACTGACCTTCAATTGCTAGGCTCAGCTCTGCTTCCAGCTCTTACTTCTCTTTTGAGAAAACATCTGTCAGATGCCCCGCTGGCACTCCTTAGCTCACCTTCCAGCTGCCTCTCAGATACAGCGATGCTCCAGGAAGCACAAGTGCTTCATCTCACAGCTCCATCCTTTTTGGGACACCCCGCCCCCTTTGCCCAGCAGGAATCCTGAGTCTGTGGTTGAGATTTGGTACAAGCCCTCAATCCTGCTCCCTCCAGTCCCTTCTAAGGGAGACAGTGTTTACGTTCTGAGTGCAGGCTGGCGTAGCAGGTAGTGCCGTGGCCCACGGTGTCACCACCATGGTGCCAATCTCGTTACAGGGGTAAGGGACACTCTCAAGGCGCTCATCAGGCTCTGAGACCCCAGGCTTTTGTGAAGGAGCACCCAGTAGTCTGGCCTCTATGGTACACTTGGTTCTGGTCTGTGCTGGCTCAGATCCTCTAGATCTGCCCCCTTCTCAGAATTCCAGCCTCTCTTTGCCTCCGATACTGAATGCCCTAGGCATGCCCTCACCAGGGCTGCCGTGGATATATTCCCTTGGAAGCTGGGACTTTTCTCCTGAAGACGGTCTGTTCCCAGGGCTGTATAAGCTGTTCAGCGCAGTGACCTAACCTCCTGGGACCTGCTTCCTTGACAAACGTTCTCCTTCTGTCTCAGGAGCTCTAGCGAGCAGGGCAAGTTCTGCCCTCTGTGTGAAGCCATCCCCGGGCCTGCCCCCTTCCCAAACAGTTGAGGGCGGGGGCAGGGTGCTGAGATCTTCGCTGCCCATCACTGTGCAGATGGTCTCTGGCTGGCTAGACCGGCTCCAGTGTGATGGCTGAGCTTGCCTGGGCCTGTGGCTTTACCGGAGCCAGCCCCAGTTCTGTGTTCTCTATGCTCAGTGAGACCAGGGGTAGGCAGCAGGAACTCAGAGAGAGGCTTCGGACTGGAAAAGGCAGGGATGGTTCCGTGCGGCTCCCCAAAACGCCCGGCTACAAAGTCACCTGCTGTGCCGTGCCGTGCCGTGCCTTGCAGTGCCGTGCGGCTCTGACCTGCCTCCTTCACCAGCATTTTTGGGTTGCATGTCTCCTCACACTGATACCAGCTCCCAGCCTTCACAGCAGTCGGGGCAGAGTGGTACAGGAAGAGGGGGGATCTGTCTGAGGAGTTCCAGCAAGGGGTCTGCTTAGCAGCCTCTGAGTTGCTGTAGCAGAGTGTTGGCTGCCAGGACTGGGGTGAGGAGGGAAGCTGGGCAGGTCGGGTAGGCAGACACTCCTCTTACTGTCTAAGAACTGAAGATGCTCAGCCTTAGAGGGGTTGGGTCAGCTGGGCGTTGGGCAGGAGTGGATGAGAGTTCTTTCCCTCTCAGGATATTTTTCTACCCAGGGAGCAGGCCTGTTTCCCCTTTAGGTCAGTGGGGTTCGTATTCTGGAAAGATGACCCCTGTATTCCGGCATTTCAGAGACTGGAGGTTCCTTTTCCCCCGCAGGGGCTTCCTGAGCCAGAGCGTGCAGAAGGCAAGGGTGTGGTTGCTTCATTTCCTGGGCTTTGACACAGAAGGTGGGAGGCACAGGGGAGGATGGAGAGAGGGACAGGCTGGGGCTTGTGGCCCGCCTTCCCTACATTCCCAGGCTGGCTAGCACTGTTGAAGACACTCGAGGGTCGCTACAGATATCAGAAATAGAAGCAGTCAGCAATCCTAGCAAGATGAGGGGCATTCCTGAGCAGGTTCTCTGGATGCTCCCAGAGGTGGGAGCCTGGTACCCAGAAAGGCTGCTAACGGGGGGCTTCTTGGTCCTTGGAGGCTCTGGGGGCAGAGGATGGTCCCTTCATAGAAAAAGGTCTGCCAGGCTGACTGCGGGCATCATATCCTGGGCACTGGGCAGCCTCTAGGGGCTTGGATTTGACTTCCCGATTAGACAGGGACGGGTCACGTGTGCCTTTTGTGTAGCCTGGCCCTACCTGAGGCCACCGATGAGCAGTCCTCCATGGCTGCAGACAGTTTCCAAGAGCTTGAGGCTGGCATGCCAGAGCCTGAGCAGAGGCCAGAGGCCTGAGACGTAAAGCGTTCCATCCTTAGCCTAGGGGCCGAGGCCTTAGGGTTAACCAGGTCCTGTGGCCAGTATGAGGAGGAGCGGCCTGGCCAGGATCCTGCCGCTCCTGGCTCCCTGCCTCCAGAACTGAAGGGCCTACATGGCTGGGAAGAAGGGATACCATGGAGGATAGGCATAGTGGACAGGGTGGGGGTGGGAGGGTGGGAGGGATCCTGGCTCCAGGTATAGCGGGGCTCTTGCCAGTCGCCTACCTCATGGTCCTCTGGGGCTACGCCTTGGCCTCAGGCAGCCGGCATGGAACTGTTGCCTAATTAGGCTCTGCGGTGCCAGCCTAGTGGAGCCCCACACCTGGCCTGCACTCCAGCAGGCATGTTGGGGCATAGCTCTAGCTCCCACTGCAGCAGGGAGCTGACTCCCAGAGGGCGCCGGCTGGGACGGGAGCTGGAGCTGGTGCTAGCCTCATGGGCTGGTGACTGAGGGGCTGCAGCAGTCCAGCTGCCTTAGGAGGGCCTAGGCTGGGAGACCCTATATCTGTGGGTGAACCTGGAGCTGGGGCCAGAGGTGAGGAGCGCCAGGGAGAAGAGGGAGGCCGAGGGTGAGCCCAGGGCTCGTGTACTATCTGATGCCCACTGCCCACACTGCTCTGAGCCTTGGACCCTAGGAACCCTGGTCGACCAATCTTTGCTGATCTTGAAGGAGGCAGGTCAGGCTGGAGCGCCTGGGGTCATAGAAGGGGGAAGACTAAGAGGCCTGGAGCTGTGGCTTAAGGAAGGGTGAAGTAGAAGTGGGAGCCTTCCCTGCCAGGGCTTTGGGGGCCTCCCTTTCGGTGCCTGTCTTCCCACCTGGATAGAGCATGTAGCTCTTGGTGTCAGGAGGGTTTAGGTGTGCTGATGTCCATCATAAACTGGGGCTAGAAGCTCCATCCAGGCAGGTCCAGGCTTCAGGGGGCCAAGTCTTCCTCCCTTGCCCTGCGGATTTCTCTGTAACGCCCTACGGAAATGGCACGGGAACAGAAGCCCCGGGAAGAGGTATCCATAACGCCCTTGGAAGGAATGGGCCCAGGTAGTAGATGTTGGATGTGTGGTGAGAGGCGGGAAGGAACTCTGCAGGCAGGGACTGAGCAAAGGCTGTGGGGCAGGCTCCAGGGCAGGACGAGGTTTGTCAGCACCTGGGGTGCCTTGAAAACCAGGGGCTCGGAGCTCAGCCCAGCAGGACTTCCCTGGGCAGACCACAGGGGCCTCCACTCAGTGCATGGCAGAGTGCGTGATGGGAGGGCTTGAGACCCTGAACATAGACTGATGCCTCAGTGAGGGGCCAGAGCAGGGGTGAAGGATGCCCGCCCAGGCTCTCTTTGGTTCCCCCAGGCCCCAGTGTGCCTAAGGGTTGGTGAGGAGCGTAGCCACAGGGCTGCGTGTTCTGTGGCGTCAACGGGCATTTCGTCTGCTGCCAGTTTCTGTGAAACGGACCTTGTTTTGCTTTTGAGCCTCACGGAGCTTTTAGGAAATTCTCGCACAGGCAAGGATCTGCACACTCCTGAGGGCGCCGGGAGCTTGGTCACGGTGTTCTGCCTTCACCCACTACTCACCGAAAGGTGTGGGGCTTTGCAGACACCCTTGGGCCCTTCCTGCTCAACCCCTCATCTTTGGCTCTCCCGCTCCCCAGTTCCACGCTAGCCCGCTAGCCCTCCCCGCGGTGGAAGGAGCTGGACAGACCTCCCCCGTCACGTACACTCACGGTCTCCGCCCCTTTTGCTTTTTCTAGGCGTGTGATGAACTACAGGACTAGACTTCATCTCAGCAAGGGACACCGGAGGGCCCCGAGAGCAGAGGGGCCTCGTATCAGTCTCCTGTTGATGATCAGACCCCTCCGCTAATCCAGGCTGGCTGCATCCTTCCAGGATGGCTCCCCCGCCGGAGAGCCCCATTGGTCCTGCGTCTTTGCCCGAGGACCCAGGGCCCGATCTGGACAGCAGCAGATGGCTTTTCTTGAGTGCCAACGTTCTGCCTGTGGGTGAGTAAGGCCTCATTCATGCCTGGTACATTTCCCGCTGAATGACTCTGTCATCTGGACCCAAGGGATGATGTGAATCCTATGATGTCACCTGGGGAGGAGAGTCTGCCAGCCTCCTCGAAACAGGGGATCCCAGCACAGTGCAAAGGCCGCTAATGCATACACATAATCAAATTCTATCGGGCTGGACACAGGGAATCGTGTCGCTTACCTGGAACAGAGCTCGCGTTAACTTCTGGGTGGCAGCTGTCAGAACAGCACAAAGTACCTGCTGTGGGGAGGCTTCCAAGTCAAGTGTTGGGTTCTGAAGGAGCGCAGGGGAGTCACGGGGCAGGCCTGCCTCTGCCTGCGTGTGTCACACGTGCTCACACCACACACCCTTTTGCCACGGAGCCAGCTGTAGCTCGTTAATCCCGCATTCTCCAGATGCGCCTGGACGCGCCTCCCTACCTGAGGGTGGGGATCCGTCTGCTCAGCTGTGTGAAGTCCCTGCTGGGCTTTGGCCCTGGTTTCCGTTCTTTCTGGAATGGACTCCAGGAAAGGGGGTGGCTAGTTGGAGGAAGAGAGGTGAAGGGAGCCCTACCAGACCTCAGAGTTCTTCCCAAGGCCCTAACCTAGGCAGGGGCCTTACAGGGAAGCCAGAGTTCCTAGGTGCAGAATTGGGTGCGTCCGGCGGTGACGGCCCCAGGAAGCAGGACCTCGCTCTCTCTTTCTCGTTTTCTCCACCCTGTGCTTAGGGTTCGCTTGTCACTGACCGCCACACAGCCCCTCCCCATGCCTGGTTTACAGATCTTGTGGGTCTGGACTGAGTCTGCAGGAAGGGGCTGCTAGTCTTGCCTGAAGGTCTTTCTGGAGCAACTCTGTAGAGCAATGGGAAGCTGCCAAGCTGAGTGGGTAGGGCATGAATGGTACTTAGAATATTAGCCACGTGTGACTTGTTCTTCGTTTTCTTTGGGCTGACACCTGCGATGGTTGATGCCAGCTCAGCTTTGTATATGTGTGTGTGTGTGGGAGAGAGAGGGGGGGGGGGGGGAGGGAGAGGGAGAGAGAGAAAGTGAAGGTATGAACAAGTGTACCCTCTGAATGTGCTTGGGGGTCTGCTCTGGGGCTGGTCTTGTCCCACTGTGTTTCAGGTCCTGGGTCAGGTATCTTGCACAAGACCCAGCCATAGTCACTGGTCCCATTCTTTGCTGCATCTTAGCCTCTTGGCTTTTGCAACCCACAAGGGATCAGGCCTCATCTTCTGACAAGTCAGTAAGACCTCTAAGATGCTAGGGCTGGGGCCAGGGCAGATGGACAGTGTAAGGCCCAAGCCCAGGGCTATGAACAGTGGGACAATGTGGATGCCCTTCATGGCCAACAGTTCTCCCATTCAGTCTGTCCTATCCCATTTCTGGTGTATCCGTGGTAACAGGTTTCATTTGGAGCAATTCAGTCCTATTCCACAGACTGAGGGCTGGGGGTACACAAGAACTACTGGCTTGTAGGCCAGGCCAGCGGCTTTCAGTGTTAAGGTGTGGCACCAGCTCCCCATGTTCAGGGTTCCAAGGCATGGGGGTCCAACCAGGAGTTCTGAGGCCTGTTCATTCCCAGGCTGGGCCTATTTGGGCCCTGACTGAGCACACCTCAGGCTCTGTGAGCATCTGCCTCCTAGTTCCTACACCCCTTCTTCCTCCCATGCCACTGCCTTCACAGTAAAAATCAGAACTTGGGGGTGATTGGTGAAGAGACACCACGATACTCCTAGAAAGAGAAAGAGTTCCTGAATCACCTGCCTAGAAGCCAGAAGGAGAGATGTAGTCCTGTAGACCAAACCAGAAAGGTTAAGTGGCTGCTGCCTTTCCTCCGGGGGCTCCAGGCAACAGTCTCCTTTCTTTCCCAGTGCAGATGGGGTTGAGATGGGAGATCTCAGGAGTCTGTTACCGCCCTGCCTGTGGCCAGCTTTGCAGCTCTTCAGTAGACGGGTCCACTCAGGTCTGAGGTATAGGAGGGGAGTATTAGGAATGACCCCCAGTCCTGAACCAGTGATGCTGAGGGAGCTCCTGCTTCCACCTAGGACCTGACCACAGCTGCTTATGTGCTCAGGTGTTGATGAAGCAGCAGAGCTCTCAGAGACAGTCTGTCCACTGCTAACCCAGGTGCACGAAGCATTTCCACTTCATTTGAGGAGAGAAGGCCTAGCTGATCCATGAAGGGAGCTGGCTTGCAGAGTGGTTGGATTTTGTATGCTCTCCAGAGATAGACGGCATGAGTGTGTGTGTGTGTGTGTGTGTGTGTGTGTCCGTGTCCGTCCGTGTCCCAGGCATGATTGCCAGCTCCCGCCTGTCACCTGGAGGTGCCGGGGGAGTGAGGCCCTGGTCATCGGGGATGCCGGCCAGCTGGAGCATGTGTCCCTGTGTCTTTCTGTCTCTCAATTGTGGTTGAGGCTGGGCTGCGAGGCTGGGGTAGGGGAGAAGCACAAGTATTTGCACACAGGCTGTGTACCCCAGGGGGCTGGGAGTGAGGGACAAGAGTGTCCACAGGCAGGACACGTGTGTCCCCAGGTGGCTTTCCTACTTCAAAGTGTGCTCAGATCCCAGCCCCCTCCGGGACTTCTCGCCAGCGCTGTCAGCCTCTCATGCACGTTTTTTCCTGGCTATGAGAGCAAGTCTGGCTCCGACGAGCTGCTCTGCAGAGTGCAATGTAAACTATAAAGAAGCAAGTGAGGCTCACCGACACCATCCACACCTCATTTAAGAGTCTCTGTGTTTCTGCGGGTTTCTGACTACGGACGGCCTGGTGGAGATTCACGGCTGCCTGTTCCTCCCACGTCACTTGTGTGTGTGTGTGTGTGTGTGTGTGTAGAGCCAGGGATTGGCTTCGGTGTCAGACTGAAGAACCAGTCACTGCCCATCATTATTTCTTTTGAGATGGGGTCTATCGCTTGCTATGATGGTTGGCCAGTGAGCTTCTAGGATCTGCCTGTCTTCATCATAATCCCTAGTGCTGGAATCATGGACGTGTGCTGCAGAGCCTGTCTATTTATGTGGGTGCTGACACCCCGAACTCAGGGCCTCGTGCAGGGCATGCACTTTGCCAAGCGAGTCATTTCCCCGAGCCCCTAATTTATTTACTGTTTGCTAGATAAGCGCTCTACCACTGACCCTTGTAATTGTTATTATTTTGAGACAGGGTCTCACTGAGTTGCCCAGGCTGTCCTTAACTGCTACCTGCAGCCCAAGCAGGTCTTGAACTCAAAACCCTTCTGCCTCAGTCTTCTGAGTCCCTGGACCCTGAGTTTCAGTGGCCGCTTCCTGCACCCATGGGTGGTACACTGTGGTTATCACCTAGCGTCTAGCACATTTTGAAGTGAAGCTCCCACCAGTGTTGCTGCAGGGGTGAGTCTTGCAGCTTGTCCAACTGGGAAACTCATCTCCAGGAGGCTGCGGGTATGAGGCAGCATTTCATGTCCTCCAGGATCTTTGAAGCTCCCCGCTTAAGCTTGCTGAACAACCACAGGGGGATGGGGGCTGGCTGTGTGGGTGCCAGTGGAGCTAGGCAGTGGTTTTCCTGGCTTGGAGCCTGTGGGGAGCTGCGTTGCCTTTCCAGCACTAGCCCTGCCTGGTGCAAAGGCAGTCTTTTCTTAAACAAAACCGGCATCTGTCTGTCTGTCTATGTGTGTGTGAGTATGTAGCATGGTATGTGGAGGTCAGAGGACAACTTTGAGAAGTTGGTTCTCTCCTTCCACCATGTGTGTCCTAGGGACTGAGCTCAGGCTGTCGGGACTGGCAGCGAGCTTTCCACCATGTGGGTCCTAGGGACTGAGCTCAGGCTGTTGGGACTGGCAGTGAGCTTTCCACCATGTAGGTCCTAGGGACTGAGCTCAGGCTGTCGGGACTGGCAGCAAGCATTTTTAACTTTTGAACCATCTCATTGGCTCCAGAACCTTTTCTGTAAGGGGGTAGGATGCATGAACTCTCCTCTAGGACATTGGTAACTAGGAAAGTGGCCCACTAGCAGCTGCTTGGGAGCTCCCTGAGGTTGGAGGTGGTGTGTGTGAGATGGGGAGGTAGGTGGGGAAACTCTCGGCAGGGAGAACCCAGAGCTGGTGTGGGATCCTCTGGGCACCGCGGTGGGAGCAGCTGCTGCCACTGGAGCCAAGGTCCCGAGCCAAAGCAGTTGGCTGTTGGACCCAGCTACCCTTTTAAGGATGGGGGGCTGGGATGCAGGGGAGCTGCGGAATAAGGATTGGGTGGCAGAGCAGACCATAAGCCACGTAAGGAGCTGAGTCTCAGAGGCCACCACTGCAGGAAGCCTGAGGCACCCTGGCAAGGCTCTAACCCTGGGTAGACTTGATGGAATACCTGGCCAGGTACCTTGCTGCCTGAGACTTGCACTTTCAGAGTCTCTCCCCATGACTAGGCATAGGGTGCTGGCAACCTCCTCTCTCGGGGAATGTCCCTGGGCTGAGCCCTGTCCTTGGGAGGGGGAAGGAGGGTGCCTGGCATGCCAGATTGGCAGTGGGCAAGGACTGGGCTATTATTGTCTCTCTGTACCCTGGGCACTGGGCTGAGTAGGTGCAGGAGAACCCCCCCCCCAGCACGATTTCTCCTGATGTCTACAGAGAACACTGGGCTGGCTTTCAAGGTAGGCAGGGGTAGAGAGGGGAAAGTCCAGCCAGAGTGTCTGCGTCCAAGAGAGCTCCGAGGAGGGCTTTTCTGGGCTGCTACCAGAAGTGGGGAGTTCCAGGTGGGAAAGATGTACCTCTTTGGTCAGGGAAGGAGTAAGGGGGGCATGAAGTCCTGCTTAGCCCACTTCAGCCACGCTATCAAGAATGGGGACATGGGCTCTCCTTTTCTGCTGATTCTGTGGTTCTGTGGGCCTGCTACACAGTTGATGCTAAATGGGTGCTGGTACAGGCCTCTTAGTTACATAAACAGCTGATCCCGTAAGCACGGAGTGTGGGCTGTAAGTAAAGACTCAGCCTCTGGGTCAGGAACCTATAGGTCCCACTTTTTTCCCAGGCTCCCAAGGAATGGTCAGGCAATAGCTGGGGATCGCTATGTCTGGTTCAGAGTCCTGGTGGGCTGCCACCTCCTCTTCTCTGAGCATGAAATCCTGCTTTGGAGACTCAGGCTCCCCCCTACCCCGAGTGTCCCCCGACTTTCCCAGCTCCCATTCTAGCCCATTGCCAACTGGGTGCAGCCATGTGCACCCGAATGCCAAGCTCAACTTCAGCAAACAGCCCCTACTCCAGCAGAGTCCTTGAGCCCAGACCCTGAGCAACCCAGACCCTGAGCAACCTTTCAATCATGATACCCACGCACCCCTGGGTGGTGCCTCAGGCTCCCTCCATGTTTCCTGCCTCCTCAGCTTCTTCCCCATCTGAACCACCCTCAGGTCACACGCCTACTGCCTGCTTCCTCTCCCAACCCACAGACATACACACGAACACACATGCCACAAGTCACACACACACCGGACTCACAGCATACACATGTGCATGGCCATCCATCCATCTGTCCTGGAGTTCACCTGCCAACATCTCCTCACCTGGGTGGCTAAGAATCTCACTGCCTCTCCAGCCTCCCTTGAGCCCTGCTCCGCACCACCACATGCTCTAAGCAATCATACTCTGCCTGTCTCAAGAAGCCCCTGCTGGGCCTCCAGGTCTCCTAGTATCTACCACCACAACCTGGCTGAGTATTTACTTTACACTGGTCACTGGTCAGAGGACTCCTCCAGGCAGGGTCGCAGTGAACGTCAGCCAGGTGTCCTGGGAAAGTTCAGAGAATACTGTGGCCAGTTGTAGAACAGAAGAGTGATCTTGTGACTGAATGAATGATTGTGAATGAATGATTAGCCTGGCAGAGGGTGCTGCAGTGAGGGAGGTGTACACAGCAGACCCCGGCTTGGTATGGACTGAGATGTGAGGGCCAAGGCCAGTGTTCTGGTTACCAGCATCGCTTGCTCACTGATGGCTCCTGGAAGCAGCTCTGTGAGGCTGGGGGAACTAGGGCCATTGGGAGGCCCTGGGACAGGTCTTTCCAGAGACCTTCTCTTGTGCCTGCCCCAATCTCTACCTAGGCAGGCAGTGGTGTGTGCATATGACCCTGAATGCCGTTGAAAAGGGCAGATACAAGCAGGCTTAGAGTTCTGGTCGGGGGGCATAGTGGGAAGGGGAGGGGAAGAAGGGGAGGAGACTGAGTCTTCCATGTACATCCTGTCTCACCTAAGGCCAGGATATCTGACCCAGTGTCCAGGAAAGGGACCCCAGGACATCCCCTAGTTAGGCATCTGAAGACACACCCTCACTCTGAGCTGAGAGTCGCACCAGCACCATCCACACTTCTCTCCACTGGCCTGGTGGTCCATAATGTATTGAACACTGTAACAGACCATCAGCCGCAACATCCCCAAATTGTCCTAGGGTCATACAGGCTGGAAGAAGCCCACCTCTACCCTCTACCCACCACCCTCCCGGACTCTACTTGACCTAGAGGGGCCTGATGTCCCTAGTCTCATGAGTACCGTCTCTGTAGGTCCCAAGGGTTAGAAGGGCTCAGTGGGTTTGCCTCAGAGGAATGCCCAGCATGGTATTCTGTCTGCCTGTCTAGCCTGGGGCCGGTCCTTGCTCAGGCCTAGTTACCAGGGATGCCCTGGCCAGGGGTCTGGGATGGCAAAGAAGGTAGGTACCTACCCTGGAAGACCTTGATGTAAGTATTGCAGCCTGTCAAAGAAAGGGCTATTTGGGACAGGGTGTCCAGGTCCCAGGCACCCTGAGCAAGTGACTTCCTTTGTAGGCATCTCGGTTTCCTACCTACAGAAAATGTGGTGTCAGGAGCCAGTGCCATACCTCAGGGCCAGCAGCATCCACAGAGACACCTCTGAGTCTCCCAATGTGTCCTCCCCACTTCTTGTTGGCACCTGCTCAACACAACAAAGTGTTGGAGGTCTTGGGACAGGAGGGCCGGCCCCGCCCTGAACTAGAGGCCAGGTCACCTCACCGTCTCCATGGTGTGGACCTGGACTTCCTTTCCTGGGTGCCAGACCTCAGGACTTGTGTGTGGGAAGCAGAAGCCAGTGCGGATAGAGCCAATCCTGCACGTTATCTTGATTTCTGGTTGAGAACGGGACGTCTTAAGACCAGATGCTGGTAGAAAATGAAACACACACTTTCTAAATTTAGCCAGTTGAGAATTGCACATTTACCCAATTAGACGTATTGATTTGGCGAGCGTGTGCTTGCTCTCTCCGCGGTGCCCTGGCTGCGCCTCTTGCTGCCTCTCTGTGAGCATCCCTGCGGGCCTGCGTGTCCACGGCGGTGACCGCTGGCTGCAAGCAAGGTCTCTAAGCTGTGCTTCCGCCCTGAGCCATCTGTCACATACAGATCTGGGCTCTGCTGTCAGCAGGGGAGTGCCTGGGTGAGGGTAGTGGTGCCAAGCCTGGGCGGATTCTTTCCCACCAAGGTGTAGGATACCTGAAGGTCTCCATGCCTGTTTAGTATGTATGGAAACAATGGGCATATGGTTTCCTGCCTACAAGAGACACACGCTTTCACAAGGAAAAGTGACTTAAAACATTAGCAGGGCCATGTCCTGGTCATCAGGAAGGACAAAGCAGCCAGAGAAGCTTCCCAGGGTTTAGGGAACAGTAAGGAGAAACATGAGAAACAGGAGGAGGTCTCTGTGTCACACCTCGGAGGGAAAGGGTGTATGATGTCGTCAGTGCCCCAACAGCCCGGTAGGTATTTTGGAGAAACCAGCAGGCCTGGTGCAGGCTGAGAGTAGGGCTGTATTATACCTCGGGCAAGGAGGCTCTCGGGTTTCAGACAGTGGTGATCTAGGGGGCAGGCTGTTTGCTCCGGCTTTTAGAATTGCACCGAGAGCCCCTTGACATCTCAGTAGGTACATGCACCTGCTGTACCGTGTGTGTGTGTGTGCACACGCACCAGCTATCCTGCTTCTAGCAACTGGCATCAGTCCAGGAGAGACATTTCTCCACCCCAGACAAAGCCATCACTGCCTGGGAAAGGTGTGTAAGTGTGCACAATCTAGAATGTGTTGCCTATTCTGTGTCCAAAAAATAGAGGGGGTTGGCCTGCGCCCAGCTCTGGGGGTCTCTAACTTGGAGAGGGGTGCTTGGGACTATCACACTGAGAAGAGTCCTTCGAGTACCTGGGGCAAAGCACAAAAAGAAGCCCCTAGCTCAGTGCCAGTGGCTGGCTGGCCAGTGCCCTGTTAAAAAGCTGCAGAAGCCAAGAAACATTGGCATCGCAGGTGCCTTCACGGAACGCTCCATCGTTTCCCTGCAGGAACCTCATCCTGGCCTATGCGTGGCTCCTGTCAGTACTGGCATGTACTAGAAGGCTCTTGGGCAGGAGGCTGGGACGCAGGCACTCCTACTGACAGTTGTGGAGATTGCACTCCAGAAAAGGGAGCCAGGTGGAGTCTGGGGGAATTACGTGTGCCCGTGTGGCCATGCAGGAGTAGAAGTAGAGCTGGTACCACCGGTCCCTGGGAAGGAGTTCTGGTGACTGCCTCCACAGCGTGGCCAAGGAGCAAGGCTCTGGTCACCCATTCCGTGGTGATGACGGACGCTATGGCGGGTTTGTGACGGGTAGGAATGCCCGGAGCTACTTCCCCTGGGCGCACTCACCCTCAACCGGATGAGGCATTCTAGAAAGTACATTTAATAGAGCTTCAACGGCTGACGATGAGGGTTCAGTGAGCCTAGAAAGCAGGGTGCCTTGGGGTCCAGCTGCCCCACAGGTGTGATGTGCCATCTCTCATGAGTCAGCTTTGGTCCCAGGATCTATGGCAGAGCTAAGGAGTCTGCATCAGGGGAAACTGAGGCTGGAGATGAGGTACTGAGGTATCTCATGGGCCTGGAGGAGCCGGGACATGGACTCTTAAGTCATTGGACCAAGGCGGACGACAGGAGAAAGTCCGCCCTGGGACGAAAAGAGCGAGCAGTACTTATCTTGCAGGACGCCCTTCGCTATAGCCCCTCCCGCGCCTTGCCTCGGCCCAGATTCAGCGTTCCTTCTCCTGGAGTGGCATTCAGGCTTGAGTCTCCTCATTGGTCACATCCCCTCCCTTGGCCTGGCTTAGATGTCCCATCCCATTCTGAACTGTTCAGACCACAAAACGTAGAGTCCAGGCACCCACTTGGTACACGCAGCACAATGTGGGGTGAGTGTTGGGACTCCTCAGCTGTCTGGGGGTTGGGAGCCGCCTGCTGGCAGGATGGAACCCATCTGGGTCATAGTTGGCAAGGAGGGTTGACCAGGAAGTTGTTTCTCAGCCTCAAGCCAAAGCATACCCAAGAGGGGGTGGGGAGCACAGGATTCTACTTCGAGTGGCCCTTTCCCCTCTGCATCTGCATCCTTGTCTGCCCCAGACTAGGGGATGGGGAATGGGGGAGAATGGTTCACCCTAGGAAGAAAAGAGCTAGAGGCTGCTGAGAAGCCTAATTTGGCAAGAAGGTACCAAGATGGTCCCGGGTATCCAGGACCTACCCATGCCAACGGCTTTGGACACCTCCAGGACCTGGAACAGCAGGAAAGGTGCTCTGTGGGAGGCCAGGGGCTAGCCAGGGAGGAGCCAGCACTGTTTGCAAGTCCCACCCTGGTCCTCTCTCCAGACCCAAGCGGCGGTTACCAAGACAGCAGCACCAAGCCCCCTCCCACTCTGACCCAGAAACACTTCCGAAGGGAGCTAAGAGATGCTGCTACCTAGCAATTAGGGCTGGACTATTATTCTTCTCCACCGGTCTCGGGACTTTCAGTGCTCTGCATGTGCTCCCTGACCTCTTGGTTCCGGAAGACCCAGACCCTCCTCTTCAAGCTCCTGTGGGGCGGAGTGTGTGTGTGTGTGGGTGAGCAATGACCTCGACTCAGAGCTTTGCTTTGGTTGCATGGAGCAGCCTCGAGATGGGGGGGAAAACGCTCTCGGCCCCGCCCCCTCCTGGTCCGAGGCTCTGGCCACGCAGAGGCGAGGGGGGAGGCTGCGGGTGCATCTTTGCAGAAAGAGTACTTTGGTTGCGGCGGGCGAGGCGCGGGGCGGGTGCTGGCCCTGCTGTCCGCTCCGCGCCGGGTCTCTGCGCGCTGCGCTTGCCCGCAGTTCCACATTGCGCCCCGCTCTACGCACAGCGCAGCCGGGGCCCCCGGCCCCCTCCCAGCGTGGGGCGGGCAGGGGGTGTGGTGCGGGCGGCACGAGTGACAGCGCGCTCCTCGCTCCTCGCGCGTCGCCTCCACGGGGCTCAGTGTCACGGCGCCCGAACGTGCTGCGCGCACAGCCCGCCGCGGGCCGCCAGCCCTGGCGAAGCGATGCCCTCGGAGCAGCGGCCGGGCCACTGACCACCCGGCTCCGCGCCCTCCTTGCCATCTCGCTGCTGTCAACGCGGAGACAATGGACGCGGGAGCCGCCCCGCAGAAGCACAGTAGGTGCCGCTCCTGTTGCTGCAGACACCGGGTTGGGGCGGGTAGACGCGCGGGGGCGCCTCTGCTCCCGGCCCGGGTCGGGGCTGCACCCGGGGAGGGGGCGCCTGCGGTTCCAGAGCCGCATGCTGGGCCCAGCTGCTACTCTCGCTGGGGCACGGGTGCGCATGTGGGATCGCAGCAGGACGAGCGGAGAGGTCCAAGGCTCGTTTGGTGGCCTCAGGTACTGGATGAGGGACCGGGATGCCACCCCCTGCAAACTTTCCTCCCCGTGTTTCAGGACAGTGTCTTACCAGGGCTGTGACTCGGAGGGGAGACTGACCCCTGCTGGGATGGGGGTGGGGACGCCCCTATGCTGCAGGGCCACTGCCATCTGAGCCTACCAGAAGTGCAGTCACAGGCATCACACATCTGCCGAGACTCGGGGTGGGCTGCATCTGCCCAGCCCCCAGCCTTGGACACCGTGGGGCCCACCTGGCCCCTGCAGGGTGGTGAAAGGGAAGTGTTCAAGTATCCACTGCGTGTGGTGATTACTGGAGCTCTGGGCCTCCAAGCCCTCACGGGGCGTTTAGTAGGGGATGGGATACTTATAGAATTGTCAAAAGGGCCATGCCAAAGAAATAGGGGGCCTCCGCTCTCCTCCCCTCCCCTCCTTTCTCCTCGACTTCCTTCATTTCCAGTCCCTCTCTATGCTGGCTGGTGACAACTGAGGCATATAAGGTGATCATAGACACCAAATCAGGCCTTCCTCCCACGTCTCACCATGAGAGGGTACCAGTGTGCCCCCTTGCTCCTTAATGCTCCGGGTTCCAGGGTAATGTCTAGTTATTCTCATGCCTGGGCCACACAACCCAGAGCACCCATCCAGGGCTGCCCACTGGTGTCCCACCAGGACCCGTGGACAAAGGCCCAACTTAAGAGTCTGGGCACCATGGACAGGACAGGTCAGAGGTCAAGCCTACCTTCTGACCTGTTAGTAGGGCAGGAGCGGGCCTGTGCATCTCTCCCTTCCGCAGAGATCCAATCACCTCACCCCACAGCCACGTTCTCTGCAAGGTCCCAGGAGAAAGGCTGGACTTTAGACAGAATGAGAGACTCGTGTGTCAGCCAGTGCATGCCATCGGCTTACCTGGGGAGCCCTGCAGCCCCGTTCCCTAAGGCCCAGCCTCTTGGGGTCCTGTCTGATGTAAGATGACAGGTGGCACCTCATAACTCCTGCAACAGGAGAGGTCGGAGCTGTCTGGATAGTGGCTAGGCGGCGTGCGCTAAGCCTGGAGCTCCAGGGGTTGGCTTGGTAGCCTTCACGCCTTGGAGCCTTGCCCATCTAGGAAGCTGAATAAGCTTGAGACTGAGACAGGCCTGCTGTCTGTCACCCAGTAGGGCTTCCACACTGCCGCTGGGTAACAGCCGGGTGTGGGGTCCAGAGAGTGTTTAGCAGTGATGGAGTGTCTGCTACCCAGGTAGGAATTCCCCTCAGGTGACGCTCAGGTGGGCTCTGGGTCCAATAGAGGTCTTGCTGCTTGCAGGTAAGACAGCCCCCACCCCTACAGACCCTCCTAGGAATAGGAAGCCCTGGCACCTGAGGCTCTCAGTCCTTCCACCAATAGTTCAGGTTACATAATCCCCCACCCCACACATGGCTTGCTGTAATCGGCAGCAGCCAGGTTTGACAATATGAGTTGTAATTGGATTTTAATTTTTAATGCCTGCAATAGATGAAGAGCTATGGGCCGATTTGTATAGACTCAGTTACTCTGTGCCTAACAGGACTACTTCATTAGCTGCCAACTCTCACACCCACCCTGTCTCCTGCTCCGGGAGGGGTGGTGAGCCTGGCCCAGAGCATGTGCCCATGACCTGAAGGCTGCCTGCCACCTGCTGCAGCCGGGGCTGCTGAGGGAATGGACCGGCTCCGGGACCTTGGAGTGGGCTGAAGACAGCGCAGAAGGTCCCCTCCTGCTGCCACCACACTTCCTGTATCACTGCAGCTCCAGCTTGCGTGGGGCTCTGTCTGCCCTTGGCTGCCAGGAGGGGGGGGTTGCCATCCAGGGCCCCGGTATCACTATGCCTAGCCAGAACTGCCACCCTCTGCTCTTGGACAGGACTCTCGACCCCGGGGCCAGTAGGCACAGGTGGGCCTGATTCCTCTGGACGCCCAAGTCACCCTGAGCGCTCTGGGCGGGGATGGGAATGAGAACTGCAGTGGGTCTCCCAGGTGCTGGGGGCGGGGGCGACAGCGGGGGGGCACGGTCTCCACATAGACGGAGTCTTGAATAGAAGCATCGTCCTTTCCAGTGGTTCCTCCCACCGCCCCAGCTGGAGGGGTCCCAGGGCGAGGCGCTCATCTGCGACCGCCCTTTAGATTATTCTTAGGTCTGTTGTGTAACAGGCAGCATCGCAGGCAGACGGAGGAAGGGCTCCTGGAGACGTCTCCAGTGGCAGCAGCTAGCCAGCCGGGAGTGAGCTTTTGTCCCTTCTGCCTGCCCAGCACAAAGGGACAAAGGAGGCTGCTTCTGCTGCCCAGTCCTGCCAAGAGCTGGCCATTTTGGGCAGTGGAGTGGGGCTCACAGTCAGCAGGGTTTCTGTGCCGCTTGGCCTCCCAGGGCTCCCTGGCTTGAGGGTGGACCTGTCTTGGAGCCCTCTCAGACTCCTGCCTCTGTAGCCTTACACGCAAGTGTGTGTGTGTGTGTGTGTGTGCGCGCGCGTGTGTACATGTGTGTATAGTGTGTATGTGTGTGTAAACGTGTGTATACTCGTATGTGTGTGTGCATGCCTAGACCCTCCTTCCAGGCCAGTTCTGGAGCAGCAGAGGTCTGAAGAGGGAGTAGAAGCCCACCCTGGACCCAGAGCTCTTTCTCCAATTTCCCTTTCCCACTCCATTCTGTTCTCCCAGCAGCTTTCAAGCTTAATTCCAGGGTCTCCATCCCCACAGACTGGAGCAGGCTCCTCACACCTGTTTTCTGAACTCCTTCCTGTTGGGGGACCCCAGGGAGAAGGGCATGCCAGGGGGAGTCATTTCCGATGACAAACAAGAGGGACTTTGTAGAGGCTGACAGGTTACAAGACTATGGAGTGGACTCTTTACGCCATCAGAGACTGCTGGAGAGGGCCCCACAGATGCCAGTTCATCTGTATCCTGTAGGCTCATGGCCTTCGGTACCTCATCTCTCCCCCTTGCTAGATCGTCTGAGATGCATATACCCTGGAACACCTGTGTACATACATGGACACACACATACATGAATATGCATACATAATCTGCATGTGCATGCATGCAAATGTAACCTGCACAGTTACACAGACCTACTTCCAAGGCAGAGGTACCTAGTCTGCCTGGGGAGGGAGTGAACTGGCTGGCATCTTTAAAAAAACTGAAGGCAGGGTATCACTTTGTAGGTCAGGCTAACCTCAATCTCCAGACAGTCTTCTTGTCTCAACCTCCCAAGTGCTGGGATTACAGGCATGTGTCACCCACATATGCTGGCTCTAGCTGGCTGACATTCTTGAGACTGGTCTTCTCCCCTGAGACCCTGATGTGTGTAAAGGGCATGAGAAAAAGCAGCTGTGAAGGGGTCTGTAGCTCTGGGTTCCTGATCTGTCTGTGACCCATGATTATGGCTGATCTGCTGACCTTGGAGAACCTAGCATGCAGAGAACACTGGAGGATGGTGAAGGACAAGCTTCTGGAATGTTCCTCTGCTTGGTTAGGGAGGTCCCAGGCAGGCCACTGACCTGAGCTCCACACCGGTACCTCTCGCCTGGCTTCTCTCGTCATGGGCCAGCCCGGATCTGGACTGGGGTCAGCCAGTCTGGCTCTTCCACAGAGCACATCTGGCAGTTGCTCTGTCTGTGTGAGTGATCCCCTGAGCTGACACAAGGGTGCCCAGAGGCAGCTCTAAGGATGTATGTGCAATGCATAGGACCGTGGAGTCCTGCGGGCAGTGGAGTGGGGGCTGTTCTTTGCACTGATTGCTCTAACTGGCTGTGGGAGCTCAGCAGGTCACCTAACCATCTGTGAGTCCCTTTCTCCTTTGCAGAGTCACACCTGCGGCCACCTGCTCCAGTGGTGCCACAAGGATTATCTGGGCCATTCACGGAAGCTCATGGCTCCGTGCTAGACTGGGGAAGTCTCAGGGACCTGTGGCCACTGGGTTCCTCCTTCCCTACGGGAATAGAAAGCCTTCATGGCAGTTAGCCTGTCCTCTTCTTCCCTGGACTCCCAGTTGTGTACCCCAGCACGAGGGCTATCATCTAGATTGCTGAAACAAACTGCCACACACAGATGGCTTATATCAGTACGGCACCCTCACATGGTCCCAGAGGCCACAGGCCTGACATGTCAGGTGTGCGTGGGGCCACACTCCTGAAGGCTCCATGGGAAGGTCTTTCCTATCATCTTATTGTGGCGGTCTCCTTTGGCGTCTTAGGCTTATGTCTACGCCATTTCTGTCTTTGCCTGTCTCTGGAATCTTCCCCTGTTTTCTACAAGGAACACTGCTGCAAGTGGACGGCCCTGCCCATACACTGGCCTCAGTGGCCCCTGTTCACAGGACATGGCAGTAGCCGAGGCCCCTGAGCCTCTGGCCCTGTCCTGCCTCACTCCCGCCCCCTGATGCTCCCTAGAACTCCATTCTTTCCACCTTTGTTTGACCTGTGAACAGGAGCTTATCATCAGGCCAGCATGGTCGCCGATACACTGGGGCCACTTGAGTAGCCACAGATGCTCAGGGTCACCACCTCAAGGTCCTCAGGTTAGTCCTATTTGCAGAGAAGCTTTCCAAATGCAGTCATGTTCCCGGGTTCCCCTTTCATCATTCAGCCCACTTCAGGGGCCACGCCGTCTACCCTGGCACCCCCCTGCCTCAACATTGCTGAACCAGAACCGGGAGCACAAATCTCCCGCTGCTGAGTTCCACAGGCACGGACAGGACTGGCACAGGTATGGGACATGCTGACGGTGTGAACGTGGCCATCTAGTTGGGGAAGTCCAGGTTCCCTCCACCCTCATTTCTGACTGGGCTGTCAACTGTCTTCAGAGGCTACTAGGTTAAGTGAAGAGGGCTGGGCTCTCCCAAATGTTCTTTTCCTCAGTCTTCCAATCCACGTCTCCTTTGACAGGGCAGGTTCGGGGACTAGTTAGCCCCCTGGGATGAGCAGTTACGGGGAGTCCATCCCTGTGGAGGGAATGCAGGTGGGGTGGGCCAGGTATACACAGACAGCTTGTTGTTCCTGGGTGAGGTCATGCAGGTTGGGTACTAGCTTTCCCAGGAAGATGGGCAGGGGCCAGCAGGATGGAGACCACAAGCCTGGTATTGGAAAGACAGGTCAGACCTCAGGAAGTTCAGCCTTGGTATCTTCTCTTGTGTCGTTGGCTGACAGTAGCAGCCTCTGATGGACAGAGCTGCCCACACGCTGGTTGTTGAACATAGGAGAGGACAGTGGCTGAAGGACTTGAGCATCCTACTCTGCCCCAGCCCACTGTGACCCTTGATGCTCACCCCAAACTCAGATCTTTGCTGCAGAATGGTGGCCTCAGATGGCTGATCGGTAGCTGCAGGTATCTGTGACACGTGTGGTATTGAATCAGTATGGATGCTGGTGTGTTGGACCTCAGTTTCCCTGAGCTCAGCCCTAATAGCCTGCCACTTATTGGGAATAGTGAGGCTGTTGCTTCGGACACGGTGTCTCAGCAACTCCACTGGTTTCTGGAATACCCCGGGAAGCCTGTGGCACTTGTCCAGCTAAGCTGCGTCCCCAAGGTTTGTCTGGCTTCTGGTTGGGGCAGAGATGGCTCTTCTGGTGGTTAGCCCATTCTTGTGACTGACTTGAGGAACGGGTGGATTTGGTCTCCAATGGTGGCCTGAGGCTCTAGTTCTTCCTGAGATTTTTCAAGTGTTTCTCTCCCTTGATGGTGGCCCTCCCCTATGGGGCAGAAGTCTGCTGGGCACCTCATTAGCGAATCACAAAATGTCCCACTTTTCCAAGAGCTCTGATCATCTCCCCGAGCCTCTTGCACACCATGAAGTTGCACTGGTCTTCCGGGAGGCATTGCAGACATGAAAGGGGCCAACTATGAAGCTGATCCTCCCGGCATTTCTTCTCAATCCAGAATCCCCAGACCTACCATAATGTTCCTTTCTCAGACCCTCAGGCCAGGCCTCCCAAGACCGAGTTCAAGGTGCAGAGCCGCCAGCCTGGACTCAAGTTGTCTGCCACTGCCTGCCATTCTCTGAGCTTGGGCCTTGCTCCAATCGATGTCTCCTTTGACAGGGCAGGCACAGGGACTTATTGCCTCTCTGCAGTGTTCCAAGTGGCTCTGACAGGCCCCTGGGGCTCCACAGTGTTTCTGAGAAGGCACAGGCTGGGACTGGTGCCCTCCAGGAAGTCTGGCTCCAGCACTGCCCCGGGCTATAGCTGCCTCTCACTCCTCAGGAAGCAAGGAAAGTGCAAGGCGGCCTGTTCCTCTCCCTTGGCCATCTCTGTAGAAGTGTGTTCTGGTGGGGGCTTTGGGAGCTCTACAGGGCTGACCTCACAGAGGGAATGCAGGTGGGGTTAACCAGGGGCCAGGTCTGCATGACCCCTGCTGTTCCTGGAGGGGATGGTGCTGACTGTGAGAGTGAATTAGCTGCCTGTAGAGAAGGTGAGGAACCCATTAGAAGGATGAATGCTGCCAGTGCTGGGCTTCCTGGTTCCGGGGGGGGGGGGGGGGGGGGGGGGAGGGGAACTTAGCTCTGAGAAGACAGCCTTCGCTTGAGCTTTCCCTCTGGGATCCATGGCTTCGCTATTTAGCACATACTACAACTCCTCCCCTCCTGGCTCCCGAAACAGGATTAAGGATGAAGCTTAGGACGGTCTATACAGCAGTCAGTGGACATCCCTGGGGTGTCCTGGGATAGATTTTGGTCAACCTGAAGTTGCCAAGGTGCCAAGACACCTCCCAACTGCCTCCATCCCTCTCAGACGATAGCAAGCTGCCTGGGGTTTGCTCTAGATCCTGACTGAGGGAGTCGTAGACGTATGTGTCCTCTCCGCTCTCTGTCGTGATACGCAGTATCCTCCTCAAGCGACAAAACTTGCAGAGACAAGTGAAAAATCGTAGCCAAGGACATGGCTAATAAAGATAGATTTCAGGGCTGTGCTGATCGATGCCAGCCCTTGGGAGGCCCGGTTAGCTCCCAGCAGCCGGAGAAGATGACTTCCACAGACCTCTGCCTTCAGAGCGAGGTCCTCCTGCCTGCTCTTTGTTCTCTCTTCCAGCCCCAAGAAGTGGCAACCAAGAGCCACTGCCCTTCCATTCCATCACTGTAGATCACAGCCCTGCAAGGCATGTGGCCTGGATGTGCTGTGGGCCCTCCAGATTCAGAAAAGGGCTAGATAGCCATCCTGGAACCTGGTACCTATGGCTGACCATGCCAGCTCTGCCAAGGGGCAAGGGGGATGGGCCTTACTTCCCCTGAGTGCCACTGGAACTGGACCATGCTGTGCTCTTGGCTGATTCAGGCCCGATCTGCAGGGGAGGTACTGCGGTCCGCATGCTGGTGCGGAAGTGTCTGTTCTCAACACACACACACACACACACACACACACACACACACAACCCACATTCTGAGCCCAGGATCTTTGTCATCTTTAGAAATGCCAGGTCTGTTTAGTTGTGAGGGCTGTGTTCCACCACGGGCTGATGGGGTGGGAGATGAACAGAGCCTTCTGTCTGGGTACCCAGCCTGGTGGCTCACCTGCTCCGATGGCAATCCCCTCAGGCAGTGGCAAGGGAAGGGGATGCCTTCCCTAGACCTCCTTGTTTTCTTGTTGGGTGGGGTGCCCCTGGGCACGGAGGTGGGGGTGGTGGGCAGCCCTTGCCACTCTGCCAAGCTCTGCTTTCCTCCAAAGTCACAGACAGCCTCATAGCCATCTGAGTTTACAGAAAGAAAATCAAGGCTAGAGGAGAGCTGGGTTATGCTGCTGAACTGAGGGCTGTGGACCCTCAGGGAGCAAGCCGGAGATTCCCTAGGAGCTGTGGAGGCCCAGGTCCCCCCACCTGGGCCTTGCCCAGTTGGTGAGCAGCACTGCGGAAATATTTCATCTCAGTTCAAAGGCAGCAGCTGTCGTCCCAGAGTGCGCCCGTGGAAAAGGGCTGTCGTGGCGGGGACTTGGAGTCCTTGATCCTACCCCTTCCTGCCTGGCCCACCCTACCTGTCCCCTGCTCCCAGCAGATCTAGGAGTGGCGCTGTGAGCAGTAGGAGGCTGGAGTTGTAGTCCGAGGTCTGGGGTAGAACCGTAGCCATAGAGACTGGGCTGGGACTGGGGCTTGGGCTACTGCAGAAGGCTGGGCTGCATCAGGAGCCACAGGTGGGCCTGGGGAGGTGCTCCCATAATTCACAGGACAGAAGACCATAGGTTGGAGCTCCCCAACCAGGGACTAGGCATAAGCCTCTTGATGCTCGACTAGTCCTGTGCCTGCTAGCTCATATTGGTTCTGGAGGGAGGGCACTTGGCAGCTCCCTTACCCAGCCTCTTGGGTTCCTCGGATGGTTTTTCTTGGTCCCCAGCCTTGTTCACAGCAATGCACAGTAAAAGCTACTCCTTGGCTGGCTGGCTCCGCGGAACCCTGAGAAGGACTTCCCTCGGGGGACTGTCTGAGCTGTGCTGCCCAAGGGTAGGACCAGGAAAATAACCAGGAGGAGAGTTGGTTTTTCCCTTCTCCCCTCCCCTAGATCCCAGCTGAGTGTTCCATAGCCGGCCACACTACCCTGCCTTGGGCCACACCTACTCGGTCTGTGACAGCCTCCTGCCGGTCCCCATTCCTGAAAGGCAGCTGAGACAACCTGTCAAAAGAAAGTGTGATAGGACCACCCCTAAACCTCACAGCGCCGGAGCTCCCTCTCCTCGTGGCATGGCTGTGGCCACTGTGAGTCCTAACGGCACCCCTTCCTCGTGCAGCACAGGAGACAGACACTTCTGCATGTGTGTTTACAGCTGGTCCTGTCTTGGCCCTGTTGTGATGAGACAGGAAGGGTAAAGGGCTTACTGGGATCTCAGGACCCTCGTGGAGGGTTGAACAAGGTGTCTGTGGAATAGGAACTTACTACGTGCTTCCCTTTGTGCCTGGATAGGGACCGGGAATTCTGAAAAGCAAGTGACTCTGTCAAGGGCGTCTCCCCACCCCCCAGCGTCTACTCCTCTGTGCCAGAGCTCTGCTCTCCCAGGAGGGAAAAAGCCACGTTCAGCTGCTAGACACGGCTGTCCTTTTTCTGGAGTCCTTGAAAGACCTTGGTACCCCTCGGCTGCTGTGTCTCTCAGCAGCAGACTCCAACAGAGGGCCAGCTGATACAGCTCAGCCAAGGCCAAGGGGGCCCTGACTCGGGACTGCGTCCCCTGCACACCCCACGTTGGGGTGGATGGCTGTGCCTCCTGGCGCCTCAAGGTTGTGCCAACAGCGAGGTAGCGGCTGCTGCGAAGACCTTGCTATATTTCCCAGCTTCGAGGAGAGAGTCTGGGGTGCCCGAGCCCTCAGCAGGAGAGCAGTCAGGTGTGTGATCAGGGCTCCGCTTGGCACCCACAGGCTAAGACCCGTGCTCCTGCCGCTGCAGGTCTGACAAGACACCTGCAGTGCGGCACATCTCGTGATCCACCAGTTCTGAGCAACAGTTTCCAGGTCAGGCCCGTGGCCCACTTCTCAAGCAGTGGGGCTGTTGGTCACAGCAGAATTTCACAGCAGGAGAGGTAGCTATGGCCTGGGTTAAGTGAGGGGCCTCGGAGCCCCACCTGGGGCAGAAGCAATTCTGGAAGGGCCGTCTCCCCTTCGGTAAAGACGCGCCTTCCAGGCCCGTGAGTCACCCGTGCCCACTGTCCTTTGGCCCTTTCTTTGCAGTCCTCAGAGGCCGCCAATCCTCTGGCCAGTGCCTGCTGGCGAAGGCTGCTGTCTGCCAGGCCCTCTGGAGGTTTTGGAGACTTGGTGATCAGGCACAGACCTGACTGTGAGCCTAGGTGACCCGTTATTAGACCGCCACTGCCCGTAGGTGATGCTGTGGAAGGAGCTGCCTTGGCTACAGGGCCCTTCTGCAGGCCCAGCCAGGCATGGCCTCCCAGCTGCTGTCAGTGGCCAGCTTTGCCCTGCTGCCTCCTACTTCCCAGGACTTACTCAGACCTCGTGCAACATGGCGGCTGCCCTCTGGAGTGGGTTGTAGAGGATCAAGGCCATAGACCACCCTTTCCCAAGGGCTGAGGCAGTACAACCTGAGTGGACACTCCTCGTTACTGGGAAGGGATGGGTGGTCTGATGACTAACCCTGAGCTTTCCTGAGAGAGTCCTGCTAGGCCTCGGACCTCCCTTGCAGATGAGTCCCTGAGTCTGGGGATTGGCTCTAATGAGTTTCCTCAGCAGCTCCCAGGGCTCAGGAGAAAGACTCAGGGCTTGTCATTTCCAGGCTGTTGCCCTGGCCCAGCCCCCTTAGCATCCTGGCTCTTGCTGAGTGATTCCAGGCAGGGGCCCATCCTGGAAGAGCACTGGCCTGTCCCTGTGCCTAGTTTGGATTTGTGCTTCCTGGCAATGTTGGTGTGACAGAGTGGCTTTAGGCTCCTGGGAGCTGTCGCCTTGTCTTGAGCAGGGTGTTTCAAGGGGGAAACTGAGGGCAAGAGAGAGAGAGGGGGGTTGTAAATTGGCTCCTGTCCACAGCCTGTTTGGGTTCAGGTCCCAGGCTGTTTACCTGTGAGGACAGACTGTGTTCCCTCCTGCTGTTCACACCTGTGCCAGCGCTGTGTGCAGTGCCCTGGGGCCACAGTCGGCCCTGGGGCTACCTGCTGTTACTCGGCGCCTGGGAGCCCATCAGCAGCCGCTCTGTCTCTGCCCCCCCCCTTGACCCCGAGAGTGGAGACACCAGGGATGCCCTCACTGGCCCGAGAGCGACCTAGAGCTGGAATCTCCTCTGGTGCAGTGCTGTATGCTGAGTGTGCAGGGGCTGAGTCCTCTCAGGTGAGACGTCTCTGTCTCACAGGACCTCCATCTGTCCTCCTTACTGCCACACAACCTCCTTGCAGCCCCTAGGAGTGAAGAACACCCCGCATCCCCCCTCCCCCTGTCCCCAGCCTCACCCTGCGTACCTGTTGAGCAGGGCCCGTGGGTGGCGGCGAACATCCTCGCAGGCAGCTCGCGCGCACGCCTGTGTTTGTGTGTGTTTCAGTGTATTTTTAAAGCGACTTGCAGCTGTGTTTGAGTCAGTCCCATTCTCCCCTCGGCGCTCTGTAAGCCGCGCATTGGGGTGTTATTTTGGGCTTGGCATTATTGGAAATTATTATATTCTGTTTGCAAGGAGACGATGCAACTTGGGGATCGTCGGGCCAGGAAGTGGGGACTCGACGTGATTCAGGAAGAGGGATTCGGAGCGAGCCCACCCACGTCCCTCCGGGCCAGCAGAGCTGCGTCCCTCCGGGTCAGCAGAGCTGCGTCTCACGCCAGCCCTTGGCCCCACCTCAGACGCCTTGTTTCAGGGCCCTCTCTGGTTTGGGCCTCCTCTCCTCTCACCGGACGACACAGGAGCAGGGTGGGAGCTGCTGGACTTTCTTTTCTGGAAGCATCTGGAGGCTGTCTCCCTCTCAAGGACACTCCCAGTCGCTCAGTGAGACCAGAGTACCTCATCCCTGCCAACCTGCAAGTACACGCCGCCCCCCGGCCAGCTTCTGTGTGACCCCCGGAGGATCTAAGGGCAGGCTTCTGCCCGAGGGAGGAACTCTGGCCTGGGGCAGGGTGCACAAGCTTCACACTCCGGCTGGCGTCTCCATACCGCGTTCTCTGCCGTGTGTTCCTGCGTCTCCTCAAAAACAACCCTAAATTACCCCTGCAGTCAGCTGAGCCTTAAAAAGCAGCAGGCATGACTCAGACGTCACTGCTGCCTCTGCCCTAGGAACACATGAGGTCACAGAGGTGGCTCCTGGCAGCTCAGGCAGGCAGGGCTCCAGTGGACATTAGATGGCACTTGACCCCTGCAGGGCGAAGGGTAATATGGACAGGATGGTGGACCACGGTGGATGCCTAGACTCTATTCATTCTCACCATGGCTAGTGACCTCAAGTAAGCTTCCACCTCCGGGCCCCCATTTCCCGTCTGAAACCAGAGAGCTAGGCTTTCCTATGAATGGGCTTGTGCGGGAGAGCTGGTGTAGGACTAGCCCCGTGCTGCGTAGGACAGTCCTCCCACAGTGCCCAGGGGAAGAACAGAGGCTGTTGGGGACCCTCACTTGGAAGAGACCTCCGCCCTCTGACCCATGCCTTGACTCCAGAGCTATGAGAGATGGCTGCACCTCTCCCATAGCCCCTTTGTCAGGCTTCTGTCCAGCCCAGGTCTCGGCCTGTTGCTTTCGTTCTTAGAGGACAGTGCCGTTCCTAAAACCTGCCTGGTAAGTCCAGTCGTCAGGCACCCAGGTGTGACTGCAGGGCCTTAGGGACCCTGCTCTGGTCTAGGGTATTCTGGGAACAGAAGTAACCAGGGCTTTCAGGGAGCCAGGCTGGACTGGCTGGTGCCTTGTGTCCCCAAACCACCACCAGCAGGGACAAGAATGAAGTCTTGCTCTTGTGGGTACCCTCCCGTCATGGGGTGCCTCCTGGTCTTATGCTTGAGGTGGAAGGAGAGAGAGAGAGACAGAGAGAGAGGCGGGGGGAGGGAGGCCAAAAAGAGTGGCCACAGCTGTGATAACAGGGTATGAGGCCCTCAACCCCAGTCACCCAGAGTATCTTCTCCCGGGGTTCCTGTTGCGTGGTTATAGCCACACCTCCCTTCCCCCAATAGTCTAGGAACCTGTGGCAGTCAGGTAAGTGTCACTGAAGGTGGTAGCCTTCTTAGAATGTGTAGCCATGGGGAATGACAAGTTTACCTTGAGTGGCTGCCACAGCCAGACACCCACAGCCTTGGGGCAGTGCGGGGGTGAGGACGGCGCTTCTGCCCAGTGGCTGCTGGGACTGCCGGCCTCAGCCTTCCACTTGAACACTCCCAGTGACTCACAGTCTTTCTTTTCTTTTCTTATTTTGTACTAGAGGAAAAAAAAAAAAAAAACCAAACATTTGCCTGTGTTGCTCTGGGTGGCTGCGGGGCCCACGCCACCCACAGGTGGCACATGGCTGGGGTGCAGAGGGCGAGGAGAGGGGTTGGCACGGAGGGCAGGCAGATCAAGATCAAAGTGCCCCAGCGGAGAGTTCCCAGGGACTGTGGGCGAGTGTATGTGAAGGTGTGGGAGAGTCACAGGGCAAAGAGAACATGTCTCACCGAGACCCATCACCCACACAGCAAAGAGGAAGTGTGGCAAGGGTGGAGGGTTCAGATCGGGGTGCCAGACTTCCCAGGAAGCAGGGCCCAGCTTCCTACTGTCACCTGCTAAACACCTGGCCCTGGGAGGCCGAGACCCTCTCCAGGCCTCTGGCTGCCGGGGAATGAGGGAGAGACCCTGCTGGCTGTGGATAGCGAGTCCCTCAGCAAGGATACATGGGCTCCAGAGGAATAAGCCCAGGACCGCTGCCTGTGAGCACTCCCTCCTTGAGCAGTAGATCCACCCTTCCTCCTGAGTGTGCTCACACTCCTTCCTCCTGAGCGTGTGCTCACACTCCTTCCTGAGCTGTGCTCACACTCCTTCCTCCTGAGCTGTGCTCACACTCCTTCCTCCTGAGCGTGTGCTCACACTCCTTCCTGAGCTGTGCTCACACTCCTTCCCTGAGCTGTGCTCACACTCCTCCTCTGAGCTGTGTGCTCACACTCCTTCCTCCTGAGCTGTGCTCACACTCCTCCTCTGAGCTGTATGCTCACACTCCTTCCTGAACTGTGCTCACACTCCTTCCCTGAGCTGTGCTCACACTCCTTCCTCCTGAGCTGTGCTCACACTCCTCCTCTGAGCTGTGTGCTCACACTCCTTCCTGAACTGTGCTCACACTCCTTCCTCCTGAGCGTGTGCTCACACTCCTTCCTGAGCTGTGCTCACACTCCTTCCTCCTGAGCGTGTGCTCACACTCCTTCCTCCTGAGCGTGTGCTCACACTCCTTCCTGAGCTGTGCTCACACTCCTCCTCTGAGCTGTGTGCTCACACTCCTTCCTGAACTGTGCTCACACTCCTTCCTCCTGAGTGTGTGCTCACACTCCTTCCTGAGCTGTGCTCACACTCCTTCCTCCTGAGCTGTGCTCACACTCCTTCCCTGAGCTGTGCTCACACTCCTTCCTCCTCTGAGCTGTGCTCACACTCCTTCCCTGAGCTGTGCTCACAGTCCTTCCCTGAGCTGTGCTCACACTCCTTCCTCCTGAGCGTGTGCTCACACTCCTTCCTGAGCTGTGTGCTCACACTCCTTCCCTGAGCCGTGTGCTCACACTCCTCCTCTGAGCTGTGTGTTCATACCTCCCAGGGTCATTCACACTGCATTGGGGCTGGCCACAGATTTCTTGGCAAACTCTGCTCACCTAGTAAGACAGCTTCCTTCTACCTGCTCTTGGAGGATCCGCAGGTGTGTTTTCTGGCAAAGATAGATACATTTCCTGGCAAAGTGGCAAAGACTTGTCATTTGGGTCTGGATTTGGGGAGGTCATTCCATAAATAATATGAAAAAGATGGTTGTGTGTAAGGTCACATGTTATGTGTCAACTGGCTCTGTCTTCCAGAGGATCCTGACAGACCCTCATACCACGTAGGCATAGCCTCTTCAAAGACGCATCTCTCCTGCAAAGGTTCCATGGCAAAGTTTAATTCCCATCTTGTATTCCCAGGGCTTCTCTGGGCTAGGGTTAGGGTAAGGGTTAGGGGTTAGGAGTTAGGGTAAGGGTTAGGGGTTAGGAGTTAGGGTAGGGTTAGGGTTAGGTAAGGGTAGGGTTAAGGTAGGGTTAGGGTAAGGGTAAGAGTTAGGTCTTAGGGTTAGGGTTAGGGCTTTTACATCACAAAGCCACTGTCTACAGATGGGGGTTAGGGTTAGTGTTAGTGGTTAGGGTAAGGGTAATGGTTAGGATAAGGTTTAGGGGTTAGGTGTTAGGGTAAGGGTAGTGGTAGGGTTAGTGTAAGGCTTAGGTTAGGGCTTTTACATCACAAAGCCACATCTATAGATTAGGGTTAGGCATTGGGGTTAGCATTAGGGTGAGGGTTAGGGGTTAGGGTTAGAGTAAGGGTTAGGGTTAGGGTTAGGGAAAGTGTTATGGTCATGGTTAGGGTTAGGGTTAGGGTCAGAGTTAGAGTTAGAGTTAGAGTTAGGGCAAGGGTTTATGATTTATGGTTAGGGTAAGGGTTAGGGTTAGGGTTAGGGTAACTGTTATGGTCATAGTTATGGTCAGGGTTAGGGATTTTACGTCACAAAGTCACTGTCTGGATATGGGTGTGGCTGGCACAATGGATGGCAGGACGTGTGACTGTACCGTTGGGTTTTGACAGCGGCGCAGGAACATGATCTGATGGCACCCCATGCCCTTGTTATCTTTGAACCTCTGGCTCTTAGGGACCTAGTCCCACTCCCCGCAGTCACTGTGGGTTGGGATTCAGGAGGGCAGCAGGGCTGAGGTAGAGCCTGTGGAAGCCGGCCTAAGCCCTTGCAGCCCATCAAGAGCCTCATGGTACAAATACCTAGAGCTCTACTATCTGTGGCCTCATGGGATGTGGCAACTCATCTCACACTGACCACAGGCACGCTGTGGCTTGTGCATTCTGTTTTTGTTTTGAGTCTATGAGTTGGCATTCAGGATTTTCAATTGTACCACTGAATACTGGTGAGCAGTTCCAGAGGAAGTGTTGGAGCTTGAGCTGGGATTTGAATGGAAGGCCCAGACAGCCAGTGTCGCAGGGTACTCTCAGGTGAACCCCAGTGATAGGGCTGCTCATCCCGTGGCACAGTGAGGGGCAGGAGTTGATGGCCAAGAA
This sequence comes from Cricetomys ansorgei, assembly GCA_026225945.1. Lineage (NCBI taxonomy): Eukaryota > Metazoa > Chordata > Mammalia > Rodentia > Nesomyidae > Cricetomys > Cricetomys ansorgei. Next base: position 1,169,173 of record JAMJFZ010000484.1, read on the forward strand.
CAGGGGTCTATCCACAGCCAGTTACTGTGCACTGTTCTCTGGCCTGCTTATGTTCTCAGTCTGTGCTGTGAGCTAAGTCCTCTGCCAAGTGTTCTGTACCAGCAGTGACTGTCCGACTGGCCACGCCACACCCTGTTTCCTTACCTCTGGTTCTAGGTCTGGTCTGAGGTATGTAAGCCATGCTCCAGTCTGTACCTCGTTCCCCCTGTACCCAGTCCTCCAGTGACCACTGACCTCCAGGGAAGGACTTCTTTTCTCCCTGGCTTCTCCAAAGACCACACTACCCTAGTCTCCTGTCTGGAACTTCCTCAAGGAGTTGGGACCACTGCCACAGCCCTCCTAGGGCTCCCTAGGGCATGGACTGCTTCTAATGAACTTGTACTGCCTTCCTAGCTCCAAGAAATGCCTGAACACAGTAGGCACTTAATAAATGCTGGCAGCTGAGGCATAGGCAGAGGGGAGAAGGCAAGAAGAGAGACACCAGGTTGGCCACTTCTTGAAACAGGGGATTGTGAGGCCTGGAGGGCCTAAGAATGGGGAGGAATGGGGAGACACGGGCCCATCTGCATATATTTGCATGCAGATATTTGCACCCTCAGTTTTCAAGGATTAAGTATCCAGCAGCGTAGGGTGGTACATAGGCATAAAGACCAGATGCTGGACATATGGCCCAGGGGTGCAGGCTGGGAGATTGAAGAATGCCAGTCCCATGGGGTCAGCCAACCTGCCTGTTGGTCTCTGGACAGCACTGGGGGCTGCTGGGACTGAGTTGAGGAGTATCTACAGCAGGCCTTGTGGCTTCACAGAGTCTTGGACCCCTTGGTCTAGCCACAGGGCTGCTAGAAGAGGAAGGAGGCACAGAATGGGTTCAATCTCCTCCCTTCTCTTCCTCTAGCAGAGAGAGGGGAGGCCAGGGGCCCCATATGGGAAGGGACCAGAAAGGGTGGGTAGCTCACATGGAACTCCACACAGTGTTATCTTAGGGCCACGCTAGTGGCCATGTGGCTGTGCTGGCTCCGGACTCTGCCCACCCGTCTCAGTGCCAGGCTGGCCGCAGCTCCACAGAGCTGCTGCACACGGGCACAGAATCTAGGTCAGGCTGGTGCAGGGAGGCAGGGTGAGCTGCCAGGGCAGCGTCCGCTCCCTTTGGCTCTCTCCAGGCTACTGCAGCTCCAGGCAGGACACTAACCCGTTGACCTAGGCCAGACCCCTCCTTTTGGCCTGAGTAGGCTGATAGGTCCTCCTGGGGGGCAAGACACTGAACAATGGATGTGTGTCGTGGCTGCAGAGGCCATTGGTGAAGGAACGATGCCGCCTGGCTGTGTGGCGGGGCCTCTAGGTACCCAGGAGTCAGCGCGTGGCTGTAACAGTCTAGGCCAAAGCCTTTCTGAAACCCCTTGACCCTCCAGCTGCCCTGGCCTCTGCTCCTTGCCACTTTCCCCATTACCTCTGAGACTGTGCTGATGTTTGTGTTCTCTGCAACCCACAGGCCCTGGGACTGGGACTGGGCACCAGCCCGAGGGCCTCAGCTGCTCTTCTGTCCTGGCAGCACAGGTTGCTGTGGGGACAGTGACGACCTGGCTGGAGCATCCCATCTTCCCCTGTGCCCCCCTCTTCCATGGATCCCACCTTCGACAGTTTCTGCTTTGTCTTGTTTCATCCGCATTGGAATTGAGTGCTTTTCTCTTGAACCTGATTCCACTAGGCTTGAGGGTAGGGAAGGCAGGCACGCCAGACCTGGAATGTCAGTCTCCTTCTTGGTTAGTCTGAGGCAGCTGTGGTCCCTGGGGCATCTGCGATCACTGGGGCAGGTACGGTCAGCCAGGGACAGCCAGGGTTACTGGGACAGCTGTGGTGATGCCTGGAGAAGCTGTGGTCACCGAGGTAGCTGTGGTCACTTTGGGGCAGCTGCAGTCATTGGATAACTGTGGTCAGGCCAGGCCCTTATTGGCCAGGCCTCTTGAGGCCGTGTGTCCCTCTGAAGCATCCATCCTGAGAACAGTGTTCCTAGCTCGACTCCGTATTGGGTGTGACTCCATGAGAGGATCTGAAGATCAAGGTAGCAGGGGTCTTCTGTGCTAGAGACACCAGGGTTCGGGGGGGAGGGGTGTCCCCAAAGGCCAGTGTCTCTGCTTTACTCTGTATGCTACATCCTGTCACCTGCCACGCAGGTCAGGAGGTTGCTCATCCTGTACTGGTATCTAAGGTATGCCAGGGCTACGGGATGGTCGGGAGCACCTTTGATTCCTCACTGAAGGCGATTCCATTGACGGAACTCTCAAACAAGGCAAGACACAACACTAAATTGAGTTTGGTGTTGAATAATTAATAAAACGTCTTAGACACGGGCCGCTGGGCCTGTGTCTGTCCCGGCAGCAGGACTGTCAGTACTGACCTGTCACCCGGGGGGCCTACGCGCCACCATTCAGCACTTCTGAAGTAATTACGACGTTCCACGCCCGTGCACCCCAGCGCTCGCGCCCCAGGGCTCAGCTGGGTCAGAGGGACTGTGGGGACTAGTCTACCCTAGGTTTCCCTAGGTTGTTGGTTCCCGGAGCCCTCTTGGTTTGGGCATTCTGAGACGGCCTCCCGGGAGCAGGGCTGGGGGTCACGGTAGGGTCCCTGGACTGCGCCTGTCTCCTGGTTATGTGGCCAGGCTGCTGTGCTGTGGCCATCAGAGGGTGCAGTGCAGTTGGCCACTGGAAGCGTTTCCTTGGAGATTTATGTAGGGCAGAAGTTGTAAGTCCAGATCTGAGGTGCCCCACAAAGCTTCAGAGGTGTGAATCGCTCGGCTGAGTTTGGGGGTGAGCGTTTATCTTGGCTTCCTCTTCCTGGGGATTATTGGAAAGTGGCAGCTGTTGCCCATCTGCAGGTAAGAGCTCGCCACCCAGGGGGTCCTGCTGCCCACCTAGGACTCCTCTTCTTTCATGGGAGAAAGCCTCAGCTCCAGGCTCCAGGCTCCAGGCTGGCCTGGCTGGAGCGGTCAGGCTGCTGGCCCTCCCTAGGCGCTGGGTGGAGAAGCAGGCTGGAGGAGCAGTGCATGCCAATGGGTTGCACAGAGGTAGCAGAGTCAGGACTCAGACTGTGGTGTTTCCTGACCCTGGCACCGTCTGCCACGTCCCCGGCTGGGTTTGGCCTCGTCTGTGGTTGCACTGCAGATCCTGTAATAGTTCTGAGGATATGCCTAGCTTCTACCCTATCCTACCCCTGGTCCTCAGCCCAAGGACCTGGTTACTGGGCTCATGGTACTGGCCTCTGCTTCTTGGTGCCGCCCCTCTGGCTGGGAAGCGCCTGGGAGCCCTGTCTCTCTGGGCTCCAGGCATCACACCTCCATTCTCAGCCGGTCCTCCTAGCTGTCCCTTATGCTGCCTCTGTCACAGCGACTCCACCTTTGGCCCACTTTCGGGGTGGTTTCTTGCTTAGCATTGTACTACACACAGTCAGGTCGGCCAGCCTACCCTGTGGCTTCCTATGGCACTGGAAGGCGGAAGCCCTCCTGTGCAGAGCTGAGGGGTGCTACCTCATATACCTGTGAGCCTCAGCGAGGAGCAGCGTCAGGGGAGTTAAGGCCTGACTTTCCCGGGACTGCCGGCATCCACCGCGGGACACCAGGGAGCTCCTGGTGTCTCTGACCTCTGTCCAACCTGTAGGGCAACAATGCTTGCCAGCTGAGAGACTAGGATGGGCCCTCTGGTTCCCGGGGTGGCCCCGTGAGATGCGTGTAATACGGCCAGGCTGCAGTGAGCTCCCAGCACAGTCATGAACGAGGGGCAGACCTGGGTATGTGTGAACGTACGTGTGATATTTCCACTGGGGAGACTGAGGTGCAGAGAAGGAACAGGTCCTGTCCTTCTAAAGGCCTGGCTCTGGGCATTGCATCCTCCTGCCCCCCTCTCTGGCAGTGCCTCTAAGGTCAAGGGCAAGGGAAAGAGAAGCAGGCACTTAGATCTGGAGGGTGAGAACTGGTCCCCAGGGAGCAGGGTCCCCTTACAGTAGGCGCTCAGGTCTAGCAGAACCCGTGGGCCTGTGGAAGCGCTACCTCATCTGAGCGTGTGGTGCACTCTCTGGAGGAACACAGCCGCAGCAGGGGTCCCTGGGTGTGCACCCCACACCTGTATACTTGGCGGTCCGTCGTCTTCCAAGGAGAAGCCTAAACTCCTTGGGTCTCCTGACTCCTTCAGGGCCGCAGGCTCTTCCTTTCCAGGAGTTCTCCCTGCTTGCAGCCAACTAGTCCAGACGCTCCCAGAGTAGAATTCTGCTTAAATGCCCAGAAAAGAGATCAGAATCTGAACAAATTAACATGTGCCTGGTGGATTTTAATCACCGCTTTTAATCGCAGCTTCAGTGCTGGAAATCATCTCCTGGCTGCGCCGGGGGGAGGGGGAGCCCGCTGTGTGATGGATTATTCATTACAGTGTGAACTTAGGTTTCACCTGGGTTCTCTAGGGAGGCTCAGGGGCCTTTTGTCCATCAGGGAGAAGGTAGCCCTACTCTGGGTTGCTCTCCAGGGACCTTGTCCCACCCCTACCCCCGTTTTTCAGCTTCTGTCTCATTTCCTTTCTTCTTTTCTCTCCCTGCCTCAGTTTCTCTTTTTCTAAGGAGGTTGCTGACCAGTTCCTGGAGCTGTGGGCATGTCCCTGGGATGTTTCCCTTGTGGTCCCCCAGCCTCTGGTGCCCCTGAGTGGCTGTGCCCCTTCTTCTCCTGGCAGCCCAGACCTTCCCAGAGTAAGTGCCTTGGATCTGCCGCTGGTGGACATAGACCCTGGAGTTGTGCCTAGGCTGCTGGCAATGAGAGACACAGCATCTACCCATAGCTCCTACAGTCGAGGACGGACTCTGGTCAAAATGCCAGGGCAGATGAGTAACAGCAAAGAAGAACGGTTGCTCCTTTAAGGGCACCAGGCAGCTGGGCCAAGGGCCTCAGCTGGTAGAACTGACACAGGCTCTCCTCCCCCTTCACACCTGGGGCCCTGCACGGCAGGAGGCTGTCACACCTTGGAGGTGGCAGTTCAGGGAACCCAGATGTGCCCTGTGTCCTCCCGCCTGGACCTGTCTCACCAATGGCTTGTTCTTCTGGATCCCCACCAGCTGTCCCAGGCCCCCTCTGTGGGTTAAAGCCCCACCGGATGTTCTGGAGGCAGAAGTCACTCCACCACCTCCCATGAGCCGGAGTGAGACATCAGGAGAACAGAGCTCTGCCCAGGTGCTGTACGCAGATCAAGCAGGTCCCTGAGAAGTGAACCCAGGCTGTATCAGACCATGCCATTCACTCACACCCTGTTTACCCTGGGGCCTGCCCCAGGGCAGGTGTACACAGGGAGCATTGCCTGCCATGCCAGTAGTCACCAGTGTCCCCAGACGCCTGTGTAGCCGAGTAGCTAGGGGTCAACAGTGGACACTGGGAGGCAGACCCAGGGGTGGGACTTTTACAGAACAGCCCTGGGCTCAGCTTCCCCAAGGCTGGACACCTCCCGCCAGGAAAGCTGATGGATGGTCACCTTGGCCCTTTTTGGAATGTCTGGCCACAAGGCCTTGGGGGTGTGGTGGTCAGAAGGACCCTGTGGCCATCAGGAACTGCCATCCAGGGTCACTTGGTTTCTGTTTCTTGGGGATGTATAGCTACCCCTCTGGTAGGAAGGACCAGCTTGGATAGAGAGGTGGGCATGGTCAGTGGTCATTGAAGCCACTGGGGGAGTTTCAAGTGGCCAGCACCACCTGTCCTCCTGGCTTCTGAACAGCGCTGGCTCAGTGCCCATCCAAAACTCCTCCCTTGATTCAAACTGATGCCCCTGAGCAGCAGCTATGATGGGCCAGGAGCCGGATAGCCAAGAGTTAAGGGCAGGCGGGGCTCCCGTGGGAGGGGCGGTCCCAGTGGCGGTGAGGCCTTGTCCTGCCCCGCCCCTCCCTTCTCGTCCTTACTAGCAAGCGGCAGTAGCAGCTAGCTACAGCGGGCTTTGAACCGGTATGGGCGCTGTGCACGGGGCGCCTTGGATCAGGCTACAACTTTGGGGGCACTGGGGACCAACACAAGGTCCCGGCCCCCTCGGGCCGTGCCGGTAACAGTGGGGCTTGTGGCTGCGGGCCATGGAAGAGCCTGGGCCCCCCGGTGGGCTCAGCCGGGATCAAGGTAAGGGCAAGGTAGGAGGGTGTCTGGAAGAGGGTTGTGGCTTTCCCGGCTCAGCTCAGACCCCAGGGCCAGTGCTGTGCTGTGCCTTTCCTCTCTTAGGGATTCTGGGAGAGCAGTCTAGTGACCCCGTTCCCTGGCTGCCTGCTGTTCAGTGCAGCACCCCAGATGCCCCTACACTGGCATCTTGCAAGTAGATGCTCCCTCCAAAGGTACTGAGCTTCCATTCTGCAGATGAGGTGCCCCTGCTTTGCGGCCACTGTCCCCTGATTTCCAGTCCAATCAGGAACTGTCTGGAGGAGGGTAGGTCTGAGTCTGTCAGGGACTGTGGGCTGGGGGGCACAGGGGAAGGGGCCAAAGTCCTGAAATCTGGTCAGCACCATGGACAGAACCCCCCCCCCCCCCATTCCCTCCCGGCTGCCCTGCGGCTGGCTCCCTGGAGTTAAACTCCCTTTCTTACACCTGCCCCACTTTCCTGCCTAGGGAACTGGCATTGCCCTGGGCAGACAGCATGGACCAGCAGGGGTGCGTGAGTCCTCCAGGCAAGTCCTCCAGTGGGGCAAGGAGGTCGGGTGTGAGGAGAAGCCGTTTTCTGAGTTTTTCGAGCAGGCATCTTTAGTGGTGGGGGTGGGAAAGAGCGCCTCCTGGGCAGAGTCTGTGTCTGCCCAACAAAGCTTGGTCTGGGCCAGGTCGGGAGAGACTGAGAGGGAAAGGTTGTGCTGCACCAGGAATGATCTGAGCCCTGCAGCAGGGAAAAAACTTCCTAAGCAAGGTCCTGAGTTCTAAGGAGAGAGGCCATGCTGCGCCTTCTTGATGCCGATTGATCTGGGACTGACTTGTTCTACCCCTGATTGACGTGGATGTTGAGGAGGGGTAGGGAAGCTTGAAGGGCTGTGTGACTTCAACTAAAGAGCCTACCTGGACCTCCAGGGTGGGAAGGGGTGGTGTGGGGCCGCCTCATAGGGCAGCTTGTACACATTCAAAATAGCATCTGCAGAGCCTTACGGCACCCCTGCCCCACGTCCCGCCCCTTCTCCCTGCCCAAGAGGCCCTTCATGAGTGGGGGACAGCATGTCCAGTGTGGGCAGGGCTACTGGGGCATACTCTGCTGGACCCTCGTGGGACCCAATGGCACAGTGTTTGGATACATCCCCTCCCTGACCACATCCCCTACCCTGGTGCGGCAACAGTGTTGGTCGACTTGAAAACCCAGCCGGCCTACAGAAGACCCATTGTGGCTACCGGTCTTGGGCTACCTGCTTGTTGAAGGGGCAGGAGACAGATGCTGCCATGTATCCCTGAGGGCCAAGGATCCAGGGGACTGGACATGCATGGGGTTTTCAGCCGCCTGAGGGAAGAGCCCTGGTCTTAGGAGGAGAGGGGTGGTGGCGGGGGAACTCCAAGCCCATCTCTTTGCCTCCATCTTCTGGTAACCGCAGGAGAGACATGCAATAGCAGAGTCCTTGCAGCTCAACATGCAGCTGAGCATGGAGCAGATGGGCCTGGGGCCTGGGCCCAGCCGTCCATCTGCATGGCTAATGAGCTGATGAAGAAGGCTCCCTAGCTCCTGGCACCTTCCCTAGAGAGCCAGAAGCCCCGACCCAGGAAAGTGCCCCCTCTCTCAGGGCAGGTATGGGGACAGGGGCTTGTCCTGGGCTACAGCCTGTGGCTGGAGGAGGGCTGAGTAGAGGAATGAGTAATTGGAGTAGTGAGCCTGCTTCGTCTCAGGAATTCGCTTCCAGCGCAGAGTATGTGGGCTCATGGCTGGCTGGACAGACTTCCTGTATGGGGAAGGGAAGGGGCAGGGTGGAGGAGGAGGAGGTGAGCACCAGCCCCAGGATGGGGTGTTTTCTTTGGTTTCTGGAAAGTCACCCCCTGGGTACAAGAGTCCTTTACCAGCAAGGTGGCATTCCTGAGCTGTGGTGGATAACCACAGGAGGGCGAGGGTAAGCTGCTGGGATAGTTCAAGGGGCTAGGCTTGGGATCCCTGACACCTCTCCCAAGTGGGAAGCCAGGTAAACCTTCAGGAGTCCCGACTTGGAAGCAGCTGGCCAGTCTGTCCTGGGAGGAGATCCTCAGCATGCTCAGACTCAGCAGCCTAGGGCCCCCAGAGGGCCTGGGGGTATCTGAGGGTATCTGGGTACCTGGGGGTATCTGGGGGCATCTGGCCTCCAGGCCGGTCAGGCCACAGTCCTGCATCATCCACGGCTCCACTTCCTGTCGAAGCTCTTCAGGTCTTCAGCTTCTGGCCCTGTGGTTGAGATGACTTAGGTTTGGGCAGCCCATGCTGTTTTGGGTTATCAGGGGTGATGGGACAGCACAGAAAACATCTCGAGAGGGCCAGAACCAGGGAGAGCCTCACCCAGCCTCAAGTACAGGTGAGGATGGAGCAGCTGCTGTAGAGCTGCCCAGCAGGTGGGTGTCCGGACAGGCGTCTTCAACTTCAGGAGACACAGACACTGCGGGAAGTCAGACTTAGAGAGCCAGCTCAGCATGTGGAAAAGCGATTTCCTCTGAGGCTCACTGGCCAGCTCTCTGGCACTGTGGAGGGCCCAGTGTTCTCTAGCCTCACGGCGGCCCTTGTTGCCCAGTGCTGGGTACTGATTCAGGAGCTCAGATCTCGTTTCCTGCCACGTCCGGCCCTTGCTTGACCATACCCACAGGCCTCCTACCCTGTCAGCTGCTGCCCTCCATTCCTGTCTGGTCTGGGCTCCAGAGTAAGCCGTAGGGCAGGACTGACTCCTCATTTATTACTCGTTCTCTCGAGGGCCATTCCCTACCCAGATCTGATGACTTTCACTGATGGCCGCAGCCCGATTCCCGCGACAGCCCCTCCGAGGGTGTCCTGGGCCGTGGCGTGGGGTCAGAACCTGTGCCGGACACTGACTGATGAGTTGCCTTCAGCAGCCCAGCCCAAATACGCGTGACAGCTGGCCAGGCCCTGCTGGAGGAAGAGAGGGCAGCTGCGGGCTCAGGGAAGTGAGTGAACCCCCAGGGACGCAGGGACGACGGCCGGCCGCACGGCCGCCTGGGGGAGCAGAAAACCGCGAAATGGTTTATTAATAGAGTCCTCTTCCTAGCGGGGCTGCCGAATGCGATTGAAGCCACCGCTGCGGGCCGAGCTGCTACACGCCACCAGCTAGTGAAAGACGGGGATCGCGAGAGGGAGGGCAGGAAGGGTACCTGTGCGCTCTGGAGGGACCCTCACTGTGGCCTTGGGGCGCAGAGGGGGCCCGGCTCGGCTGGAGATAGATGCCGGGACGCCCGTGAGCTAAAGGCACCAGGCCCCCGTGGTCACTGCAGGCGCACTTGAGGCAGGCTTCGGGACACTTCTCTGAGTGGCGGCACTGAGCAGTGGATGCCCTGCCCGCTCGCTGCTACTGTGTCAGTGAGTTTCTGACCTCTGGCACCCTCACACACTGCTTAATGGCTTTGAACTTGGGTCGTCACTCCTGTCAGGTGATGGGTCAGCAATAAGGCCCTGTGAGTTCACCCCCTGGCTGGATAAGGGCTTGATCTTGAAGCTGGAGCCACCAGCCGAGGATGGGCCAGGCTGCTGCCCACCCTCTGCCATCTAGGGCCGGATCCCCAGAGCTGCAGGAACTTCTGGGAGAAGGAGGGTGGCGACAGCTTGGGTCAGCGTGGCGGGTGGTGCATGGATGGCCAGGCAGAGCCCGTTTCTACTCTCCACGTTGCTTATATCCCTGGCTGCCCCGGGTATCTGAGCATGGGGCAGAACAGGGTCTGGGTGGCCTGTCTCAGTCCCCCTCCGGCCCTCCCAACCCCATTGCTCAGCCAGGCGATGTCATTGGCCAGGCCTTCCTCCCCCCGACAGAACTTGCCTCCTCCTGCTGGAACCGGAGCTACATACCATGGGGCAGGCCCTGCTGGAGGAAAAGGGCACATCCACCCAGCAGAGCGGGCCTGCTGCTCCATCCCCAGGGCAGCTTCAGGCCTGGTCAGGTGGCTTCAGGCTGGGCAGTGGCTATCGTTTCTACGGCTGTTGAGGGATCCCTCAGGCCCAAGCCTAGGCTCAGGCACCCCCAGGAGTGAGCACAGCCCCTTGGGTCTGGCCAGGGAGGGCAAGAACAAGCCGGCTCATACTCCCTGATACAGTAAAAATAGTTGGGGAGGAGGCGCCCAGACGTGCGGGGGGGGATGCGTTGCTGTTCTCAGACGTTTAAATAAGCCTGGCCATATGTGTGTGGGCCCGTCCCTCCCTCCCGCGTGGCACGGGGCCAGGGGCCGGGCTTGTTCCGGTGGGCACCGTGGGGCTGGGGCGGGATGGCTTCCTCCTTCCTCCTCCACTGCAGGCACCATCTAAGTTGGCTGGGCCGGCCTGCAGGTTGAGAGGCAGCGGGGCGGGGTGGGGGGGGCGGTTCAGGGCTGCAGGAGAAGGGCTGGGGGAGCTCCCTCCCCTTGCGTCCATGCTGCTGACCTTTAGACCCCTGCCCACTAGGTAACACATGCAAGCCCTGCCTTGTCCGTGAGGCGGGGGCACTGGACCTGAAGGTGCCCTGCGCACGCGTGCGTGTTTGGCAAGCCCCGTGGGTATGATTTGCAGGTTTATTGGGAGAGTAAATTGATTTTCCAGCTCTCCCCGGGGAGAGGCGAGCCTGTTGAACGGCTGCTGGTCTCCGTTCACAGCAGCAATCAAGCCGTGCTGCCCACTGCGTTAGGACAAGATGGATCTCCCTCGCAGAGCTCCAGGCGGGAGGAGACGGGCTGTGGGGACACTGAGGCACAGAGGCGAGGACACCCAAGCCAGAGACAGGGGAGCACCTGCTTCTCAGAAGCTGCCTGGCCGAGCTGCCGGGGCCGCAGGTAGAGGCTGAGCAGAGGGCAGTCATGGTGTCTTCCGCCCGTGAGTCAGCGCAGGGCCAGAGAGCCGCAGAACCCTTGTCTGGTTTCAGGACCTCCCTTTCCACTTTTTACCTGGGCATCAGGACTTCTAGGCCAGGGCTGCAGCTGGCTACCCGCTGGTGCTGGTACGGCCTGGGTGGCACAGTTGCCTACAGCTCTCAGAGCAGACTATGCGACCTTGGCTCTTCTTGGTCCCCGCATCCGTTCTTGTCTGAGTGCTGGGGGGGCGCCGAGACAGACCAGAAAGGAGACCCTCGGGGGCAGGCAGCACTCCCTGACAGAGCTGTGCGCGTTAGTGTGGGGCAGGCGAAGTTAGGACAGAGAGTCCAGGGGCTACTGTCCTGCCTACCTTCCCGGGGGTGGGTGGTGGCGGCAGGCATGGCTCTTCGGGTAGGCAACCGAACGTGCCTGCTCTTCTCCCACATGAGACTTTGTGGGGCTGGTACACGGCAGCAAGTTAGGGAGGTCACATGCAACTCCTGAGTGGTGAGGACCATGGTAGACACCTTCAGCTTTCTCAAAGCTGCACATTCTTGGCTCCCAAGGGTCTCTAGAACTTCTGGGGGAGCTCTAGGACCTGGCCATGAAGGAAAACGGGGGAACTGAACAACTACAAAAGGCACCCTGGGGCCCCAGGGTCCATCTGTGACCTTAATATGGGGAGCTGACTACCTCTGGTCTCTGAAAGTGGTCAGAGTCAACCCCCAGGCAGCAGGTGGGAGTTTTACTCATCCCCGGACCTGGGTCCTAAGCATGACTAGGGGCTGCTGGGTAGCCATGTATAGATGTGGGGTCCTGGCGGCATTAGAAGGGGCAGGGTACTCCTCCCATTCCATTGCACTTAGCTCTTCTGGGAACGGCTGCCCTTCTCTCTGTGCTGGGGATGTATGTCTGAGCTTCCTATCTGGCTTGGGTGGCCTGGTGGTTGAGTTCAGCCCCATGTGGCCAGTGACCTGGGGGTGTGGTCTTTTGTTCTGCCTGTCCTGAGTCCAGCGCACTGTGAAAAAGCTGCCTATGGTAGCCTATCCTCTGCAGTCTCCTCAGCTGGGACATGGGTTTTCTCAGTGGCTACTGTGCCATGCTCACTTGCAGTATCAGCAGTGGGTAGAATCACCTTGCTCCCCAGGACAGTGGAAAAAGTCTTACTGGCAGAACCCTGTGTGAAGACGGATTAGCTGGGCCTCTGCCTGGCTAGTCAGTGGAGGATTATGGGGGGGCCAGGGAGCCTGGGGTGCAGTGGTCTGGGTCCTCCACTGGGAGTGCTAATACCACTGGATCTATGCCTCTTCTAGACCCCTGCCTAGGTACCTAATTCCCTTTGCTGGCTGACATGGGAGACTAGTGGGTGAAAGGGGAGAGGGCAGAGGTAGCCAGTTCTGGAGAGATTTGGAGAGCACAAATGGCCCCAGACTGCTAGGCCTGGACAAGGGAAGTGTGGGTGTGTCCTACGGCATCTGGAGACAACAGGAAATCTGGAAATTCTGGCATACAGTGGGCCTGTGAGCACTGAATGGCAAGTGTGGTGGCCTGGCCACTGAAGAGACAGGGATGGCTGATGGAATGTGGGCAGCAGGTGAGACAGAGGAGCATAGATACCATCCAGGTGGAGAGCATGTGGTCCTGGAGCACTCAGACGTGTCCCATCTTGCCCAACCTTAGCACCCACCATGGCCTTCTTGATACTTGGAATTTTTAATCTATCTATCATCTATCATCTATCTATCTACCTATCTATCTATCATCTATCATCTATCTATCTATCATCTATCTATCTATCTATCTATCTATCTATCTATCTATCTATCTATCTATCTATCTATCTTGGTCTCAGCTTTCATCCACTGTTCACTGGGGATTCTGGACTCTGCCTACACAGGTGGCCATGCTGTCAGGGCCTCCTGTGGCCTGCATCCCCGGGGACTGCTTGGACTGTGCTCCTTCCTGTCCTAGCAGCACATGGTTTCCTAATCTAATTTGCAACAGAAAGGGCAGGCTGCTTGTAGACCTCCAGCCAGCAAATGAGGCAAGGCCTCTGGCCAAGGCTCCTAACTGGGTCCTGGGTTTGGCTGTGAGCTGATGACATTTGGATCTAGCCCAGTGGGTCCTGATTCCCTGTGGCCGAGTTTCCTGTTGCGCAGGGCACATGAGCAGGCAGGCCGGGGTCAAGAGGGCGGGCTGGGCAAGAACACCCAGGGTACTTTCTGAAGTGGGGTAGTAAGGCTGCAGGAACGTGGAGTCCCCTGGCAGGGACCCCAAAGATGTGCTGTCCCTTACCAGAAACAGGAGCCTGATGAGGGAGGAAGTTGGGGTGCCCATGATCCTGGGGCAGTGAATCCGACATGGAACCCCATCTCCCATTCTTACTGCCTCCCAACCTCTGGTTGCCCAGAGTACAGAATGCAGAAGTGAATACAGTGCCGAGGGCTTCTCAGGCACTCGGCTGCCCCTCAGGGTTGCTCATGGCAGGTGTGGAGTGTGGCTTCCACTCAGCCATGTGGTCAGTGTCCTGGTACATGGACAGATCCTCTTGGGTCCTGGGTCCTCTTCCCTGTCAGGAGGCTGTCATGAGGGATCCAGACGCCCTGATGTGCCCAGCCTCGGGTGCAGAATACCGTGATAATGTACTCTGAGTAATAGGAAACCTCCACAGCTTCGGCTCTGGTGGGCACCAGGAGAGGCTAGCTGGGGGTGGGGGACCTACATTCTCCTTCTAAGGTAGAAAGGTCTACCCTCTGCCCTGGGTCTATGCAAGTGGCCCTGCCCTGGCTTAGCTCTGGGTTCTGAGCCCTAGGCTTTGGGACGGTTCGCTGCTGCTTTGTCCTGCCCGTGGACCAGCTCACTGCCACACTGGGGATGCACCGTGCGTGGAGCTCCCTGCATGTACAAGGATTTCAGGCAGGAGGAAGTAAGAGCTTGAAACAGAAACACACAGAAAGCAGCCCTGGATGCTCAGGATGGGCAAGATTCAGGAAGACAGCCCCAGGTAGGAGTAAACCCATGAATAGACAGCCCTCCCAGAGGGGACACACAGAGATATTATTCCAGGTCTTGAAGCCACGATTTTGTCCTAGGAAGGTCCCTGTCTGACCTGTCATCCCGCCTCAGCCTTCAGTGTGAGTCTGGTGGCTGTCATGGAGCAGCCTGCTCTGAACTGGCAGCTGGGCACTCCCCTGGCCTAAATCCTTTGGCCAACTGGGCTGGATCCAGCAGGATTACTGTGGGGATTGGCCAAGGATGGCAGGGTGAGGCTGGCAGCTCCCCCAACCCCCCAGGATTCATCATCTTCCAACAGACCTGGGGTTCTAGAGGATGGGTGGGCTGGCCTGGGGACCACACAGGGCTGCAGGTAGCAGTTGGGTCAATGCCAGTAAGACCTAGGAGCAGCCCTCAGGGCGCTTCAGTGGGATCCAAGGAGGAAGATGAAGAGGTAGAGGAGAGAAGGGAACCCTGAGAAGGCCCTGTGCCAGGCACCCATCTGCTTGGCCCATCGCTGAGGGCACTTTCTGGCTTTGGGAAGCGAGCCTCCAGCTATCATTTGGGTATGCCTGGTCCCCAGCCATCTGCTGCCAGCCGGACCACAGGAGCTGTGGCCTGCCTGGCAGAGATGCTCCTCTGGATCGGAGGGAGTGTGGTAGTGTCACCACGATGGCAGCTCAGCATTCTAGGTAAGAAAGGGCAAAAACAGGTCCCTCCTGAGGACCGGCCAAGCCCTGTGGGGCCATGGGGTGCATAGTTTCAAAAGTTAAGGCTGTCCGTGAGGTTGCAAAAGACCTGGGTTCCCTCCTTTCCCCACACCAACCTCCCAGTCCCTTGCATCTCCCTCCGGGCTCTCCAGGTCCATGGAACGTTGCATCCTTGCCCCAGCCAGAAACACCCTGTGAGGTGAGCTTGGAGGCTGAACTCCAAGTGGGGAGGGAGCGAGGCAGAGCTGGAGCCAGAGCCCTGGCTGTACCTACTGGGAAGGCTTGGCTGGCTTCAGCGCTCTTTCTCAGGGGGGCGCTTGGGACTTTGTGGGGCAGTGATACCTTCAGCCAGGTACGGAGGCGTGCAGGTGTTCTAGGTGGTTTCAGAGCGCCCCTGTACCCTGAAGTACTGAACAGAAGGAAGAGGGCTACTGGTGGTCAGTGGAGGGGCGCGGCGTGTCTCAGGATGGTGGTCAGTGGGAGGAGCCGGCGTGTCTCAGGATGGTGGTCAGTGGAGGGGGCGGCGTGCCTCAGGATGGTGGTCAGTGGAGGGGCGCGGCGTGCCTCAGGATGGTGGTCAGTGGAGGGGGCGGCGTGTCTCAGGATGGTGGTCAGTGGAGGGGGCGGCGTGCCTCAGGATGGTGGTCAGTCGGGGGGCCGGCGTGTCTCAGGATGGTGGTCAGTGGGGGGGGGCGGCGTGCCTCAGGATGGTGGTCAGTGGAGGAGCCGGCGTGTCTCAGGATGGTGGTCAGTGGGGGGGGCAGCGTGCCTCAGGATGGTGGTCAGTCGGGGGGCCGGCGTGTCTCAGGATGGTGGTCAGTGGCGGGGGGGCGGCGTGCCTCAGGATGGTGGTCAGTGGGAGGAGCCGGCGTGTCTCAGGATGGTGGTCAGTGGGGGGGGGGCGGCGTGCCTCAGGATGGTAGTCAGTGGAGGGGCCGGCGTGCCTCAGGATGGTGGTCAGTGGAGGGGCCGGCGTGTCTCAGGATGGTGGTCAGTGGGGGGGGCGTGCCTCAGGATGGTGGTCAGTCGGGGGGGCCGGCGTGTCTCAGGATGGTGGTCAGGGGGGGGGGGGCGGCGTGTCTCAGGATGGTGGTCAGTCGGGGGGCCGGTGTGTCTCAGGATGGTAGTCAGTGGAGGAGCCGGCGTGTCTCAGGATGGTGGTCAGTGGGGGGGGGCGGCGTGCCTCAGGATGGTGGTCAGTGGAGGAGCCGGCGTGTCTCAGGATGGTGGTCAGTGGGGGGGGGCAGCGTGCCTCAGGATGGTGGTCAGTCGGGGGGCCGGCGTGTCTCAGGATGGTGGTCAGTGGCAGGGGGGGGGGGGCGGCGTGCCTCAGGATGGTGGTCAGTGGGAGGAGCCGGCGTGTCTCAGGATGGTGGTCAGTGGGGGGGGGGCGGCGTGCCTCAGGATGGTAGTCAGTGGAGGGGCCGGCGTGCCTCAGGATGGTGGTCAGTGGAGGGGCCGGCGTGTCTCAGGATGGTGGTCAGTGGGGGGGGCGTGCCTCAGGATGGTGGTCAGTCGGGGGGCCGGCGTGTCTCAGGATGGTGGTCAGTGGGGGGGGGGCGGCGTGTCTCAGGATGGTGGTCAGTCGGGGGGCCGGTGTGTCTCAGGATGGTAGTCAGTGGAGGAGCCGGCGTGTCTCAGGATGGTGGTCAGTGGCAGTCGGCTCTCAGGAGTGGCCCACGGTGGGGCCAGCAGCCAGGCTTGGTGTATGGTGCCTAGGCCTGCCTTGTGCTCAGTATGGGAGCTCCACGGGGACCGGGGAAATGGTCCAGCCTGTCTCTGACTTCTTGCCAGTCTGGGTGAAGGCCGTTTAGGATCTCTGGTTTCTGGGACTGGCCAGGTGTCAGGGTACAGGCCTTTGCTGAGTGTCCTCCCTGACGCCTCAACCCACCTCGAGTGGCGCAGGACCATCAGAGAGTGACCAGTCTGCCTCGCACTTGGACGGGGCCATGCAGGCACGCAGGGTCCTTTGGAAAGAGGTGGAATTGCCATAGCGCTCACAGCTTCTGTCTGTCTGTCTCTGTCACGTGTCCTGCTGTCTCTAGTGGAGCGATGCATGAGTGCCATGCAGGAGGGGACCCAGATGGTGAAGCTCCGTGGAAGCTCCAAGGGCCTGGTCCGCTTCTACTACCTGGATGAGCACCGCTCCTGCCTCCGCTGGCGGCCCTCACGCAAGAACGAGAAGGCCAAGAGTGAGTGGATCTCCCAGGGAGGGGGTGGGTAGGTCTGTGCTGGGGAGCACAGGACAGGGAGGCCTCCTGAGCAGGTCACCCAGGGAGGGGGTGGGTAGGCCTTGGCTGGGAGCACAGGACAGGGAGGCCTCCTGAGCGGATCTCCCAGGGAGGGGGTGGGTAGGCCTTAGCTGGGGAGCACAGGACAGGGAGGCCTCCTGAGCGGATCTCCCAGGAAGGGGGTGGGTAGGCCTTGGCTGGGAGCACAGGACAGGGAGGCCTCCTGAGCGGATCTCCCAGGGAGGGGGTGGGTAGGCCTTAGCTGGGGAGCACAGGACAGGGAGGCCTCCTGAGCAGATCTCCCAGGGAAGGGGGTGGTAGGCCTTGGCTGGGGAGCACAGGACAGGGAGGCCTCCTGAGTGGGTCACCCAGGGAAGGGGGTGGTAGGCCTTGGCTGGGGAGCACAGGACAGGGAGGCCTTACATGGTCAGAGCACTCAGTGCAGGTTTGAGGGGGTCACTTGAATCGCACGGCTCTCATGGAGCGGGGAGCCAGAACTGGAGTGCATCGAGACGAGTTGGGGGCCTAGGGTCAGCGAGAGATACCAGAGTTCCACAGGCTGTGAGAAGTGAGTTTCTAGGGTGCCTCTGGCTTTGCTGACGGCAGCACCCAGGTGTGCCAGGGCAAGTCTCAGCCCAGCAGTTACCAACGGTACCACCAGAGTCCCAGGAGACAGTCACTCTGCCAGAGGCCTGGAGGGCCCATGTGAAAAAGAGCCACATGATGAAGTCATCCTGGACTGGGTGGCTTCTCCTGGCCCCAGGAGCTGGTGTAGTCTGGCCCTGGTCTTGGCCTGAGGGCTGCACAGGCAGAGGGAGCCTGGCACCTGGCCAGGAGCTCTGAGCCCAGAAGTGTTCCTGGAATTAGAGCATCCAGGGGAAACCCTTGACAAAGAGCTGGCAAAAAGGCACTAGTAGCTGAGCACTGAAGGGCCAGGGAGGCCCCCTAGGAAGTGACTGGAGGAATGCACTGAGGAGCTTGTTCGGGGGCTTCCAATTTCCAGACCCCTGGAGGCCCAGTGAGTGCTGAGGACTCCATGCAGAGGGATCGGGCAGAGTGCCGGTCCCTGGAGCCATCTCCTTGATGGTCACACTCATGACAGGACAGAGGCAGGGCTGTGGATATCTGGTGCCCAGAAGGGGACACTGGCCACCTGTGGGCTGCATGTCTGTGAAGGGGTCCTACCCAAGACATGGGAACAGATTCTAAAGGCATCAACTGAGCTCCGCCTACGCCAGAGAGTGAACTGAGCAGGGGTTTTGTGGAGCTGCGATGCCTCGAGGCCTTGGTAAAACTTAAGCAGGGAATGCTGATAGACCTGCAACCCAGCACACCTGCGAACTGCAGCTGCAGCTGCACCTGCTTCTTACCTGCAATGCTGGACATGTTACTGAAGCAACTGCAGGATCTGGCCAGGCCTGGTGCAAGTGCTTTTCAGAATGGAGAGATAAGCCAACCAGAGTTTGATGGGTGGGGTGGGTTGTTCCTGATGTCCCACTGTGCACTCCAAAAAACTGGGTCCTGGGATAGCTAGGTGCCTGGAGCAGCCCTTCTCTTATTTTCCTGAGTGTGCCTCTGTGTGCCTGTGTGTGTGTGCCTGTGTATGTGTGTGTGTATGTGTGTGTGTGTTTACGTGCCTGTGTGTGTGTCTATGTGTGTGTGCCTGTGCCTCTATGTGTGTGTATGTGCCTGTGCCTCTGTATGCCTGTGTGTGTGTATGTGTCTGCCTGTGTGTGTATGTGTGTGTGTGTTTACGTGCCTGTGTGTGTCTATGTGTGTGTGCCTGTGCCTCTGTATGCCTGTGTGTGTGTGACTGTGTGTGTATGTGCCTGTGCTCTGTGTGTGTGTATGTGTCTGCCTGTGTGTGTATGTGTGTGTGCCTCTGTATGCCTGTGTGTGTGTATGTGTGCCCGTCTCTGTCTGTGTGCCTGTGTGTCTCTGTGTGTGTTCTCACCAAACGGGGAAGGAGGAGACTGTGGTCAGCAGAACAGGATTTGGGGATCAGCCAAGCATACTGCACAGAAGGGCAGAGGGGCAGAGGGTCCCCTCTGAGGTTGGGCTCAGTGAGGAGGTGTCGAATAAGACAATCTGCCTCCCTCATGGTGCTCTGGGCCTCGAGTGCAAGGGGACACTTGGGTCACTGGTGACCTGGTATCCTCTCACTCGCCTGCAGTCTCCATCGACTCCATCCAGGAGGTGAGCGAGGGACGGCAGTCTGAAATCTTCCAGCGCTACCCTGACAGCAGCTTCGACCCCAACTGCTGCTTCAGCATCTACCATGGCAGCCACCGTGAGTCCCTGGACTTGGTCTCACCTAGTGGTGAAGAGGCACGTACCTGGGTCACCGGCCTTCGCTACCTCATGGCTGGCATCAGTGATGAGGACAGCCTAGCTCGTCGCCAGCGCACCAGGGACCAATATCCTTGGGCTCCAGGGGTGGGGACAGAGCCCAAGAGCAGACCCCTCCACTCTCCACCTGGGTGGGGCTTCCCAAGGAAGGAGCAAGAGGAGGGCTGTTTGGGCTGGGGACTCTTGCTCCTTGCTGCCTAGGCCGGAGGGTGGAGCAGGCAAGGCCAGGCCCATGGACTGTGTTGGCCCCTAACTCAGCCCCAAAGTGGCTGAAGCAGACGTTCGATGAGGCCGACAAGAACGGGGATGGCAGCCTGAGCATTGGCGAGGTTCTGCAGCTGCTGCATAAACTCAATGTGAACCTGCCTCGGCAGAAGGTGAAGCAGATGTTCAGGGTGAGTCTGCGTGTGCCGGCCTGAGTCCCCCGTGGGAACGGCTTCTGGGGCCATGGCAGGCTGCAGCGAGGCATCTGGGAGTGGCCAGCCAGGCCACCTCCCGAGCTGTGGGAGGGGCTTCGCAGAGTGGGTGGCCAGGGACTTCAGGGTGTCACCTCTTGGCAGCTGTGCCTGGTGCTGCTCTGCCGACTGTGGCGCAGGGCGCTGAGCACTGTGCATCAGCCATGCCTTGGCAGACTGGGCACTTTGAGTGGGCACTCAAATGCAGCCACACCCATGGCTGCTCTCTTAGACCCCCAGCCTTAAAGACACTCATGGTCCGGCAAGGAGCTGGACTGGGGAGCAGCAGCTCTCATTAGCCACCCCACTTGGCCTTGGCCCCCAACCACCCTGATGTTGGGGTTATGGAAATGCACCCTTTAGCCACACACAGCCTTTGTTGTCTCTACTTAGTTCTGTCTTTTGGGAGCCTCCACAGGGGAGAAACTCTGACGTCAGCAGGTCCTGCTCTGGGGCCAGAATGGGCTGAGCCAGCAAACCCAGACCTTTGGCCTTGTTTTCTTGCTGCAGCTTGGAAAGGGGTTTCTGTGAGCATGGGTGCCAGATCTGCCCCTAACATGCATGTACACGATGCACACAAGCACACACACAACACACACACGCGTGCGCACACACACACACACACACACACACATGCATGCACTCACACAACATGCACACACACACACACATGATGCACATAAGCACACACACAACACACCCACACACACACACGATGCATGTACATACATGCATGCACTCACACAACATGCACACACACACACACATGATGCACATAAGCACACACACACACACACACGATGCACGCACACACATGCACGAATACACACACCCTTGGCCTGGCAGAGCCATTCTTTGCTGTATAAAGCTCTCAAAAGTTCCTGCATGTGCACCCATGCTTGACAGGCAGTCATGCTTAGCTGGAGCAATGACAGCTACTAGCTGGGTCTCTGTGAGAGTGACAGGACACTCTCAGACTGCCTGCTGAGGACCAGGGGAGTGTTCACTGCCCTCCTGAAGGGCCCTGTGGGGTCAGTCAGCTGAGCAGTGGGGTATGGCAGATGGCTTGCATCTGATGTGAGTACTTTCCTTTCCCTACTGCCTGCACAGGGCCATCCTTAACCCTTCCAGCCCTTTAGGGGCAGCTCTGGGCTCAGCTTTCCCCGGGGTGAGAACGCACTAAGGGCGGCATGTGGAACAGCACTCGGGGCTCAGAGCAGCCTGAGAGGAAAGGAGAGGAAAAATTCCCTTGGTGGGTTGAGTGTGATTGGAGGGTTTAAGCTCCAGGTGTTGGATTGGAGCGACTTCACGTGGTAGGGCTGTTTGTCCTTTCCAGCCCATTGCGAGATACCAGGCCTCTGGGTACTGATCAGTCCCATGGGCCCTGGCCTAGCTTCTTCAGGTTGCCTGTAGGAAGCCCTGGATAGAGACAAGAGACCTTGAGCTGAGAGGCTAGCAGGTGGGGTATGTAGGTAGGATGGAGTTCCAGGGTTGGGTCTGGAAGGGAGTTGTGGAGCTGTTGTCCTGGAGACATAGGCCTTGCACCTTAGCTCACACAGTTCAGAGCCAGTGGTGGTCAACCAGCCACAGAGAATCCAATCCCTGGATGACTGCTCTCCCTGCCCATGCGTGGTCCCTTTAGGCCAAGCACCTCAAGTAGCCTCCACAGGCACTTGGAGCCCCAGGTTGGAAGTGTGGCCTTCCACAAGGCTCAGGTCCCTCTGATCATCACTATCAGGGTGATCTGGAACTGTTTAATTGGAGCAGAGACCCATGTAGCAGATACAGAGGCTTTGACATAATTTCATTAAATCTAAGCTAAGACTGGAATGTGGGGCTGGTCAGCACACTGATCCTCAGGCTTCATGGTCCAAGAGTAGCCTTGGGCTAACCAGGGCTCAGCCCAGCAGAGGGCTCGGCGGGAAGTGCTTTTCGTGGCTACATTTCCCTTGCTGCTGGGGCGCCACTTGGGTTAAACAGTCAGATACCCGTTCTGAGTTCCTCCTGGCTGGCCTGGGGGAAAGAAGCCAATGGGTTAATGTGAGTGCCCAAATGCACAGCGCCTCTGATTTGGTGACACCCATTTGCTATGCCCCAAAGGACTTTATCTAGAACTTCTGTAAAGGCCTGAGGAATCAGCCAGTGTCTGTGGACAGCTGCTGACTAACTGGCACCTGCTTGCCCAGGTCTGGATAAAACCTGACTTTAGGGCCCATGGTCAGTGGAGTATGAGAGCTCAGCCCTGGGTAAGCTGTGGCCCGGGTTCCTTGGCAGCCCTGTGGTGGTTCTCAGCCCTCCAGGTCATCCCAGCCCTGCATCCAAACACCGAGTACAGTCATTCGCCAGTGACCAGAGGTCGCCTTGGTATAAACCCTCTACAGTGAGTTCCAATCCAGGGCTGTTACGTCCAAGCAAGTGTGAGCTCACCCACCCCACCTAGCAGGTCCTCCCTGAACTAAAGCCCAGTCTTTAGAGCTCAGAGAACTGAAGCAACCCCTTCCAGCATACCTCCGGGGCCACTCCCAAGACCCACAGGGCCACTGTGCAGCCCACTTCCGTCCCTGGGACCTTCATTTTCTGAGGCTTGCCCTGGCCTGGGCCTGGGGTGTGCACTGCACTGTCGAATTCTAGGGAACGGCACCCCTGATGGTGGTTCTTCATACCTGTGAAGGTTGGGAAGAGGACATGGCTTCCTGGGGCACCCTGTGGGGTGATTCCTGGGAGTACCTTGTTAGCCCTTTTCTCTGCAAAAAACAGGCAGTGACCAAGAGCACTTCTCTCTACTGTAGAGACCTAAGCCAGGACACTGCGGGGTCCTCCGGGGCCCTGAGTGTGTCTTGTCAGAGGGCAGGTGGCCAACTGTAGTTGCAGGTGTAGAAACAGAGCCCAGGGTAGAAGGAGCTCACAGGCAGGGTATTGGTGTCCACAGTGTGGGTGACGATGGGGTTTGGTTACAGGTCGGCCCTACAAGGCGCATCGTAAGGGAGGGTGGCTCCCATCTGTGCTCTCAAGGGCTACGGTGTTTTTCAGGTGGGAGGAGAGGAAGGGGGCCATGGCAGGGGTGCTGTGGGTAGTGACAGAGGAAGGGAGGCTGGGCTCGAGACCAAGGATAAGGAGCAACGTGCAGCTCGGATAGTGACCTGAGGCTGGGTGTCATAGGAGGCAGACACAGACGACCACCAGGGCACACTAGGCTTTGAGGAATTCTGCGCCTTCTACAAGATGATGTCCACTCGCCGAGACCTCTACCTGCTCATGCTGACCTACAGCAACCATAAGGACCACTTGGACGCCTCTGACCTGCAGCGCTTTCTGGAGGTGGAGCAGAAGGTGAGGCCCGCCAGAAGCTGTGTGGCCTCAACTCCAGCCTCAGCTCTGCCACCGTGGGTTCAGAGCTTCAGAGCACAGTAGGCCTGGGTCCTCGATGCTGCCAGGTAACCGAGGAAGCTTACAGTTTCCTCAGAGACAGAGAAACTGGCCAGCTTCCTTCTGGCCATGGGTCCTCCACCCAAAGCCTTCAGAGGGTCACACTTGCCCTTGGCAAACATTCCACATTGATCAGTTCACAGGCTGGGGTTCCATGGCCTGGCCTTTGAGAAGCACACTTCTCCATGCCGGTCTGGCCACATCCCCTGCCTGACTCCAGATGTGTCCTCTGCAACTACCTGTCTGTTCAGCAAACACTTAGATACCCCAGAACTGTTTATTTGGGCCCCAGGAAGTCAGTCCACCATTGGGGAATTAACACCAAAGCCAAGTGCTCCCAGGCGTTCCCTGTTGCCTAGACCACTCATGTCTGGAGCCTCAGAGGTCACCCCTCCCTCACCTTAGACCAGGCTTGGGCATGGACAAGGTGCTGCTCACTCTGATGACAGGGAGATGAGAGGCCAAGCCCTATGGAGAGAGCACGTCCATGAAAGGCAGGATAGCATGTGGCTTCCCTGTGGGCACCTTGACGACAGCCTCTCGGACCTACCGGCCAGGGTCTTCCTGGATCTTTTTTCAAGAGGAGGGCTTGCCTTGGGCTCTAGTTACTGGCTGGGACCCGCTCAAGGCCCTCAGTTTTGTGCGGTTACATGCTCAGAGTCCCCCTTGGAGTCAGGGACCACGTGCCACCACAGCAGGGAGGGAAGTAGGTAGCTGAATAACAGCTATGGGCTTGGGATTTGATGTTTGGATCCTGGCTCTGCTCAGGATGACCCCACCCCACCCCATGGCCTACAGGGTCGTTGCTAGGCCCTGCCTTATTTCACAAGACTGCCTGAAACCCAAGTGTCTTTGGTTTCTTTTCTGTCGCTGTAATAAAATACCCTGGCAGAAGCAACTTCAGGGAGAAAGGCTTATTTGGCTCGCAGTTCCAAGTTGTAGTCCACTGTGGCAGGGAAGTCCCTAAGTCAGGAGCGCGAGGGAACCGGGTCACACCACATCCACAGTCAAGAGCAGAGAGCCACGAATGTGTGCATGTTAGCGCTCAGCTTGCAGTCTCCACCTTACACAGCCCAAGATCCCCTTCCAAGGGACCAGCCCCATCCACACTTAAGACGGGCCTTCCCACGCCAGTTAACGTAAGACAGTCCCCACAGTTGCGCCCACAGGCCAACCCATCTAGACCGTCAGTCCCTCATGGAGAGTTCTTTTCGAGGCGACTCTACATTCTGTGAAGTTGACGGTAAATGTTCACCATTATACCACGCTACCCTCGGGGTGGCCCCAGCACGAAGGCTTTCCCACCCTAACGTCATGGCTGGACCCTACCCTATGGCAGTCAGATTTTCCCCTTCAGTCAGAGAAAGCAGCCCCAAAGTTTTGTGACGCATAGCCAGCTGGCTGCGAGTCCCAGGTAATGCAGCTCAGACGACCAGGGCCTCCAGCCTCAAGCCGCCCTTGCTGTGGTCAGCCCCGATGCGGCAACTGAGGCAAGGGTGAGAGACCACGTACACGTATGGCAGCCTCTGGTCTCAGCCACCCACAGAAGCGATGGTGTTAGCACCAGTTACCTCCCCACCCAGCAAGCCACTCTGCGTCCAGACTCACTCAGCTGATGGTGGTGGGAGGAAGGGGAAGCCGCCCGGAGGTAGCCCAGGCTATGAATACACTACCCTGGGCTCATGCCTCTGCTCTGGCCTAGATGGATGGCGTGACACTTGAGAGCTGTCAGAGCATCATCGCGCAATTCGAACCCTGCCCGGAAAATAAGAGCAAGGGGGTGCTGGGCATTGATGGTGAGTGGGTGCTCCCCTCGGCCCAGCTGTCCGGGGGGATGAGGGAGGCTGCTGGGGCAGCTGCACGCCTGTGGGGCAGGCAGTCACCAGCTGAGCCCAGTGACGGAGCTACGCTGCGCCGCGCCGCAGGCTTTACCAACTACACGAGGAGCCCTGCGGGCGACATCTTCAACCCTGAGCACCACAGAGTGCACCAAGACATGACCCGGCCCCTGAGCCACTACTTCATCACCTCGTCCCACAACACCTACCTCGTGGGCGACCAGCTCATGTCCCAGTCTCGGGTAGACATGTACGCCTGGGTCCTGCAGGCCGGCTGCCGCTGCGTGGAGGGTAAGCACCCCGGGACTCTGTGCCCTGGAGCGCAGATGGCGCCTCCTTCAGGAAAGGGCCAAGGAGCCACGGGGGCCTCTGACAGAACCCTCTGTGTTCACCGCTGAGAGGACAGACCCCCTGCAGTTGGAGTCCAGGGACTCAGCCTCCTCAGGCTCACACAGCCATTCCCCTGGGGCTAACCAGGGTCTGCTTGCCCACAGTGGACTGCTGGGATGGGCCTGATGGGGAGCCCATTGTGCACCATGGCTACACTCTGACCTCCAAGATCCTTTTCAAAGATGTCATCGAAACCATCAACAAATATGCCTTCATCAAGAACGAGTGAGTGGCCATGTCTCCTGGGCGCTGGCTCCAGTGGCAGGCAGGGGAAGGGCATCCAGGGTCTGGGTCTCTCTCCTTCCTTGTGATCCCCAGTGGGCCGTGGCTATGATATCCAGCTGGCGGGATTTGCTTACAGGAGGAGAGAGGCAGGGGATGGAATCGGGCCATGCCGGGGGTGGGAGGAAAGGTGTATAGGAGCGGGCTGCGGGATGATCGTGTGTCTGTACAGTATGTGTACATCCACGTACACTTAGCCTCTGGTCTCAACCACCCATGGAAGTGATGGCTTCAGCACTAATTACCCCAGGAAGCCACTCTGTGTCTAGACTCAATTTTCTGTCACTCAGCTGTGGCTGTAGAGACCGTTGAGAGAAATCCAATTCGGTTTCTGGGAATAGAAGACGTTACCTTGGTTAAACAGACTTTGAAGCAGGACGGAGTCGGTGAAGTGGGGAGCCAGGTGGATTTAGGAAGCAGAAGTGGTTTCAGGGGGTGTAGCTCTTGGGATTGCAGCTGAGGGGGGTGCTGCAGCTCGGGCAGCTGGGATGTACAGGTGTCCCGTAACTGCCAGGAGGCTCCTTCTGTGAGCCAGCACCATCTTTCCAGGTACAACCTTTCTGTCTGAGAAACGAGGAGAAAAAATACGTTTGCCCTGCTCTCTGTTCGCCTTTTCCACATTACTGCCCGATTCTTGTTCGGGACACTCAGTGTGTTCTAAACGGGTCGTGATTGCCTTCTGGTAAAAACCAAAGTCAAACGTTTATACACATGGTTAAAACTAAACAGAGCGGAAGTGTGTGAAAGCACCGCCCCCACTCTTCCTTCTGCACCATTGATGAATGGTGCACCGTGATGGTGCATGCCAGGTTTAGGTCTCCTTCACGGGGTCTCTGTCAGGACCATCCACCGTCTAGATCAGAGATTGTGTTT
Organism: Cricetomys ansorgei; assembly: GCA_026225945.1. Lineage (NCBI taxonomy): Eukaryota > Metazoa > Chordata > Mammalia > Rodentia > Nesomyidae > Cricetomys > Cricetomys ansorgei. Next base: position 1,195,687 of record JAMJFZ010000484.1, read on the forward strand.
CTCACAGTTTATCCATTATTTAATACATGCCATTTTCAAGCCATGATTTTTTTCAAATCGTCCTTTTACTTTCCTGGAGTTTGTGATTGCCTTTTTTTTTTAACCCCCTCATGATTTATTTACTTGTCCCTAAAATCTCTTAGTTTCTCTCCTATCTGTTCATTTACTTTTCAGAGTTATTGGCGAGCCACTTCTTAGAGCAGATGGCAGACCTTTTACCCAATTACTTAATTACCTAACCATCATTCGATGGTATAGGTGGCCTGTATGCCTACAGATGCGGGGTCTAGTCACTCTCTGGGGCTCTGGCCTCTTCCCACTCCTCTTGTCTTGGGACCACAGGTACCCAGTGATCCTGTCCATTGAGAACCACTGTAGTGTCATTCAGCAGAAGAAGATGGCCCAGTATCTGACTGATATCCTCGGGGACAAGCTGGATCTGTCCTCAGTAAGCAGTGAGGACGCCAGTATGCTTCCTTCTCCACAGGTGCTCAAGGGCAAGATCCTGGTGAAGGTGAGCTTCCGGGGGCCATCGTTGTGCTGGAGAACCACAGAATCTATAGACAGATGTTTTTTCGGGGGGGGGCACTCACTCTTGGGATCATCCCGAGCCTTTTGCCTTGTGTGCCGCTGCTACCACAGCAACTGGTCTGGCTCCCACCTTACGGCCTGAGATTCCCAGGAGGAGCTTGGGAGAGGCCCCTTCCCCGTTGCAGCTGCTCCTGGTGGGTACCAGCCGCTGGAGTCCTGTACTTCCTCCGGGCTTCTCCCGTTCTCTGCCTCTCCCCAGGGAAAGAAGCTCCCTGCCACCATCAGCGAGGACGCAGAGGAAGGCGAGGTGTCCGATGAGGACAGTGCCGACGAGATTGATGATGACTGCAAGCTCCTCAACGGGGACGTGAGTGAGAGCCAGAGGCTCTAAGGCACCCTGAGGGTGGGAAGCCCGTGGTCCCCGAGAGCAGCCTCTTGTCCTGGTTGCCAGGGTGAGTCAGGAAGAGCGACAGCTGGGATGCCGAGGTGGTGTGCAAAGATGCCTGGCCTCTGGGGCCGTGCTGTGCTGGGGTCTGTGTCCCTCTTCTGCCTGCTTGGCCCTCTATAAAAGACGTGAAGCCCATGTCTAAGCAGCAGGCCAGCCATGGGCCTACTGTTGTCCCATTTCAGTTTCCACCGCCTTGGATTTTGTCTGTGACGCTGGCCGCGTCCTCTTGACCCTTCAGTGAGCGGAGGCAGTGCTGGGCTAGAGGGCGGCGTGCCTTGGGTTCCACACCGCCCCCACCGGCACACATTCCTGTTCCTGCCATGCTTTGACGCAGAACCCCCCAGCTTCCTGGCCAGTCCAAGCTGGTCTCTGGGTAGTCAGTGGTCATGCCCAGCCATCCTATCTATGCCCAGCACTAGTACCAACTCCAGGGCCAGCTCGGGTGCTGAGCTCTCCTGTGTGGAAGGTCCCTCTAGTGGCCACCTCCACAGAGCACCTTTGTATCTTTACTGCAACTGACCCGGCTGGTGGCGGGGGGTGGGGGTGGCGTGGAGGGAGCCTGAGCAGTCTGCAAGAGCCTCTGTTAGCGGTTTGGGGCTGGGGGAGCTGAGTGGAGGCAGGCTCTGTAACTGACATCTCTTCTGGGTACCTAATGCTCATTCCCTGCTCTCAGCTGCTTTGAAGCAGTGAAGACTTTATTTTCCCCCGAGGAGTCATCAGATGGGAAGATAATTGTGCAGGAGGCCTCTGGGCCAGGGCTGATTGTTTTAGAACGCCCCGAGACAGCAGATTCTTCCTGCTTTGGGTGTGTCTGCACATGTCTCTGGCTGGCCAAGGGTATGGACATTCTTAATGGCCACTCCATCCTGAGCTCCCGGGGAGTCCTGGTGTCCCAGACGAGATCCTCCCTCAAGTATTCTTAAGTGCGTCAGGCTTCACTGGGCTTATCTTGTCAAAGAGGGCACCCAGCCAGAGCTAGAGGTTCCTCTGGAGTCTGCTCTGTCCCTGCTGTCTTCTCGACGTGTATGGTGGCCAGCGTGTGGGTCTCAGATCCTACATAATCTGCAGACTGTCCCAACCTCTCCTGCTGGGGTCCCCCGGGCAGAGCCATGCTACTGTAGGGGCCACGCGTGTCTGGGTTTTAGTGCTGTCCCTGGCTGCCTGGGGCAAATCCACAGCCTCTGCACCGAGAATCTTAGAGTATGTGTAGCGGCCATGATGGCTGTCCCCCTCTGCTGCCCAGTGGGATGGGAGCAGACACCACTGGGCTGACCTCCGGCTGTGACAGGCCTCCGCCAGTCGGAAGCGTGTGGAAAACATTGCTAAGAAGAAGCTGGATTCTCTGATCAAGGAGTCAAAGATCCGTGACTGTGAAGACCCCAATGACTTCACTGTCTCCACACTGTCCCCATCTGGAAAGCTCGGGCATAAAGCAGAGGCCAAGAAGGTGAGACCTCCGTTGCTGACACATGTTCCTCCGACAGCTAGTCTGTGGGCTGAGTGAGAGCCCCAGATCATGAGGTGGCAGACATATATACATGTACAGGCACTGGTATGCAGACATGTCTATGAAGCCGTACACATACACACCTGTGAGTACACATGCACTTGTGTACATGCCAGTACACACCTGCACCTAAACACGCATGTGTACAGTACAATGCTTGCACATGCACAAACACACCTGTTTGCACACCCACATACATGTATACCTCTGCAATACACCTGCATGCTGTATGTGTACATATGCATGCTTGTGCGATCATACTACACAACACTCATACATGTTCACATACCTGCATGCGTATCTGTACACACTCCTATGCACATATCTGTACAGCACTCACACAGGCGCACACGCCTGCACACAAGCCTGTGCACACTCCTATATACTAGCACAGTATTCGTGTGTGGGCATGTAGTCCCTGGGGGCCTCTGGCTTCTCTTGGAGAGGCTTTGAGCATTGCTTACCTTGGTGAGGGGTTCAAGGGTGATGGAGGGGTGGACAGCAGGGTCTTGGGGCCCAGCCAGTCCTGGGAGCTGTTGCTCTCTGAAGCAGCTCACAGATATGTGGGGAAATACAGAGAGAATGGTCTTCAGAGACTTCCTGGCAGGTGTGATGGGGTGGAGGCAGGTGCCAGACAGGCTGGGCAGACTGTGCAGTCATTGCGCCTCTGTGGGAGCCGCAAGCCAGGACAGGCACACCATAGTGACCCACGAGAAAGAGCATATAGCAGCTGGCTATGGTGGCTGTGGCAGGGTGGGCATCTTCAGGATGAGAAGGTTGAGCAGCTCCCATTGCCTGGGAAGCCTTCCCTCCCCTGTTCTTCCCTTCCTGTGGCACCGGCTCACTCTTTGCTGTTTCCAAAGCTGTTGGGAGGGCCGGAAGAGGGCTTCTCCCAGAGGAACAGGGTCCTTTTCTGCTGTACTTTCAGAGGTGTGTTTGTGTCCACCCACAACCCTGGAGGGCTCAGCATAGCAGATATGGTAGCACTGTAGGCAGCGCAAACCCTGCCAGACCTCAGCAGAGGGAAGCACCATCACGGCAGGCACCATACCGGGCAGTGGAACCCCGAGCGTCTCATCTCAGGGGTTTTTATTTACACCTAAGCTCCTCGGGTGTTCTACTGATGGCACGTGCAGATCACGAGCAATCAAACATCTTTTACATAAAGCCCGCACCTGAAGACAATACGAAATCCAAGGCCAAGGCTTCACCCAACGATGCGCAAAACAACTACTTTAAACATAACGAAAAATAAACTTCTGCAATATTCCCCTTGGCCAGCCGCTCACAGACCCTGAGGGTAGCCAGGTTAAGCCGAATGTACGTGGTACATCCGGGCTGATGGTGGCGTCTAACCTGGTCATGTGGGCCGTGGCTGGTGATCACACATTCATGACTGGCGTGCACTTCTCCTTTGTGTGCACATTTTGGTCACTCAAGGCATAGCGATGGCAACTGTTTGGATATTACTTGAAGAATTTAGAAACCCGTCAGTCTCCTGGGGTTCCCAACACTAGCAAAGCTTCGAGAGCCTCTCCTAACCATATATCCCTGAGTTACGAGGAAAACGGACTGTTACCACTGGGAGCTGATAGGCCAATGTCTCTAAAGGATGTGCAGGGCACAGATGAACCCTGGTGCCTCAGATACCGGGAATCCGCCTCTGGCTCTGGGACCTGGGAAACCTATGGACTGGTAGGGCCTGGCTAGCATGTCCACAGGGTCACAGGGAATCGGGAAGGGCCAGTCGCATCTGGTCCTGACCCTCCAAGAAGGTAGAGGAGGAGTCAAGGGGCAGGTAGCAAGCAGGAACTTCAGAATCACATCGGTAAGATCTGCAACAGGGGATGCTTGATGATGTCAAGGCTGAGGCAGAAGAGGTCATGGGAAAACACCAGCTGTTCTCTGAGACAATGTCGGAGAACCGAGTGTTCTCTGTGGTCAGGGACCAAAGTAGGCTCTTTATAGCCTCTCTGGATTACCCACACACGAGTGCAAGGATTCGCCTAAGTGTCCCTGGTGTATGCAGGGGTGTGTACACATGTGTATGGCATATAGAGGAGTCCACAATGGTGCAGGAGGAGTCCAAGGTGTGTGCAGGGATCCGTGTGTATGCAGGGGTCCATAATATGTGCAGGGGTCCATGGCGTGTGCAGGTGTCTGTGGGATGTGAAGAAGTGTCCATATGCATCTACAGGAGTGTGTATGGGGCTGGTGTGCAGGGCTGTTTATGGTGTGTGCAGTAACACCCGTGCTCTGTGCAGATATGACCTGTGCATTTACCGGGGTACACACCACAGCGTGTGGACAGTTTTCACGTGTATAGTATAGGGGTGCACGCTGCATGTTTGCTCCTCCTGACACCTTTCTCTTGCAGGTCCATGGCTCTAGTGTATCTGATAGAAACTATCCTCTACCCAGGCTAGGGAACGGAATGAAGTGGGGCACCCCCTGACTAGGACTGTCCTGAGCTTCTGGGTGTCGGTGCAAGAGCTGTGGGGAGTGACAGTCATTGTGCCCCGGGAGAAGCAAGCCTGTAGGGCAGTTGCTTAGTGGTTCTGACGTGAACAAGCTTCCAGGATGGGGTCCTAGCTCCAAGGCCTGGGAGGGCCACTGGGGTGCGTCTACCCAGTGCCCAGTGGGTAGGTGGCCCTGCCCTGTGTTCCCAGATTCACGTAGCTGGCTGGATCTGGGATCATTCACCCCTAATTTGTGCTGCAGGAACAGGCTGGGGCATCAGGGCTTCAGGGATCTTCACAAAAGGGTTATGTAAGCAGACTCAGCGGAAGAACATTCCAGATGCAAGCTGTACTTACTATGCAGTCTCCGTCCGTGATAAAGACATTTGGAACTGACATGGGGTGCTGGTGTGGGCACTGCTTCTGTCTTGGGTCCGGCTCTTCAGGCCTCATCCACCAGCTGTGCTTGGCCCCCCCGAATCAGAGCCTTGCTCCTAGGCCTGGTCAGTTCTACCTTTCCCAGAAAGGCCTTCTGAACCACCAAGGAGCTGTTCTGCCCTCCCTTGAATGCTTGGAGGTCAAGTTCGACCTCTGTCTGCCCCTCAGGGTCACAGCAAGGTCGAGGAGGACGTGGAGTCCGGGGAGGACACCGGGGCAAGCAGGCGGAACAGCCGTCTGCTCATGAGCAGCTTCTCCAAGCGCAAGGTGAGCCGAGTTCCTGGGCCAGGGGCAGGGGAGGATGTCCCAATTGGTGCCACCACCATCCCTGTACCATTGGCTAGCTGTGGTCGGGGCCAGGGTCCCAAGGGCTGCTTGGCCAGTGTCTGAGGTCAGATACCCCATGGCCGAGAGCGCCACAGAGCTAGGACAAGGCGGATACCTCTGTGGGCCCAATTAGGTAGGAACTCAGGAACCTGGGAAGATCGCCCCTGCCCTGCTCGCCCTGGCCTTTTATCATGTTCTGGCCTGGCCCACATCTTCAGTCACAATTCCACCTCCCCGCAGAAAAAAGGCAGCAAGATAAAGAAGGTGACCAGCATGGAAGAGGGGGATGAGAACCCGGACTCCCCAGGAAGCCAGAGCCGAGGGTCAGTGCCCTGTCGTGTGTGTGTGTGTGTGTGTGTGTGTGTGTGTGAGGTCCCTGCCCAGTTCCAGGGAGTTGTCCCTCAGTTCTGGGCAGAGATGGGGGGCTGGTACAGTATTCCATGCCCCACTTCTGTTCTGAACACTTAAGCAAGCAATGAGAAAGTGGAGCCGTCCAGGCAGCACAGAAGGGGATGTCCGACGGAGGGTCAGCCTAGCAGTGCAGGTCATAAGGTTCCCTCAGAGTCTCCTGGGCATAGACAGCCCCTGGCGCACCAGACCTCAGTTCCCACCTCCTCTTCCCAGCGGCCTCAGCGTTATGTTCCCTCCAGGGGTAGTGACCGTCTGTCTCTGTGCCTCCTACACCCCACGAGGAGGGTGGCAGCCATGCAGGGACGGTGCCAGGCTGTTGGTGCTTCCCACAGCACTTCTGGGGTTCACTGGGGTCTCAGACCTACTAGTCCAGCTTGGAGCTCGTCTTCCCCACAGTGGCCCCCGCTGACCCTATTTCCTCCTCCTGTCCACCCCTCCCCTTCTCTCCCCAGGCCTTGTTCGCATCTGTCTCTATCTTTGTGTGTCACACCCAGCTCTCTCTACCGTCTGTCTGCAGCTCTGTGTCCCAGCTCCGCCTGGGCACACTGCTAAGACACTGGCCTCCCTCTTCTCCGTGCTGGTCATTCTATTCCCTCCACACACACACACACACAGACACACACACACACACACACACACACACCCGCCCAGAGCCTTCCAGAAGTGGTGTTCCTCAGAGTACCCCTCAGCTGGACAGGCATCCCCAGCCCCATCTTGTACATGCTCAGGGACCCCCAGGGTCACAGCCCACGTCCAGCAGACACATTTCCACAGCCCAACACATGAGTGTTGGCTCCCGTGAGACCACCCTGGGTACCAGGGCGTAGAACAAAGGGGAGGGTCAGGCTGAGACTGAGCTACCCCGACTGAAAGGTTAGAGTGGGGTACCCGCCTGCTGGGGGTGCAGTGAACCATAACTATTGCTTACAAGTCCCAGGTTGCCTGGAACATGTGATTTGGGGGGGGGGGCAGATGGAGCCTGACTCAAAGAACAGGAAGGCTGGCTGGGACTGGCTGGGGGTTGGTGGGGGGGTAGGCACAGGGTCCTAAGTAGCCCTAACGCACTCTCACAGGACTACCCGGCAAAAGAAGACCATGAAGCTGTCACGAGCCCTCTCCGACCTAGTGAAATATACCAAGTCTGTGGGCACCCATGACGTGGACACAGAGGGTGAGGGCCATTTGGAGGGTGGGCCAGGCAGGTCAGCTGCGGGGCGTGGGCTGTCTGTGCTCATGCCTGGCTGGTCTGCACCCCAGTGGCATCCAGCTGGCAGGTGTCCTCCTTCAGTGAGACCAAGGCCCACCAGATCCTCCAGCAGAAGCCTGCCCAGTACTTGCGCTTCAACCAGCACCAGCTCTCACGCATATACCCCTCCTCCTACCGCGTGGACTCCAGCAACTACAACCCGCAGCCCTTCTGGAACGCTGGCTGCCAGATGGGTGCGTGCAGACGTGCGGTACAGGGTGGGGTGGTAGGGAAGGGCGTCTCTGAAGGCCTTTGGTGAACAGGGTGGGGGCCTTTCAGACCCTAGGGTGGACTGAGAAACACCCTGTCTGCCCCCTGCACTGCCGGCACGTTTGCTGGGCTCCCAGCCCCAGAACTCGTGCAGAAGAGTGGGTGGACAGTACTGACCTGCACGGGCTTCTGTCTTCCCTTCAGTTGCCCTGAACTACCAGTCAGAGGGGCGGATGCTGCAGCTGAACAGGGCCAAGTTCAGTGCCAACGGTGGCTGCGGCTACGTGCTCAAACCCCAGTGCATGTGCCAGGGTGAGGGGCTCAGGCTGGGGTGGGCTCCTGTGACACCACCCTGGATACTGGGGTGGCGGGTTCGTAGAACAGAGGGACGATCAGGCTGAGACTGAGCTACCCGACACTGGAAGGTTAGGGTGGGGTAGCCTGCTGGGAGTGCGATGAATCCTAACTATGCCAGAGACCTGAGGGTATGGAGTTAGGGAGCTCCTCTGCTGGGCCCTGGGTTCCAGGCTGCATGAGATTCAGGGGCAGGGCTTGTCTGAGGTCCTTGTGTGCTCCGGAGATGCGGGCCCAAGTGCTGGACCTCAGTCCCTGATGGGCATGCTCAGAAGCCATGTACTGTTCCACAGTGTTCCGAAGCTTTCCGACAGTTCCACGGGGCTGTTTCACTAGAGCCCCACAGACCAGTAGGCAGGGGTGTGCTGTAAGCTGTATGTTTGGCTCACACCTGCGTCCCCTCAGGTGTCTTCAACCCCAACTCTGAGGACCCACTGCCCGGGCAGCTCAAGAAGCAGCTGGCCCTGAGGATCATCAGTGGCCAGCAGCTGCCCAAGCCACGGGACTCGGTGCTGGGTGACCGTGGGGAGGTAGGGGCAAGCCCACATAGGCGAGGTGGGTGGTGGGAGGGCCCGGGGCCCCGGTGCCACCCCTCACCCTGTCCCCAGATCATCGACCCCTTCGTGGAGGTGGAGGTCATCGGGCTCCCTGTGGACTGCAGCAAGGAGCAGACCCGAGTGGTGGACGACAATGGTGAGGGCTCCTGCCGACGTGGGTGAGGGCACCAGACGCCAGCCTGTGCCCAAGGCTGCCACAGGCCCCACGTGGGATATGACAGCCTGACCCCCGAGGAAGCAGCCAGGGCCACCTGCTGGGTGCCCAGTGCCCTGTCCACTCTGGGGGCCCTTAGGTGCCAGTCATTGGCTCCAGTTCCTGGCCTGCTGATTCTCTCCCCACTGCCTCCAGGATTCAACCCCATGTGGGAGGAGACACTGGTGTTCACCGTGCACATGCCTGAGATTGCACTCGTGCGCTTCCTCGTCTGGGATCATGACCCCATTGGACGTGACTTCATTGGTCAGAGGACACTGGCCTTCAGCAGCATGATGCCAGGTAAGGAGGAGGCCCAGGCTGGGGGAGGTTCAGCACTCGCCGATGCTCCCTACCGGCGTTCCCCAGGAGCTCCTGACTAGCTGAGCGCACAGGAGTGGGGCTCAGCCTTACCCCACCATGGGTAGGAGGCTCCCTGGTCCCACTCAAGGTCTAGGAACCTTTGAGAAGAGTGTGGGTTGGCAGGGTAAGGAGCGGGGAGAACCTTCATGTCTGGTGACCCTGTTGCTCCAGGCTATCGGCATGTGTACCTGGAAGGGATGGAAGAGGCCTCTATCTTTGTACATGTGGCTATCAGCGACATTAGCGGTAAGGTGAGTATTGCCTCCCGGGCCTCCTGTAGCCACAGGAAGGGTAGCACTAGCCCACCCCATGCTCCCACCCTGTCTCCTCGGGGGCTAGGGCCTGGCATTCACCTCTCTGGGCCTCTTCCTCAATCTGTGATCTGGGCTGACCCTGGAGCCTACAGTGCTGCCCCCACGTCCAAAGGGGGCTCGGGCACCCAAGTGTGCCCAGTGCCCCTGTCCTGAGACGGAACCCCTCGGTGTCCCTGTCCTGAGATGGAGCCCCTCGGTGTCCCTGTCCTGAGACGGAGCCCCTCGGTGTCTACCTCACTGCCCTCCCATCTGCTGCCCGTGCTAGTCTCGGTTTCCCCCAGTGGCATTCTATGCCCTGTACATCTGGGAGTACCGTTGCTTGGCTTCTCAGCAGGGACACAGCACTGTGACCCCTCCCCTGTCTTTCCTTGTCCTGAGCACCCCACCCCTCTGCATTTCCCAGATCTACCTGCATTTGTCCAATTCCTGGACCCGGACCCCCATCCCATGTGCCCCTGCCCCGTCCAGAACAGGAAGTATCCTCAATCCGCGGAGTCTAGCTTTCTGGGTTCTAAGTGGGGCCTGATGCACCCTTGGGGTACAGCTTGGTACAACCAACCCTCTGGGGCCTGTGACCGCACAGTGAGTGGGTCCTGCTGGGCCCAGCACTGACTCTCCTGTAGCACCGTGGGCCCAGAGGCACTTCAGGTGTCCTGTTCTCTGCCAGCACCCAGTCTATCCTGTGCCTGCCTGTCTCTGAGGGTCAAGGGCTGGCTAGGCCCTGCTCGAGCTACCGTGGCACCTCACCTGCCTTCACTCTGTCTCTTTGGTCTTGCAGTGGGCTTCTGTATGTCCCAAGTCTACCTTTAGAAGCTCAGCCTTGTTAGGAGTCTCAAAGGTACCTGGCGCCGCGGGACGGTGTAACCCGCCGGCCCACCTGCATGCCAGGCCGCGCCCATTAGCATCTGTGATTCTTGGTAGCATTTTGGAGACTGTCAGCTCATGTGACATGGATCATGACACGGTTCTGGGGTCCCCTGGGCCATCCTCAGCCAGAGAGTGGCATTTACGAGGCAGATCCAGGATTCAGCCACGCCCAGGGCCTGACCTACCGTTCTGGCCTCATCCCACCCGCTCTGCCCTTCCCTAATGTAGCTCCCTCTGCGCAGCCCTGAAGCTCCTCCCCTGTCCTTCCCTTCCCTCTGCCCCCTGAGAACTGACAGTTCTCTACTCGTCTCCTCCAGTCTATGCCAGGGTCTGAGTTGGGGGAGGGGGAACACCCACCAGGCGCTCCAGCTCGAATCCTGGATCTCCTTCTAAATGGCTTTCCAACCACCTTGACCAAATTGCACTAGATTTGGGATCTTGAATCAGGAAGCTGATTCAAGCGCTGGCCACTCTTTTGCCTCCGCAGAAGGGCCCCTGGCCGCCAGGCCCTGGGCTGCTCCAACGCACGAGCACGGCCCATCTTGGGGGAATGGTGGATGTTGGTGGTGGGACGCAGGGGTGTATGGCATGTGAGGACCCCTATGGCCTCTGCCCTCCTAAGAGATAGCTGCCTATCCTCTCCAGCAGTGACTTCTGCAGGGGGCTGCACAAAGCACTGGGCAGATGCTGAGCCACCTGAGGGTCTCAGGATCTTATGGGGCCCGAGTGTGAGCCAGCCTGGAGGAATCTGCCTGGGGGAGTTCAAGAAGGCTTCCTAGAAAGGTGGCCTTCTGGGAGGCAGGGAGAGTACCTGGGAAGTAGGGAGGCAGAGCAAAAGGGAGAGAAGGCCTTCCAGGCTGCAGCTGCACAGGGCAGGGTGAGCGTGACCCATGGTGACAACAGACCCCAACGTTTCCTTCTCTCCGGAGCTGGGGCTGCAGTCTTCGACTCCTCAAGGGCTGGGGGAAGTGGGTGGCCAGGGTGTGGGGACTGAAGTCTGCTGCTGAGGTAACATGGGGAAGGTTCTATAGCCTCCATCTCCAGTTTGGGAAGGGACAGATTTTTAGGCTGAAGGGTGTAGTCCTGTTATCCTTGGTAGAGTTGCCAGGAATCCCTGTTCCCAATACATGACATTCCAACATGCTCTTCTGACAAGTCATGGCACCCACAGTCTCAGAGCACCCACTGGAGAGTCAGCTCTCCACTGCAGCCACAGCTGGGCCAGGTGGGCCGGGCACTGGCTATGTGGGCTCCTTTTCTTGCAGGTCAAGCAGACTCTGGGTCTAAAAGGTCTGTTCCTCCGCGGCCCAAAGCCAGGCTCACTGGACAGTCATGCTGCTGGGCAGCCCCTACCCCGGCCCTCCGTTAGCCAGAGGCTCCTACGGCGCACAGCTAGTGCCCCAACCAAGAGCCAGAAGCCCAGTCGCAAGGGCTTCCCAGAGCTGGCCCTGGGCACAAAGGACGCGGGCTCCGAGGGGGCAGCTGACGACGTGGCACCCCCTAGCCCCAACCCAGCTCTGGAGGCCCCTACTCATGAAAGGTCAGGCAGCAGCAGTCCCCGAGGTAAGGCACCAGCAGGAGAGGCAACAGAAGAGAGGACCCTGGCACAGGTGCAGTCCCCACATGCCCCCGAAGGCCCTGGACCTGCAGGGATGGCTGCCACATGCATGAAGTGTGTGGTGGGCTCCTGCACCGGCATGGACATTGAGGGCCTGCAAAGGGAGCAGCCCCCCAGCCCGGGGCCTGCAGGCAGCCACATGGCCATCAGCCAGCAGCCCCGGGCCCGAGTAGATTCGCTGGGGGGCCCTTGCTGTGGCCTTAGCCCTCGAGCCACCCCAGGGAGAAACAGAGAGGCCCCCAAGGGTCCTAGGGCTCGGCGGCAGGGTCCAGGCACCGGCTCTGTGTCCTCGGACTCTAGCAGCCCAGACAGCCCAGGGAACCCCAAGGTGGCCCCCTGCCAGCCAGAGGGTGCTCAGAGGCAGCAGGGGGCGCTGCAGGGAGAGATGAATGCCTTGTTCGTTCAAAAGCTGGAGGAGATCAGGAGTCGCTCTCCCATGTTCTCCACGGGTAAGGCCCGCCATTCTCTGCACCCCACGCTTGCTCGGCACACCCGGCATGCCTAGGCAGTCTGTGCCCGCTGCGCTCTCCTGTCTCTGCTTTGTTTGCTCCATCAGCTTTACCTGTGGCCTGTCTGCCTCAGACCCCTCCCCTCTGCCCAGACGGCCCTACACTTTGGAGGGACGGGGAAGAGGGACGTTTGCTTGCTGAGGAATGCAAGGGTATTCAGCCAGCCCTCGGTAAGGGCTTCCCTGATGCCTGCCTTGCTGGCTGCCCTGGCCGGCTGCCCTAATGACCTTTCTAGGTCTGAAAAGGGTCCACTCTTAGCCCTTCCTCCAGGGCCAGATTTAAGCACTGCTCTGCCCTGCATTCCCTATAGGAAAGCCTGCTGTCGGTCGGTGGTACCAAAGGGTGTCCCTGGAGGCTCCTCAGAGACCAGGGTAGAAGGTGCTCAGATCCTGGAGGGCAGGGCCTCAGAGCACACAGTGCTGAGGGGAGCAGCTCCCAGGGACCTGCATTGCTCACGTGGCACTTAGCTGCTGTCTGACCACCCACCATCTCGGCTGATAGTTCCTGGCCACACCTCTCAGCAGGCGTGGAGGGAACTGGACTGAGCTGGTTACCTGAGCCCCGGCCTGGGTGGGAGGGAGACACCTGAGTCTGCCTGCTTCCATCGCATCTTCCCGCTCCTGCCCGGCCTCATTGTCCGTCTGTCCGCCAGCCCGGCGCACACTGACCGAGTTCTCCTTTCTGTCCCTGCTCCCTGTGCTGCTTCTAGTTAGGGATTGAGACCTGCGAGTGCCAGGTAACGGGCCCAACCCCGTGTGTCCCATGCTGCCCCAGTCCCAGGAGGACCAGCAGCCAGCTGGTTGCCCTGTGAACCCTGTGTGGGGCCCAGGCATCGCTCCTCCAGCTTTAGCGGGGGGGGGGGGGGGTGCTCTGCGTGCCGCATTATGTGTGCACGAAGGAGAATAGGATAAGCCTAGCGCTAGGGCGTCCTGGGAGGGCTGGTCTCGACCCCTCGGCTCAGGGGTCAGGAATCAGCACTGAGATTCATTTTCACATTCCCCCTCCCTCCTTCCCTCCCTCTCTCCTTTCTCTCTCTTCCCCCTCTCCCCCTACCTCTCCTTCCCTTCCTCTCTCCTTTCTCTTCCCCCTCTCCCCCTCCCTCCCTCCTTCCCTCCCTCTCTCCTTTCTCTCTTCTCCCTCCCTCCTTCCCTCTCTCCTTTCTCTTCCCCCTCTCCCCCTCCCTCTTTCCCTCCCTCTCTCTTCCCCCTCTCCCCCTCCCTCTTTCCCTCCCTCCCTCTCTCTCCCCCGTCTCCCCTCCCTCCCTTCCTCCCTTCTTTTCCCCACTCCCCTTTCTCATCCTTCTTCCCTCTCTCCCCCAACTCCTCTCTGTCCCTCATTCTCCCTACTCCTGTCTCTAATCTGTCTCCCTTCTCTGTCCCTCCCCCTGTATCTGTCTGTCTCTTGTCTCCCATTCTTTCCCTGCAGATACTCGCCTCTTCCCCCTGCAGCGGCCCATCTCACCCCTGTGCAGCCTGGAACCCATTGCTGAAGAACCAGCCCTGGGCCCTGCCCCCCCACTACAGGCAGCTGAACCCACAGGTCCTTCTCAGGAAGGGCTCCAGTACCCTGCAGAACCGAGAGCCAAAGTGACCGGTCCCCAGCAGACAGCTCTGGGAGCTTTTGGAACACTCCAGCCCAGGACTGGGGGCAATGGGGACAATGAAGAGCCACCCCCAAAACCACACAATGGCGGGATCCCCAGTGGGCCACGAGAGGGGACCTCTGGCAGTCAGACAGACAGCAAGAGCCGTTCCTGGGCCCTGAGCCACCTGCCAGTGGTTAGACGGGCCAAGAGTGAGGGCCAGGTGCCCTCAGAGCCCTCGCCCGTGCCTGCAGTGTACTCGGATGCCACGGGCGCTGACAGGCTGTGGCAGCGGCTGGAGCCTGGCAGTCACCGGGACAGTGTGTCCTCGGCCTCCAGCATGTCATCTGGAGACACCGTGATAGACCTCTCGTTGCCCAGCCTGGGCCTCTGCCGCAGCCGAGAGAGCCTCCCGGGGGCCTCTCTGGGACGCGTGACCCTGAGGCCCTGCTTGGCCTCGGCTGCCCGCCCTGACCTGCCTCCTGTGACCAAGAGCAAATCGAACCCCAACCTGCGAGTTGCAGGTGGGCTCCCTCCCACGCCCGATGAACTGCAGCCCCGGCCTCTCGCCCCGCGGCTGAGCAGCCTCCACCCACGGCCGCCCTGGCATCGCCTCACCCTGGTGGGCCTGCGGGACTGTCCAGCGTCTGCCAAGTCCAAGAGTCTGGGAGACCTGACGGCTGATGACTTTGCGCCCAGCTTTCAGGGCAGCGCCAGCAGCCTGAGCTGTGGCCTGGGCCCCCTGGGTGTGGTGCAGCAGGGGCTGGAGCCAGGAATGCAGCGAGATGCCCTCACCGAGCAGCTCCGCTGGCTCACCGGCTTCCAGCAGGCTGGGGACATCACATCACCCACCAGCTTGGGCCCGGCTGGGGATGGGCCTGGCGGGGGCCCCAGCTTCCTGAGGCGCTCCTCCTCTCGCAGCCAGAGCCGGGTGCGTGCCATTGCTAGCCGGGCCCGCCAAGCTCAAGAGCGCCAGCAGCGGCTAAGGGGCCTGGACTCGTGGGGTCCCCCAGAGGAGGAGCGGGGCACCCCTGAGGGCGCCTGTTCTGTAGGCCACGAGGGCTGTGTGGATGTGCCAATGCCCACCAAAGGAGCCCCTGAGCAGGCGTGTGGTGCTGCGGATGGCCGGTTGCTGCTCAGGCTCTGACTGCCTGATGACTCAAACTCACTACCTTCCCTGTGCCCGCAGGGAAGGCTGGCCTCAACCCACCCTTTGCTCAGGAAATGAAGCCACTGGGTCCCCAAAGCTGCTGTGCCCCACTCGCTGTCTGTGGATCACCCAGTAGCCTCCCCCTTAACCTCAGCCGTCCTCTTGTCTCTGATCCTGGGAGGCGAGGGACAGCACCGTCCCACCTGCCCTAGCTAGTGGGCAGTTTCCACATCTTAAGATATATACACAGAGATATTTAACTTTTTAGAACCAAAAC
Organism: Cricetomys ansorgei; assembly: GCA_026225945.1. Taxonomy (NCBI): domain Eukaryota; kingdom Metazoa; phylum Chordata; class Mammalia; order Rodentia; family Nesomyidae; genus Cricetomys; species Cricetomys ansorgei. Next base: position 1,211,048 of record JAMJFZ010000484.1, read on the forward strand.
TCACACATTAAAATTATTCTGAGCCCTTTCCCACTGTTCTAGCTGGTGTCTGGCCTGTGGTGTGTGCTGAGTGTTTTTGCCACCTACTGTGTGCTTGTACCCCAGAATGCCTGTGACACTCACAACTGCTAGGAGGTTTGTCCCATTCCTCACCTCACTGTGTGCCTGGCTTGTTCTGGACAAACCATCCAATGATTGTGTGAGCTTGGGAACGCATCAGGCCTGTTCTGTGCGGGCTCACCTGCTCCCTCCTGGGCCACTCCCTGCTGCTGCAGCCCTGTCCTCATAGGGCAGAGGACAGGCTTCAGGGTGGGCCTAGTAGCCCCCTCCTCAAGGGGGCATGCTTAAGCCCCCGCCAAAGGCCCCCACTGTGGGAGTGGTCCTGGAGCGCCAAGTGATTCCAGGCCTGTCCATCTGGAAACTTGTGCCGCTGCAGGTGAGACCTTAGCCTCTCCTGGGACCGCCAAGCCCACTGTTGGCTAAAGCAGCTCTATCTCGCCCTACTACGAAAGGCATGCCTCTGGGGAAGACTACTCTGCAGCACTGTTCTGCCGCAGGTCGGCATGTGTCGAAGTGCCGGAGTGATCAAGGCCAGGGAGGGGGTTGCCTGCTTGTGCAACACGATCTTGTTTCCTTAACCTGCTGACGTCGCACATATGGACACTGTGGCTTGAGCAGAACTATGTGAAGGGGCTCACAGTGGGATAGTGTCTATGTACACGGCAGTGCTGAAGGGAACGTCGGGGTCACGGGTCTGGTCTCATTCAGGAATGGAGCAGACTTTCTACTCTGGCTAGGAAAGGGATGGAGGTTGCAGGTTGGGGCTATCTGTGGACTCTGACAAGTAGCTGACCACAGGCCGGACCCCTCCATACAGTAAAGGCAGTTGAAGTGGAGACAGGTAGGCCCCAGGGGAAGGATAGTCTAGGCATGCACTGACCACCCTTGGCTCATCTCTTCCCTTCTGAGGACCCAGCTAAGGGAGATGGGAGACCCAAGGGCCACTGTGACCCTGCCCCAGGGTGGGAAGTAGGCCATATTCCCAGTTTAAGACAGTTGCAAGACCCACATCCCTGCCTGGATTTCAGGAAAGGCAGGAGGGATTCCCCACCTGAACTGGGGACCAAGGATCATTCTGCAGTCTGGGAATAGGGACTTTTGACTTTAGATCCCAGGCTGGAGGCATATAGATATCCAAGCTGATGACTTTAGGCCCTTGGGCTAGGTTGGAAGGTGGGAAAGTGGGCCATGGACTCAAAGACTGCTGATTGCAGGAACAACCCCAGGATATCGCATGATGTGGTGCCTGCTGCCCCCTGGTGGCTATCTGTGGGAGGGCTAAGCCTCAATTCTGCATTGCATAATGGCTGACACACAAGGGGGTCATGGCCACCACACAAACTGTAGGTGGCACAGCTCACTTCAACATCTAGGGAAGGTGGGAAAGACATCAGGTAGGGCCTGAGATGTCCGCTGAGAATCCCTGGGGGCAGGGAAAGGGGTGGGGTGCGGGCAGGGAAAGGGGTGGGGTGCGTCTAGACCCGGAAGTAGGTACAGGCCCTGGATTGCTCTATTCGGCCTTCACTTTGCTGGGTCCAGACCTGAGTGCGCTGGTGATCGTGGAGCTGGCGGGGCCTCTCCGGTCTTCCCGACAGCGCAGGCACCAAGAATAAGCCCCCACCGTGGGAACGGCAGCTGAGGCTCCATCCCTACAGCTGTGCAGTCCCGTGAACACATGCCCTCGGTGCACGGCAGTGTGTGGTCACCCACCCACCCCTGGGGGACATGCCAGTTAAGGAGCGCAAGAGCCTTGAGCACACCTGCAACATCTCACAGCACTCCCAGATGCTGAGCACTGGGGACTGGGATCAAAGCAATGGCAACAAAACCCATACAGGTTGCTGGACTCTCTGCCCTTGAGGGTCCTCCATGTTTCCTCTCCACAAGCTCTTGAGTCGGGAGTGCTCCTCAGCAGCTTGTGCTGTCCCTGGCAGCAGCGGGGCTGGGGGCTGGGGGCTGGGTCAGCACAGACACACTGGTGTTTGCTCCTTCTGAGTCAAGATGCAGGAATGAGAGGAACCTGGGACCCCAGGAGGGGATGGGACAGGACCAGCGTTCGGCACACGGTAGCTTTAGAGGTAGTGACACAGTGGTCAGCTGGGGCTGCGGCAGCGCACACGGGGCTGAGGGCATCTTCTCAGCAGCACGAGGAAAGCAGGTCTGGTCTCTGGGAGACCTGCTGTGCCAGGCACTGTGTCCCACCAGATGAATACTTGTGTATTTATATATTTATATATATATAAGTATATATATATATAAAAGATTATTTAACAGTTAAATACATTCCAACACGAGTGTCCCACGGGACAAATGCTGGGTTGGGTGGCCCTGGTACACGGCTGTCAGTCACAGAAGCATCGTATTGATACTCTGGTGTGAACATGGGTTCCTCTCAGTACATCACATTCCTGATGAGGGGCAGGCAGACAGGCCTGGCAGAGCGGGGGGTCTCACTCGGCGGGAACCTCGTATTTGAAGATGACGCTGAAGAGCTGGCCGCCCAGCCGCTCGGCCAGCCAGGCGTTCTTCACCACCGCCAGCTTGAGGCTCTCACAGCGCAACAGGGCGTGGTAGTTGGTGTGGATGGCACGGCCCATTCCCTCGATGACCACCAGGTCCGCACCATGCTCCCGCACCAGCACGGCCAGCCCCTTGTCTAGGCGGCTTCAGGGAGGAAGGTGGCAGTGAGGTTGGGCAAGGGGCTGGCCATAGTCTGCGCTGAGCATACCTCGGTGGACACCAACCACGCTCCCTTGGGGTGGCAACCAGCAAAGGCATGGGGACCTCGCCCCAGTGCTCCTTGCTAATGGAGGTATGTCCAAGCCCAGCCTCCCGGGGTGGCCTTCCCCACACTGGCAGGGACTCCACTTCCAGCACTGCCTGACCCCCACAGTTTCTGACACCTTTGTCTAGTACCGCGCGGCTCTTTGCGGAAAGCGCTAACGTGAGCGTGACACGCTGGCCAGTGGGTTAGGCACTTCCGACCGTGACTGATGACTCGAGTGTGAGCCACAGAACCCACGTGGTGGGAGGGACCAACTCCTGCAAGCTGTCCTGACCTCTACACGTGCCGTGGCCCTCATACATGTACACAGAAGAAATGACAGGTAGATGCATGTTTAAAAAGGACAGGCTGCCTGTGGGAACCACCCCTCCCCCCGCCAAGTGCAGAGGTCCTAAGGCCTGGAGCCTGGGGTCTGCTCCACCTGCTCTCCAGGGAGAGCGGCTACTTTGGTCATATTCAGGGCAGGCAGTGGCATGGCTGGTTTTGGTGCCTTGCACAGCAAGAGGGAGGAGGGCTGGGTTACCTGAGATCGAGGCACGGGGAGCTGGAACCAGTCTGTACCAGCAGCAGCCTATCTTCTCTGAGTGCAGAGCTAGAGAAAACCAGATGGTCAGCGCCTAGTAAAGGTCCCCTGAGAAGGACTCCCTCAGCAGCCCTTCTTTGCATATCTCCCAGTACCTGTCAGGCCCACCTTCTGCCTGACCCAACACGGGCGGCCAGAACCTACCGAATGATGGGATCCATGGCTGCAATGCGTTCTGCCACAATGAGGGACTCGCTGTAGGTCACATCGTTCAGGGCAGGGCCTGAGTTGCAAGCCAAGATGACCTGGGGGGAAGGGGGGCAGCAGCTCTTTAGAACCTGGCTGTTACTTATGTGGCCAAAACTCACCACAGCTGTTCATGGCAGCCAGCTGTTGGGCAGCAGGGCCCCAATCTCAGGGCCCTGTGGCTTCTGAGAGGGGCAGGGCTGTGCTCAGATCATGCTTCATTGCCTCCCATCCCATCCTCTCTGCCTTCCGGATCAGGAGAACCTCTCATGTATTAAGTCTCTTGTAGAAGCCTTTCCAGGAAGCGGGAAGCAGAGAGAGCCCAGGCCTTAAGCCACAGCCCACGCCCATCAGGCCCAGGTGCTCCCTGGCCTCACCTGCACTCACCTCCACAAATGTAGGAGCTCTGACCACCGCCAGAAGCCCACAGCAACGCCAACCCCACCACAGCAGAGGAGCCCAGGGGAAGGGTCCCGCCCACCCGGCCTCTCCACTCACCTCTGTCCCTCTAAAGAGTAGCTCCCTGACAAAGGGGAAGACTCCCAAAATGATGTCTATTCCACTGTTATCTGCGAAAATTAAGGCACATTTATGAGGGGGCCCCTGTAAGACAAAACCAGGACGTTCAGTTGGGAACAGGTGCATTCAAGCGCTTCACACACCACGGCACTCCACCCCCCCGCGGGCGCTGGGCCCAGGCACAGGGTCTCAGATGTGGCAGGCAATGGGGACAGGGCAGTTTGTCCCAAGGCCAGGTGACCCAGCTGGTGGTCACAGCAGGAGGCCACGCGGGGTGTGGGGGCACCTTATTTCCTGTGATACCTGGGATGGAACCCAGGACCTCACACGCACCAAGCAATTGTTCTTTTACTGAGTCACACCTGAGCCTAGGAAGGAGGACTTCTGACATCAGAGTCTCGGCTAGAGGCTTGTGAACTCTGAGAGGTGAGTGGTACTTGTATCCCAGGCCACTGTGGGGAGGGGAGACTGCTACACCCACCTTACAATAAGCCCAATGCCTTTGGTGGCCACCCTCCTTGGCCAGGTCCAGACTCTGTGTTCCAACCCCTAAAGGCAGAAGCAGGGCACCTCACGTACCTGTAACCTCTGGAGCCACTTGGTGTAGGAATCCACAAGCCAGGGCCGTTCTGTGGAGACAGAACTCTAATCAGGAGCTGAGGCACAGTGTCAGCGGCTTGTTTCGACAAGGGGTGGTAGGCTCCCTCACCCCGAGCCCTCATGGCTGTGCAGCACCAGGCGAGACAGCCCCTGCCCTGCTGCCTAACTTCTGCAGAGCCAACCACCCACCCACACAGCACGAAGCGCCCAAGGTCGCCATACCTTGCAATTTTCTCTTTGCTTCTTCAAACCCGAACTGAGGGTCTGATTCAAGAACACTGTGTAGGAAAGAGAAAATAAAAATGAACCCAAGTGTCCCAGCCCAAGCCGACACAATGGGGCGTCCCCCAGCTGTGCTGCTCTGGAATGGGAGCACCTCCATCCAGTGGCCAGCCCGGCCAGCCCAGCTCGGAGCGGAAGAGCTCACATCTGCTCAGAGCAGCGGCGCCCGCTCCTTCTCAGCCTGGCAGCCCTGGCCGCCCTGCTGCCGCACTAGCACCTCTTCTCCCACGTCAGCCAATGAGGCTCAGGCCCGGGGCTGAGTCACACGGAGAGCCACTCTGCAGCTGCTCCAGGAGAGGACCCTTGATGCTCCCTAGAAACACACTTGCCCCAGGTTCCGTGGGTGCCAATGCCTTTGCGAGGTGCCTTGGTTACATCAGACACAAAATGTCATCAAGCTCTGCTGTAGTAACTGTGGATCTGGACTTTAGGCCTAGAGCTCACACCCAGCTCATGTAACATGCGCCCGCACAGAGCGCCTCCAGTAGATGGCTCTTACCCATCACTGTTAAAGGCCAGTCCAGAACAAGTTGGATCTGGGTCTAGACAGCTTGGTGGCAGGATGCCATACTCCAGCCACAGAGTAAACCAGTTCTAAGCCACCTCAGAGGGAGAAGGGGCTAGGTGTGCAGGCCTCAGACACCTACTCAGACACGGCCTTGGCTCCCCAGTCGAAGACGTTCCCAGCCAGCAGCCCCTTCACCAGGGCCAGCTGCCGCTCTTCCCAGCCTAGTGAGTCCAGTGAGCGAGTCACACCCTGAAAGTACTTTAGTGCAAGGCCATTTTCCTTCTGCTTCACCTACGGGGGAAGACACACAGCACTGCTTAGATGCCGCCCTGGAGGTGGGCCCCCACCACTCCCCGTGGCCTCTAAGGGGGTCTCCACAGAGTTGCCGGCGAAGCAGACTCACTGAGGCTGCAAACACTGACTGACAGTACCAAGCAAAGGGGACACGTGCTGTCATGCTCTTACGGGGGGCCAGTCAGGTGGCCCGCTGGGCATACCAGTTACTCAGTCTCATGGTGTTGGGTGAGGGAGAGAGACATGTTGGCGCACAGGATTAAATGGATCAGCAGGACACAGACATGCGCCCCAGAGGCCACCGTGCATGATGGGTAGGTGAGAAAGGGGCGAGAGGACTTATCAGGGAAGGACGGGGCCCACAACTCCTGCCAGGGATCTGAGGAGTGCCAACACACGGGGCTGCACCCCAGCTCCTGACAGAACTGTCCGCTGAGAACCAGCCAGTGTGGGCCCAGTCCTCCTGAGCTTGGACAGAACGGAATGCTACTAAGCCCTACTTGAGGGGTAGCAAGTAGGGGCTCACCTTGGAGTAGGGATCTGGGAAGTTGAACTCATTCAAACAGTGCTCTCTCGTGTCCAACAGGCTACGCACAGTCAGTGTCCCATAAGCACTGGGGACAAAACCAGGATGGAGTGTGGCCGAAGAAGACGGGTCTCACATAGCCGAGGAAAGCCCAGTGAGACCCCTGCACACAGCCAGAAGAGACCACGTGAGCATCATCCTCCCGCCAGTCGGGAAGGGAAGCCCTTCCTCAGGGGCTGGCCTGGGGGCCCCAGGACTCACAAGGGCTGGTGCCGCAGGGTCTGCAGTTTGCTCCAGTACTTCTGCCGGAACTTCTCCGCCCTCTCAACTGCGTCTATGGATTCTGGTTGGCTGGCCACAGCTCGCTTCACCACCTGCCAACAGCAGAGGGATCAAATAAGCTCTGCCTGCCCCTGGACAAATTCCCCAGAGGCAGGCACATCCCGAGGGCAGGCACAGGCTGGTGCTGGAGGACACGTGCACAACTAGAGCCAGTGTCCATGGCGATCATGGTGCCAGCCCTGTCTGTCTGGTGCTTCAGGTTTGAAAGACACTGCTCCGTCATGCATCCTGCTGATGCTCTGGGAGACAGGAACAGACTGCAGGGCCTCGTTAGCAGCTACAAAGAAAAGGCTCCAACATATCCACCAACATGAGCTGTTTGGGGTCCAGGGCTGTGCTCCTTACTCAGTCCGTACCCAGACAGCTGAATGATGGCTAGGTGTTCCCACTGTGGCCGCAACCTTCCTTCCAGTCTGCCTAAGCTCAAAGTTTAGCCGCTGCAGCCCTGTCCCCATACTTCCCAGGGACTGGCACCCCCCCCCCCACAGTGCTGGCATTGGAAAAGGCAGGAAACGCGCACAAGGAGCATATGGTCCCCAGAACAGCCCATGTGTTGAAGGCTTGGTCCCTGATGCAAGCAGCATCCAGAGATGGGCCTTTGGAAGGCCACTGATCACAAGAGCTCCTCACTGACCGGGTAAGCCATGATGGACTCAAAATGCTAAGACTACTGAGAAGTAGAAGGTGGGAGGGGACCTGGTTGAGAGCAGTCAGTAGTGTCTTGCCTTTGAAGAGCACAGGCATGTATGTAGGATGTGTGTGAATTTGTTGAGATAGGATCTCACTCCGTGGCCCTGGCTGGCCTCGAACTCACTGAGATCTATCTGCCTCTGCCTCTCGGGTGCTAGGAGCACAGGCGTGCACCACACCTACCTTGAAGAGAATATCTTGCCCTGGCCCCTTCCAGGCTCTCCCTGCTTCCTGGTTGCCAGAGTGAGAACAACTCTGCTCTGCTGTGCCCTGCCCCGCGAAGCTCTGCCTCACCACAGGCCCCCAAGGAGCCAGAAGACCGTAGGCTGAAACATCTGAAAGTGTGAGCCAAAAGTTCTTCCTACTGTTCTTGTCAGATTCTGAGACAGAAAAAATGCACAGAGCCGAGGTCTCACAAAGCGACTAATCCCATCTGCGTCAAAATCAGAACAGGTACGCACCTGGTGGCGTGGCTCGGGGCACAGGCCACTGTAATCCAGCACTCAGGAGGCTGAGGCAGAAGGATCGTGAGTTTGAGGCAAGCCTGCATTACAATGTGAGTTTCAATCCAGCCTGGGTTACAGAGTAAGACCCTCTCCCCTCAAAATGCCAAAAGCTAAGAGAGTGTGTGTGATGGCTCCTCCTCTGAGAAGACACAAACGGTGGGAGCGTGTGGTGCTGCGTAGAAGCGGCTCCACCCCAGTGAGTTCTGCTTGACACAGAAATCATCTTTCCTTACTAGGACCACATGGCGTTTGGAAGATGTCCCTGCCTTCTCCCGCCTTCTTGCCCCTGGTGACCTCTTAGGGTCAGGGCTGGCTAAGCCCTGGAGCAGCCCCGATGCCCTGGGGACCACGCTGTGTCTTGAGCCTCACCCCATCCAGGGCCTCCTCGAAGCATGTGAGCCAGTACTGGCGAGCCAGAGCATCATCTGTGAGGTCTACTGTGTCAGGCACATAGGAAGACGGGTCCAGAAGGAGGGGCAGGTTGACCAGGGGTCTCTCTAACCGGTCCATCTCCAGGAGATCGAACTAGGAGGACAAGAGGCCGGTGGAAATGTCACTGTCAGGAAGGCCACAGCCTGACGTAAGCTCTGGCTTTCAACATGAACGGGATCGCCCCACCTGCCGCATCTCTGAGCCCCCTCTTGCAGGCAGCACCCAGATTTCCTGGATCAGCCCCTTGATTGGCAGTGTAGTGGGTCCGCTTCAGATCAGCTCCCACCCTCCCCCTGGATCACCATCCCTTGGTATAACCCTTAATTCCACAGCAGCTTGTGGTTCCTGTGCTGCCCCGTGGCTGCTGACACCAGCTCATGCTGTCTCCTCTGGTGCTGTTGCCCAGTGCTGAGGACCCGCAGTGCCCAGCAGCCCCCGACTCTCAGTCCTGTCTGCACGAGTTCTGGCAGACTCACTGCTGGCACACGTCCCGGCCTCTGTCAGCACTGCAGGGCTGTTCCTCATACACTGGCCCTGAGATGCAATCAGTAGGACTAGCTACCTTAGCAGCCACATGTACCCCACAGCCACTGGTGCCAAGCCCATGTGTGTTTCTGGAACCATCCCTCACCCCATTGGCGCTTTCTATTTTAAGCTGAGAGGAGCTGGATCAGTGCGCATGGCAGTGAGGTGAGCCCCACGCTGTCCGTGCCAGCAGCAGCTCTAGGCCCAGAGACACTGTCAGAGCCAGTCAAGCATGACCTCTGCTCCAAGACCGCCTCTTTCTGACTTCCAGTGACTACCAGCCAGGTCACACCACCGAACTGGAGCCCTCAGGCAGGGGGGTTTCAAGAGCAGTGACTAAACATGAACTCTGGGTTAAGACTCACAGCTCAGACAGAGCTACAGGGACAAAGTCTTGCAAAACCTGGGAATACATACAGGTGGCAGGTTGGCAAGGAAGGCCTGGGAATTTTCCAGACTGACCAGAAAGGGGCAGGGGTTACCTACATTAGCCACTGGCTCACACCAGCACCCCAGCCTCAGTGCTCTCTGCACATGGACATAGCACTCAGGCTCCCACTACTAGTTTACACGCTCCCAAGTTTCTCACCCTGCGGGTCACAGGTCTTGCCACTGCCAAGGCCTCTGCTCGCTTTCCTGGCTGACGTTTCAAACCTTAGTCTGCTCAACTAAGCCTACAGCTCGGCACCTGCATGTCAGCTTCGCCCCAGCCAGCTATGCAGGCCCCAAGGTATGGGCCGGAGCTGGGTGAGAGTCATTCCCCTGCCACTCCTACTGAGGAAAACACGAGCCCTCCAGTATGGCAGGACAGTCGCCGCTGCTGTCTCCCTTCATCTCGGATCCATGTGGCAGGCCTCGGCACCGCCGCCGATGAACTGAAAACCAGGGCTGGAAGACGTCCACGTCTGAGCAGCAGCTCTCTGCCACCCTGGCCCACAGACAAATGTACAGGGGACATGCAGAGGGCTTTCACCGGAGAGGCCTGGCTCCCCTACCAAGGGGCGCGGCGCCCGCCATGAAAGCTATTTTCCACCACAGCGCTAGAAACCTTGTCCTAAGGGTGGTGGCCTGCTTCGTGCCTTTATTCCGTTCGCTCCTTCCCAGAAGTGTAAGGTGTCTGAGTCAGACAGTCAGACAGCTGGCAAAATGGCGACCACGCCATAGCGGGCATCCGACCTGCGCATGCCTGGCAGGAGCCCTCGTCAAGACGCTCTAACTGGACATGTGCTGTGAGTCTCCTAACTCACCAGCTCCATGGTGTCCGGCCCGCCCCTGGCCAGGTCAGCCCAATGTCTACGGTCACAGTGGACTTCATCCCACATGGAGACTTGAGAAAAGAGTCTAGAACATTCTAGGGGAAGCAGACTTCCCAAGAAACACAAAACCGCTGACAGTGAACTCAGACCAAGGGCAGCCCTGCTCTCTGCTTCCGCTGCAGACGCGCCTGCGGCCACCAGCCTCGGTGCCGTACCCAGGCCACCAAGCCTCGCGGGCTCCCAAGCGCCGTCTGGAAGCCCTGGTGGCTCCTGCCCTCAAGTCTAACTTGCCATCAACATCAAACCAGCCTGTGTGGTGAGAGGCCACAGCAGAGAGGGCTGGGCAGGCCGCTCCCAGAGGGCCTGCTACTCACTGTGCCGCTCCTTGCCCGCTGGGTCGGGCACAGCTCGGGCGACGTGCTCATCAGCCCGGAGCTGGCTGCGTAGTTCTCACCCCAGCTGTACTGGTTAGGATCTGGAAAAACGAGAAGCTGGTCACCGTGTCAGCCTCGCCCTTGATCCAAAGGGGAAAGGAGAGGAGGGAAAGGGATAAAATCACTGGTCTATTTACACGCTAAGGGATTTCCCCTTTCCGAGGCTTCCTCGAGCCTCATGCCCCTTAGCCCACCCCCACCCTCCCACCCAGATGCCCCAACCAGGGGCACAGGCCATTTCCTGAGCAGCCTGCCACTGCTCAGTGCAGTGGCTCTACTTACTGTCTTGCTCGGCTCCTTTTAAAAACGCCCCGATGGCTCCCAGGTAGCCTTCGTGTCTCAGGAAGAGTGCCTGGACTTCGCCCTGCCCCAGCCCAAGCCCAGAGGGAACTGGTCAGTGTCCAGTCAAACCCACTCTGGACCCAACGCACCAGCGCACCAACTTCTGCAAGGCTGCCCGACACCCTGCCAACAGATGGTACCTGCGTGCCACGGGGCAGCCTGCTGGCTGGGGAACCTGAGGGGAAGCCCGACTTCGTAACACTGCCTCAGGCTTGCTACTGCCTAACACCAAACGCCAGATCTGTAGCACTCAGCAGGCCCACTCAGATCCACATGAGGTTTTCCCCACTAAAGGACAGTCCCTGGTTGCCCTCCACTGTAACAGCTTTACACTCAGTGCACGGAGTGTCAAGCTGGCCAAGAGGAAGGTGCAGCCGACCAGAAGGTCTGGTGGGGAGGAGAGCCATCGGCCTGTGGAGACTTATCTTCCCAAGGAGCCTGGTGGCAAGGAACTGTGACTGTGCCCCATCCCAGAGCCTTGAATGTGCCCCTTGGGTGTCAAGTGAGTTCTGGTCAGCATGTGCCAGTTTTTCAAGGGGTATCCTGGAGCAACTGGGCTGAGCCTAGCCTGCCCCAGTGCCCAGGGACAGGAAACTGACTGCAGTCACCTTGGAGAAGAAGTTAATGCTGTAGGTGATGGTGCGCATGGTCACGGGGTGGCCCCGGATGAAGAAGCCCCCGAAGTAGACCCTGTCCAAGCCATGAAGCTTGGCGTAGAGGCAGGCGAGCTGTCCGATGTCGTTGCTGATCATGTGCAGCAGGCTCTTGGCCATGTCCTCTTTGGAGAACTCTGAGAGGGAAATGGAAACAAAACCCAGGGTGTGAGGTGTGCGTCACCAGGGGACAGACAGCCGGGGGGAAGGGGCACAGAGCTCCGGGATATGAGGTGAGGCTCAGTTCTGGATGAACCAGGCTTTGTTTTCAAGAGAAAAAAAATATCCTAACTGCTTTTCCTAGCTTGCACTTCCTTGGAAACAGGCTGAAGAAGTTATCTGGCAATATTCTAGTAAGCCGGAGCAGGGCTCTGGCAGGGCGAGTACTGAAGGCCCAGCAAGAGCAGTCTCAAGGGGATCTGTGAGACCCGCCCTTCCACCCTAGCAGGCAGATCCTGGCGGGTACCTCTGTCGGCAGTGGCTGACTTCCCAAAACTGCTTGCGATGAGATTGCCACTCAGCCCCAGGGTCTGGTGGGCCCCACCATAGATGTCCTGTACCAGCATGTCGACATTTGCGTGCCGGCCTCTGGAGGCCAGCTGTAGCAGCTCATCAAACTTCTGTGGAAACAGAACAGATCAGGGTAAAGGGCGCAGCAGCTGGCAGGCCATCAACCACCTTGGACACCAAGAGGAGCCAGCCAGGTCAGATGTGAACGGCCCGAGAGGCACGGGCAGGGGCTGCCAAACTGGATGCTAATCCATTGAGCTTGCAGAGCTCCTGTAGTTCAGAGCCCTTGTCCTTCAGACTATAAACAACTCAGTCATGGGAATCTGAGACCTGGCACTAGAGCCAGGAGCTTCTGCAGACACGTAGCAGGGCCCTCCTAAGGACCATGGCACAGAGGTTCTGCAGAGGATACCTTTGTTTTGGTGAGCAGAGCCCCAAGCCCCCAGAAGGTGCCTCCTCCAATGGAGCTTCCACCAATCCACTCGAATCGGTCCTCTGTCTCCACCTGGGGATGAGTAGAGAGACATATTAGGCATTGGGCTTCTAGGCGCTGGGGTCAGGGCTGCCACGCCCTGCCCTTCCAAGCTAACCCTGGGTGGCACCCATGCAGGTGGTGGGTGCCCACGACCATGCCAACAATGGATCCGAAGTGTCAGACTGTCAGCCCAGTGAAGCTTCTGACACAGATGCACACAGTGGGCAGGTGTCAAGTCGTTCACCCATCATTCTGTGGGCTCTCACCTTCACGATGGAGACTCCAGAGCCAATGTTGACTAGGAGGTAGGGGAAGATGTTGGGGTGATTTGTCTGAAATCTGAATTCTGGGTCTGAGTCTTTCTGGTACATGAAGGCCTCGTGCGGGATGTTCTTCAGCACAAAGTTGCACCCCTTAATCAAGCAGGTCATGACATCCTCTTTGTCCACCCTGCAAATGGAGGAACCCGGTCACAAGAGTCCACCACGGAGCACCTGCCAGGAGACAGCCACGAGCAGCCAGCCCGCGTCCACGAGGTCCCCAGCACAGCCGAGCTTTGGCTTCAGTTCTTAACTGGTTTGCAGCTTGCAGCTAGCAGCTGCACCAAGGCAACACCCACATGGAGCACCACAATCTGAACAGAAGTCCAGGGCCTCCCACCACACTGCGGGTACCACAGGTAAGTCCCCACTCACTTCAGACGCAGCTTCTCTTCAATGAGGTCCTTGAACTTGTAGGCTCCACCCCCCGTGGCCTGGATGACCTTGGTTTCAGTGTTGACTAGGTGGTCACGGATGAAGTCCAGGCAGGCTTCCATGTAGGTATTCTCAAACTTGATGAAATGCAAGCGAGCTGTGATCTCCTCCTGAACGGAGATCTCATAGGGTGGCTCATGGTCCTGTTCCATGTCCTGGAAAGAGTTAAACAGTCTTCAAGAGGCGAGGACCCACACAGCCCTGAGACCATGCCTCAGCACACTAGGCATCCCCGCAACACAAAATACTTGATGTTAGCTCGGCCAAGGCAGAGACAGCAGACGGAAGAGGCCTAGGTACCCGAGACGCTCAGAGCAGGGGCGAGGGAGGCATTCCTACAGAGGGACGGACGAGACATCACACAGGGAGTCAGGGAAGAGCAGTCGATACTGGAAATTTCCAGGACCATAGTCTTAACATGTGTGAACAGCAGGGCACAACAAACAAAAGCGACAGTATGAAGTTCAAGGCCAGAGGGAAGCACTACCCTGTCCAGCTTCCCGTGCACGTGCCTACCCACCTCGTGAGGCTTACCTTTCCTGGGTGGTCAAAAGACCTCACCTTGGCCACTTTGTGCTGTACAGTGGAATAGTATGCCAGCTTGGTCAGTGACCCACCTAAAAGGGGAAGACACAAGCCAGGCAAAATTCAGAACAAAGGAGACCTTGAGATACACCTCCTGTAAACTCTCAGGGCCTCTGATGTGTAGCAAACAGCCTCTTCCCTGGGCCCTTGAGCCTGTGAGGACAAGGTGCTCAGTGCTATGTGAACTTAAGATCCCATGGGGCAGCCATGCATTGGGGGTGCACGCCTTTAATCCCAGCACTCGGGAGGCAGAGGCAGAGGCAGGCAGATCTCAGTGAGTTCCAGGCCAGCCAGAGTTACAACAGAGAAATCCTGTCTGGGGGTGGGGGGTGGGGGGAGATTCCCGTGGGCACAGAGAGGAAGGAGATATAAACCAAGGTCCTGGAGCATCTTTTCTTTACAGGTTCTATGGCTGCTTCAGGTTCTTAACTGATCTGAGTTCAAGGTTTCCCTCCCCTCACTCACAAAGCCCTAAAGCAGAAATGGAGCCAACCTGCCACTAAGCACACTCAGCTGTTGCCAGATTTAAGAAAATTTAGTTTTCAAGGGCTGGGAAGAGGCTCAGTCGATAAAGCATTAGCCTTGCAACTGCGAGGGGCTGAGTTCAGATCCCTGGGACCCCCGGGATGGTAGTGTATCCTTGTCATCCCAGTGGAGACAAAATGGGAGGAAAAAGCAGACAAATGCCTAGGGCTCACTGGCCAGCTAGTCTAGCCTACCTGGCAAAGATCCAGGCCAACGGGAGGCAACAGGCAGAAGGTGCCTGAAACACCAGACAGCCTACGGTCTGACCACCCATCTCCACACATCAGTTTCAAAGCCAGGCCTGGTGGTGCAGACCTGTGATCCCAGTGAACTGGGGACAGAGGCAGGAAGATCACAAGTTTAAAGCCAGCCTGGGCTGCAGACTAATTTCAAGGCCAGCCCAGGCAGCTTAGTGAGATCCTGTCTCACGATAATGAAGTAAAATGTGGGCCAAGGGACAGAGGACTAGATGAAAATGTGGTAGACCTACACGTGGGAATTTTTGCCAGCTATAAGCGAATGTCATGTTGTTTGCAGAAAAACGGAAACAGGAGACAATCATATTAAGTGAATTAAGCCAGCCTCAGAAAGACAAGTATGTTTTCCTCTTATTTGTGATTCCCTAGATTGTATGTAGGTGCGTAAAACCATGAGTGTACACATGTGACACCGAAGTAGAACCAGCGCCATCTAGGGGGACAGAGGCTATGAAAGCAGGGCATCGGGGAGCGCGAGGGGAAACACCCCCAACACATGAGATACACGCTTGAGGGGTTAAGACCCACGCTACAAAAAGAGGGCTGGGACGGAGTGCTTCAACAGTTCAGGCTGTCCTGTCTAAGCAAGTATGACCAGCGTGCAGCCTTGCTTTGTCAGGGCGCAGAGAGGCCTCACTTGGTTTAGTGGGTGTATCGCAAGCTTAATCTCATCCCTGGCCATAGTCCTAAGCCTCTTGATCCCTCTTTCCTGCCCCCAATCCCAGCCTGTCCTCAGGTTTGTCCAGTTCACCTCTGAGGATGCCCTGGTTCCTAAAAGGCAGGAGTGTGCAAATGGACAAAGATGTACTTCAAGCAGTTCCTTGGAAATTTGGAGGGAGGCCAGCGACGGGTCAGGTTTAGGTGATGCCAAGTGTGATGACTTCGGTCTGGTCCCCAGGACCCACACGGTAGGAGGACAGAACTGAACCCACTAAGCTGTTCTCTGACTCTTCCAGGCACACCGCAGCACCGAGGAAGGGCAGGCCAGGCCAGCATTCACTACCCTGGAATCTCTTCCCACCCGTGTGCCCCTGGGGGACCCTCTCTACTGCCTTCATTTCCAGAAGTAATCAACCTGTTGACATCAATGTCCCATCCAAGAAAAGAGCTCGCCAAGAACACAGAACAGCTGAGGCTTCCTGGATCCAGACACATCGTGAGGAAGAGGAAACGGGAGAACAGTTTTTAAACAACCCTGCTGACAAGCATGTTGCTGTGAAGGTGCCTGAGCTATCGACTCCAACAACCTGAGTTGTAGCAAAAAGGGGTCTTGTCCTCAAGAACAATAAGCATGTCTTCTACGCTCAGGCCCAGGCTGGTGGAAGCTTTCAGAGAGACAGGAGACAAAAACCAATACCGAACGCATATGCCCCTGCAGCGTCCTTCCGTCCAGGTAGCCTGAGCTGGCCTCTGGACCTTCAGTTTGAGGGCAACCCTCCACTACAGCTCATGCTTTGTGGCTATTGGTTCCATGGTCTCTGGGAGCCACGGATGATCCAAGGTGAACCCATTCTCTCAACTGCCTGATGATGTCTGCAATCACTTTCGATTACTTGTCAGAGATACTTAATTTTGACTTCTTTCCAACCAACAAGGGTAAGACCACAGGACAAAGCACAAAACCTAGCCCCGGAGGAAACAGTTCAGAAGCCTGGGGACAGCTGCCTTGGGGCCTCTGGGAGAGGTCTATTGTGGACAGTCGCTTCTGCTGGGTCTGCAAGCTCACCACTGCTCCCAGCCCAATATATCCAGCCAGCCACCGAGTTAGGGCAGGTGTTACTCAGATCTTTCCTAGTACCTACTCTCTTCCCCCAGCCCCTTGATAAAGTGGAAGCTCAGAGCAGAGCATCTCTGCTTTCCCATCCACTCCCCATTCCTCCTCAGAAAGGAAGCCTCACGGAGACAACCCAATAGCATGAGGGGAGAGAACATATTCAATATGCCAGAAGTAAAGAGGATCTTTAATAGTCCCTTAACAACCCAGGCTTCCCAAGAAGGCTAGGAGCCAGCAGAACAGCCATTCATTCACGGAGATAAGTCCAAGACAGCGGATGCTGCCCGGCTGTGTGGAGCCTCATGACCACGCTGGCATCCAGAGACAAGCGGGCAAAACGCCTGCAGCAGATGGGTGCAAAGCTCCCCACGAACAGGATGCACAGCAGGGTGCGTGGAGGTTGGCCGGCTCCCATCCTAGCTCCGTTATCTACGAATCGGATGACCTCTGAGCACGCAGGCCTCCCTCTGTGCCTTGGTCTCCACATCTGTACCCAGGGGCGATGACAGAACCTCCCCGGGGACTTGCTGGGAGGCACGAGGCAGCCCAAGGCGGGAAGGGGGTCAGAGTCGGTCCTGGAGTGGGTCGCCACTGAGGTCAACGACCGGGCAAGCAGGGAGCGGCGGCCGCAGGAGGCCAGGAGGCGGTGCAGGCGCCCGCAGCCACCGACACGCCGGGAGCTTCCCACGATCGCTGTCTAGGAAGCGGGAGTCCGGCGGACTGTGCCGCGGGGCCGTGGCCAGCCAACCCGGGGGCGTTCGCGCGGACCAGGACCCCTAGGCCCCTCGCCTCGCCGGTCCCTCCCCGGCCCCCAATAATCGGCCGGCGCCGCGCGGACTACAAGTCCCGACGTGCCCCACTCCATGCGCGCAGCGCCTACCGGGAGTTGAAGTCCGATAGCCGGCTCGGTCTCACACCTTGGGGCTGCGCGCCCTACAAGTCCCAAGAGGCTGTGCGGCGACCCGTGAAGCTGTGCGCAGGGCCCGCGCCCCCCGCCCTTCGTCCTTCCCGCCGCCCCCGCCGGCCGCCCGCGCCCCCACTCTGGCCGCCCTGTCCAGTGCCGGGTCTCTGGCTACCTATGTCGATGGCGAAGCGCTTGGCGTTCTCCAGGTTGCGGAAGATCTCGTCCGGGGGCAGCGTGATGCTCTTGTCCAGACTGTCCCCGCCGCTCCCGCCGCCTCTCGCCCCGCGCTCCGCCATTTTGAAAGTGCCCGGCCAGCCTCATCAGCCATGGAGATATATGCGCATATCATTGACTGCTAAACGACCGCGTGCATAAATTATGCTAATGAGCGCCACGCCCCCTCCGCCTGTGCCGTAGACCTTGCCTCTGGACGACCGTCCTAGGCAAATGTCCTAGAGGTCGGCCTGCGGAAGGGAGGGCTGTTATTCCCCAGACTACCAATTCGAAGCGGCTGGAATATTGTTCTGTTGCCGAGCTGGCCAGATGCTAGCTCGTCTGGAGCCTGCGGATTCTGCTTCCAGGCCACCTGGGTCTGTCGCCCTCCGGCCGCGAGGCTGGCCCGGCAAGCTGCGGTGATTTCTGCTGGGGTGACCCACCATCCTCGCTTCCCACCGACCTTCAGTGCTAAAACTGCCATGTAAATTGGAGTGGGTTTAAGGCCCCTACACTCAAGGAGGGCCCAGCCGTGGGGAAGGGATGTGGGGTGGGGGGAGGTCCACGTGTCTGCCGCTGGGGAACGTGGGCACTTAGGCAGTCTGCGGAAAGCAGAAGGGAAAAGGAGGGAAGGGTGCCGGGTGCCTGGGACAGGGGGCGGGGCTCCAAGGTGGGGGTGATCTGGAGTTCCTGCTGACTCAAGTCCCTTGAGAGCACTGATGGCCATCGTGTAAGTCAATATCTTGCTCTCGGGTTCTGTCTGCAGGCTGTCTCTGACTGGCAGGCTTCTAGAGCACAGGCTTAGGGCCGTGCACAGACTCAGCTGCCATATATCTGAAAGGATTCGGGGAAGAGGCAATTGTATGTTCCTTGTATGATCCTGCCAACAGGGTGGGCACGCTCTGGATGGGAGAGCCTACTCCAGGGTGGCGGGGCTCCTTCTGAAAGCGAGGTGACCCAGCAACTTAGCCCCCGGCAGTGGGGCATGCCTGGCCCATGTCTAGAAGGACACTCCACAAGGTCTCCTCTCTTAGAGGAGGTTTGATGAGAACTGCTGAGCCGAGAGAATCAGGGGCAAGGCGGGGCCGCGTCCGTGACTTGTCTTTCCGAGAAAACACTAGGCACACCCAGCTCCTTCCCACTCCTTGCTCCCTGAGTTCTCTCTTTGAGGCAACTGGAAGCTGTGGTTCTAGGGTCCTGTGGGCTTGCCCAACCTGCTGTGGCCTGCCTTAAAGTAGATGCCCTCTGTGGGCAAAGGACCATCTGACCATCCCTATCAGGTTCATGGCCTGAATGGAACTGGGTCAGCCTTGGCCCTACGCGGTCAGCTTGTGGGAGGCATTTATAAATTAGCTAAAGGAAGCAGGGGTTGGGACTGACATTGCTAAGGCTCGGTCCAGCCAAGCCTCTTTTGCTGCATCAAGAGATCCACTATGGCCCTCCTCCGTTTCCTCCCAGTGGACAGAGCAGAGGACCTAGAGTCATCAAGACCCCCCCCAACCCTCCCCTGCCGCAGCTGCACCACAGCTCTGCAGGCCCCCTCCTCACCTCCTGCCTCCTGCCCTCCCTTTTTCTCTGTGTCAGGGGACCACCCACAGGCACCCCTCTTGATGGGTTTGTGAACATGGTGGTGCCCACTCTAACACCCCCAGCCATGGGGCAGGTCAGCCCCGAGTCTGCCAAGGACAGAGGAGACGCACGGACACGGAGGGCTTGACATTTTATTAGAAGCCTTCACGGCAGGCAGTCTGTGGTCTCCCACATGACCAAGAGTTCAAATTCTAAGTACAGAATCATGCCCACACGCACCCACCCACACAGAGGAATCCTCTAAGGATCATGGCGGAGACCCCACCCTCCCAGACAGCCCACTATGAGCCACACGGACCTTCAGGCGCGGTCCCACGGTCCCCGCGACCACGCAGGCCGAGTGCTTTCCTATGAGGAAACACCTGCAGTTCCGCCTTCACAAAAGGCAAGCGTGCCCAGGGCACAGCCCGCCTGCGGGGCGCTCTGCCCAGCAGCAACGGGCCCTGAAGAAAGTCCTCTACAGGCCGGGGAGCCAACCCCCCGACCCTACAAATGTCATAGAACCCCGGTGACCGGGAACTTCCCAGAAGTCACTTGCTGAAATGCAAACACGAACCAACCCCACGGGGTCGAACACGCGACACCTCCGCGCACACATTCTCTGAGAATGACCCTCCCGCCGGCCCGCCAGCCCGGGGAGGGAGCCTCCCGGAGACGGTCGCGGCCAGCGCGGGGCTGCGCTGCGGCTGGGGAGCAACGGGAGGAAAACGGGCCGGTGCCCCGGTCCGCTCCAGCGCCCGTCGGCCGCGGGGTCACCAGGGCCTCCAGAGGCCGCAGGCGGGTTGGCGCGCGGCGGCGGCGGCGGCGGCGGCCTTCGCGGAGGAGCGCGCGGGTTGGGGCGCCGCGCCCGGCGCCGGGGGCTCCTTGGCGGGCACGGCGGGGGCCGGGGGCCGCTGGAAGTGGTACAGCAGCTTCATCTGCGTGTCGCTGGCGGCGTGCAGGGTCAGGAACTGCACGGCCTCCTGCAGGCACCACGAGTAGCCCTCGCTGTAGTCCTGGTGCAGGCTCTTGGGGCCGGCGGCCGCGGCGAAGGCTGCGGGCGGACGGGGCGGCGTGAGCGGGGGGCGCGCGCGGCGGGGGCGGCGGGGGGACCCGGGCGGGGCGCGGGCGCGGGGCTCACCTTTGCTGTGCTTGAGGTAGCTGACGGCCATCTCCAGGATGTCGGCCTTCTCCAGCTTGGAGTTGGGCTGGTGCCGCGCGAACTCCTGCTCCAGCAGCAGCTTCAGCTGCTCGATGCTGCTGTTGATGCGATCCCGGCGCATCTTCTCCACCACCGGCTTGCGCAGCTGCGGGAGGAGAGGCGCGTCAGGCGGGCGGGCGGGCGGCGGAGACCCGGGCCCCCGGGGGACGGACGGGGCGGACGGGGCGGACCGGGCGGCGCGCGCCGGGCGAGCGGCACTTACTCGGTTTTTCTCCTTGGGGCTGAGCATCTCCACCGCCACGGTGCTCGGGGCCATTGCCTGGCTGGCGCGCGGGAAGCGGTTGGCCTGGCGGAGCGGAGCGGGCGGGCGGGCGGGGGCCGGGCGTCCCGGGCTGGCGCGGCCCCGACCCCCGCGCGCCGGCCCTTTATAGGCGCGGGCCGGGGCTCGGCGCCTGGGGCCCGGGCGCCGCGGCCGTTCCCACACTCGCGGGCCAATGGCGGCGCCGGCCGCACAAAGGCGCCGGCCCATTAGCGCACGCTAAATTGCCTGTGAATTGGCGCGGGCACAATGGTCGCTCCCCGAGGAGCAGGTGGGCCGCGCGGCACAATGTCCGGGCTGTGGGAACGCGCTCGCCCTCATTAGCATCCCGGGGCCCGACGCTGAGAGCCCCGCGCCTCAATATGCTGCCTTTTCCCAGGCCGCGGGGAGGTGGGGAGGGCAGGAAGGAGCGCCTCCCCCCCCACCCCATTCTCTCCCTTCTTCCCCCTCCCGCTCCTCAGCGACTCCCCACCGCTGGCCGCCAGAGGCCACTGGGCTCGGAAAAAGGAGAGCTTCACAATGGACAGGCAGCGGTTCCCAGAGGCGTGGGCACCCTCCCCCGCCGGGACCTGTTGCCCACGGGCGGAGTGGGTGGAGGCGGGCCACGCTCCCCCAAACCGGCGTTACTAGCCTCCATTTCCAGTCTCCGATCTGTCACTCGGGAGGAGCCCACCCCCGGCGCACATCCATCCGGGTCACCCGGATTCGCTCCGGGGGGTGCCTAGCATGAAGAAGCCCCTCACCCAGGAAGCCTGCAGGAATCCCTGTACTCCTAGGATGTCTGGACTGGCTCTTGGGCCTTCTCTCCACCCCGTGCGGACCTGAGTCCCACAGCGCATCTCTGGAATAGGAGAAGCATGCCTCCGTCATGTTGTCTGCCATCACCGTTCCCGCCTGACTCCTCAGAAGTGTGGGCTACCCTTAGCTCCTCTCACAGCCCGCCCCCACAACTTTCTTTCTCTGTGGGGTTCAAGATGGCAGACCTGAGAATAACACCTCATATGGATGCTGTGTCAGCACAGATGGGCCCCTTTGGATGAAGGCGCCTGGCCCGACTAATCCCAGCCTGGACTCTAGGGGACGGCCACGTGGGAGTGCCCCTCCACCTGGAACCGGAACCATTTCTCTGATACTCTGCAGGGTCTGAGGGAGGAGATGAGGACTGTGCTCTCTCCTAAGTGCAACCTAAGACCCAGCCAGGACCAAGTAGGAAGCTGGCATCAGAACATATAGCCAGAGCTGAAACCAGGTTCTCTGAATGGATGCCAGCTGTGTCCGAGTGGGCACCGAGCAGGCACCACGACTGAGCCCAGGAATTGAAGGGCCTTCACTGAGATCCACTCAGGAAACGTCCCCCTGCCACGGCAGTGGCCACCGCTATAAGTGGTCTGTCTGCCAGTTCTTAGCACAAGGAGTTGTTGGAACCATCCGAACAGTGGGGGAGGCTTGACTTTGAGACAGCTTAGGATGGCCTGTCCATGGCGAGATACGGGTACATACATATATTCACCTCCCCTAGACCTTGCCACACCCCTCACCCTGAGCTGGAGCCTCCTCTCTGAGGTGCTGGTTCAGTACAGAGGGGCAGAGGCACTCTGCAAGCCCAGGAGGAGGGCTCGGGGCTACACGCCTAGGCCTCTGCTTCTACAGTACCAAGGACTGACAGTGAGGGCACTGTGCAATGAGCAAGCAGCACCCCGAGACTACAAGGACAGGGGAGTCCTGAAGGTGCTCAGTAGAGTCTTGTTTCCAGCCAAAAAGAGATTTGTGCCACACAATAGTCAAATTTAGCCATGTCATGGATCCGGGCTACCCTGGGGGTGGGGAAGGCAGGATGACCTGGCCACCTGGGTGACCCGTGCGGTCCCTTATGCTCTGCCAACTGAGGGCCGAGCAATCAGGTGATCAGCAGAGGGCTGAAGAAACGCAAACAGAACAGGGAGAGCCTGGAACCCACCAGGGAGCAGAGTCTTAGCCCATGTATGTCATGACCATTTGTGCCTGGCGGCTGGCAGCAGGGACCCAAGACTGTACCCAGATGTGGGGGGTCATCCAGGCCCAGACTTGCTCCCCAGGCTTTGGTGGGGACAGTTGGCTAAGGCTTGTGTTCCACACCCCCACAGTACCTCCCCTGAGCCGGGTCCTCACCCAAATGAGACGCGTGCCAGGAGACGTGGTCCAACCTCCACCCCACCCCAACTGCCCGCCCACCCGCTGTGGGTTAGGAGAGGAGAGCAGACTACCAGAGACGAGGGTGGTGGGTGGGCCGTGGGGAGAGCCGCCCCCTCCCTGCCCCTCCTCACCACCCCCCTGAGCCCGAGCAGCTTTGATCCAATTTTCAGTTGTGGGAAATATGAAATGAATGGTGTTAAATCCCAGCCGGATGAAAGGCTGGTCGCCTCCCCGAGTGCGGGCCAGATGGCAGCCCGGGCGGCCTCTGAGGCACACGCCTGGCCTTTGTGGGCCGTTTAACACTGTGAATGGGGCCAAAGTGTGGGAAACTCACTGGGCTCCTGGCTCACACCATCCCTACTTGAGTAGCTGCAAAGGGGGAGGGGTGAAGGCTGCCTCTGGCTGGCGGGCCTGGGCTTGCAGAGGCACTGTGAGTTGGGGGAGGGGTGTTGGGAATCCCAAGGCCACCACTGCAGCGTGGGGTGGGATGGGGGTACTTCTCCAGTTTGCCCTTCCTACACCTTCCAGAACGCCCCGCCTGAGAGTTCAGTGAGTCTGGAGGAGGGGGCAGCAGTTGAGGTTGGTGAGGCCTTTCCATTCAGTAATCACATTATTCTGTAGCCGGCGGCAGGGGTGGGGCTGGGGGTCCTGCAAACTGAGTCTGCCAGGGCTGTGATGAAAGTCACAAACCCAGTCCCTTCTTCTTAAACTGACTGAGGAGCCCCTTGGCTGAGGAAGGGCCTTGGGGGAGGTGGCCGGGCAATGCTCCGTCTCCGGAGGAGGGCGCCTCTGAATGGGAGCCCAGCAGCGCTGTGCCGAGCAGCTTGGTGGTCCACAGAAATTACACGGAATCACTCCTCAATCCGGAAATTCCGCTCCCGCGTCTACGCTCGGAAAAGTTAAAAGCGGACTCGAGCATTTTTTGTTACAGGTGCTCGCAGCTGTACCAAACACAGCAGCCAAGGAGCCAAGGCCACCCAGGTGCCCACAGACCAGTGAACAGTCAGAAACAGGCAAAATACCCGTAGAGCGGTCGAGTGGACGCTCACTCATCTGGAAACACGCCACACCCGCGAACCTTGAGGACGTTACGCTAAGGAGCCGAACCAGCCCCCAAAGGACAGACTTGTCACGACGCCAATCACGGGAGGGACCTAGAGCAGTCAAGCTCACGGGCAAAGTAGACACCGGCTGTCAAGAGCCGGGGCGGGAGGAAGATGGGGTGGCGGCGTCTAACGGGGACAGTTCCAGCTGGGGAAGACGAGCACGGGTGGTGGTGGCCTTGCGATATGTTCAACACGCACAGCCAGCACTTAGAAGCAGGTGAATTTTTACGTCCTGTATATTTGGCCACAGCTGGGAGGCTGTCTAGAGAAGAGACCTGGACACGATGGTGACTGGGGGGTGAGGTGGGGCACTAGGAGCGCCAGCATCCCCAGCCGGTTGCCCGGTTCCCAGAACATTAGAGCAGATGAGATGAGAGGGTGGATCAGGAATGGTCCAGCTGCTGGGTCATTTGGTACGGCTGCTGGGAAAAGGCCCGGCAACCTGTTGCTCCCTCTGATCGGGGCCCGTGAGTAGAAACTGTGCTCCGAGTGGCTCACCCCGGATCTGGAGACAAGGAGGTGACCTTATCTGGGATTGTGGAGACAGAGTCTCCCCTAGTCCTGACTACAGCAGAGTTGTCCTATGCTGAGCTCTGACCTTCATCCAGCCTTCCGTCCACAGCCTTCCGCTGCAAAGAGGTAGACCACTAGGAAGGACAGCTGGCCCTGGAGGAGTCTGCCTTGGAGTCAAGGAGGAGCGGGCTCTCTGTAGTGCTCCAGGCAGGACCCGCAGTGTATGTGTGTGTGCTCGATGCAGGACGTGGAACGCAGGACATTGACTTCCTAGACCAACAGCGAGGAGAGCTTCTGTCTGCAGTCCACAGGCGGAGGTCAAGGGGCTTGCCGGGGGCATGTGGTCTGCGGACCAGCTGACCCTGTGTGTCAAATCACTCACTGTGCACTTTGTCATTGGTTCCCAGTTTAGACTTGACTGCAAGGTGCCCGCCCGTGAGTCCCCCTCTTTGACTTTCGCACTACCAGCACAGAGAGGGAGACGGAGGTTCAGGCCGGGATTCGTTGTTTGCTTGTTTGTTTAATTGAGGCAGGGAATTACTGTGTAGCCAAGGCTGGCCTCAAATCGGAGAATCTCCTGCCTCACACTCCCGAGTGTTGAGATCACAGACGTGTGCCATCACATGTAGCTGTGGCTGGGGTTCAAACCTTCAACTGTTGGGAGCCGAGTTGAAACGCCATTACAAGATGGCGCCGGTTTCCTGCTTCCGGGCTCCTCTTGCTCGGTTCTGGAGTAAACAAGTAACAGCGCAGGCGCAAGTTGAGTAATCCTTGCCGCCTCCCCCTATGCTAATGAGGTTCTGGACATGCATCCAGTCGTTGATGGTCACGTTGCCTATATAAGCAGGGTGCCTCACACATTCAGGGTCTTTCGCTCTCAACACTCAATCAAGCTACAGTCCTCAATAAGCGTGAACCAGAAGAATCCTGTGTGCGGCGTCTTCCTTGCAGGCGAGGCGGGCGTCCACATTCAACAGTTATTTGCTTTCTTTTCTGATCCACAAAGGGAAGTGGTGGTAGCTCCAGGAAGGGATGGGTACTTTGGGGGTGTGTGTGTGGATGATGCTGTGGTCCCCTTGTCTGACCTTTGGGTGTGTACCTCAAGTATGAGGAGAGTAACATACCCATCAGTTGGAACCTGTGCTCGGGATGGCAGGTAGCTGGATGACTGATGCAGGGACAAAGGCTGGCTATGCTGCAAAGGAGCCAGTCAAGAATGCTGCAAAGGAGTCAATCAATACCTTTTGTCAATGCTTAGGCTTATAGGCCCCCTATGGGACTACAAGAAAAGCCCTGAGGCTCTCCCTGGCCAGTGCCCTAAATCTTTCCCTTTCCCAAGAACTAGACTAGAGAACTGTATCCAAGATGGCATGGTTCTTTACCCTTCCCACTGTGTCCCTTCCCTTAGTTGGTAGAGACCGTGCACAGGGGTTGAGCAGAGGGCAAGCTTGGCCTTTCACTGTGGGTGGGGAGTTCTGAAAGTGGGGTAGGGGACCCTAACATGTAGGAAGTGACTTGGGGGCTGCTGCTCTGGGATGTGGACCCCTGCCTAGGGCTGCAGTGCACCAAGTTCCAGGAGTCTCAGGAGTATGGGTCCCTACCTCACAGACACCCAAATGCCTCTCAAGCAATGGAGCACTCAGCCAGTGGAGTCTCCAGGCCCAGAGGGAACAGAGGGTTAGGGCGTGGACTTGTGTCCCCAGTGTGTCTCCAGAAAATACTTTCCACCAGGCTCTTAGGGGCAGGGGTTTATTTCCCAGTCCCAGGTCCTACCTTAATCAGATGAGAAAAGAGGCTTCGGAATGGAGCATCTCCAGGCTAGTCACCATTGCCAGAGTAAGCACAAAAAGAGATTGGGGCAAGAGGAGGTGAGGAGCGAAGAGGCTGTCTTCCCAGGAGCAGCTCCTGGGAGAAGAGTCTGAGGCTGCCGAGTCACTCAGCAGAGCTCCAGGTTTCTGACATACCGTGCAGAGACGTGACCCAGGGTCTGCGCTTCTGCAGCTCTGGAGTCAGGAGCTCGGTCCCTCCAGGGACATTCCTGGGGGTTCTCCAGATTATTCAGCATCCTTGAAAGTGGCATATTCCACCTCCGGCCCTGCTGTGGGTGCTCTCACAGAGTCTCTTAGCTCCTACCCTCCTGGGTCAGGTTGGCGTGAGAGCAGGAGGTAGGTAGGGAGGCCTCGTCCTTTGATTTGGTGGCTCAGGCAGACACTGAGGCACCTGTTTGGGTACAGGTGGCAGGCAGCCCCAGCTGCAGATTCTCCTCCTGGGCTGCAGCCAGGTACGTCTCAGCAAGGCCCTCCTTGTAGGAGGGTGTCTCCCCACAACCTGGAGTCAATCCCTCAAGACCCAGATAAGGCTTGGTCCATCTTACACACAGGTAAACTGAGTCTCTAGAAAGACCAAGATCTGTGTGAGGAAAGTCAAGCACAGAGCTGAGCCTTGACCTGACCCAGCCCCTTTGTCAACCTTCCTTAGCCCATCCAACCTGCTCTTTGGAACTCCCTCCCACCCAAGTAATGATGCTGTGGAGGAGCTGGCAGTCAAGCTGCTCCAAAGCGCATCACTGAAATGCCACAGCAGACGGGTGTGTCTACAAGGCAGGGGTGAGCTGTGAACCTTGGGATCAGACTGTGGAGTCTAACCTGACAGGCAGGGTGTCACATCCTCTCACCCAGTGGAGCAGAGTGGGACTACTATCTCAGGGCAGTGCCTGTGGCTCTCAAGGCCCTGGAAGTTCAAGGCAGATGTGGAAGGGAGAAGTAGAGGCCTGGGAAGGTGACTTCCGTAGCTATCTGGGATCCACACCTGGAGAACACCCAGTAGAGAGGCTGCCAGACAGAAGCAGGGAGGCTGGCCCAGTGGAGGCCCCAGTCCTCACCCCTCACCAAGGTCTGATTTCCTCCTCTGTGCAATAGATCCGATGTTAACAAACCGTAGCCCACAGGGCCATTGCTGCAGGCACCTAGCCCTTCCTTGCCTCTGCACACGGGAGACTCGGGAGCTGCTTGCTGGCTTTACCTTAGCAATGTGTAAAGAGGGTCTGCTCATTTTCCACTTGGGCTGAAGGTACACCCAGCCCACTCTCATAGAGAAGACCACTCCATGTCAGAGGCACAGAGAATGGCCCAGCTGTGCCTAGGGTGGTAGATCCCTCCCAATTCACCCTCCGGGGCTGGGGCAGCACAGCTCAGGTAGCATCTGAGGCCCAGCCCACAGAGAAACCGCTTCCTCCTGAAGGCCTGAGCCTCCTCCCCTGCAACACAGTCATGCACTCTCCTGCCTCAGAGTGTTGCTGAGGGTCTGACCTAGCCTGTGTCACAGCACCCAGGTATCCATTCCAAGGAAGGGTGGCAGAGCTGACCAGGGCACTCTGAGAAGGTGAGAGCAGCAGGGCCAGGCTGGGGACAGCGGCCCCGAGAGAAGCTAAGCCTGGTTTATGTTTATGGGCACACGGGGTCAGGCACTCGTACATGGACACACACACAGGCATGAGAACTCACAGATGTGCAGAGTACATGCCACTGTGCTCCCTGGGCCTGCAGGGGCAGAAATGTGGGGATATATATGCATGTGTATACTTGTGTACACGCCTGTGTGTGTGTGTGTTTATGTGGAAGCCCTTTACACATTACACAGTGGAAAATGTCCACGTTAGAAAATATCGAGAAAACGGGCCAATGAGATGGCTCGGTAGGTAAGAACATGTTGCCGAGCCTGGTGATTTGAGTCGAACCCTGGAAGCCACATGTTGGAAGGAGAAAACGGACTCCTGCAAGTTGTTCTTGATCTCTACACACACAAACGCACACACACATACGTATACACACATGCATACATACACGCACACATACATACATACATACACACAAACACACACTCACACACACACAAACACACACACACATACATATACACACATACATATACACACAAACACACACACACACATATACATATACACACATACATACACACACACACATACACATACAAACACACACACACATACACCCAAACACACACACACACATACACCCAAACACACACACACATACACACACACACACATACAAACACACACACACACATACATACACACACAGACACACACAAACACACATGTACACACACACATACACACACATACATACACACACACACAAACACACACATGTACACACACACATACATACACACACAGACACACACATACATACATATACATACACATACATACATACACACGTACACACACACACATAATAAGTGTAAGATGAGAATGTCAATAAGAAAAGCTAACTAAATTCACTGTGCAAACCATGCGACGTTTGGGGTTCTCCGCGGGTCTCCGTGACCAATGGGCCTCTTGGCCAGCCAGTCACCTGTCTTCACCGTAACTCCACGCTAGACCTGAGCAGGCTCGACTGGCTCCCACATGCTTTAGTTGGCTGCAGGGGTGGGGAGGGCTCAGGACAGCAGGGGTGGGTGTGGGGAAAGCTGAGGGGGACGCTCTCAGGGCTGCGAAGGGGTCATGTTATCCAGCCCACGTGGCCACGCTGTGTCCGCCAGCCCCCAGGGGGCCATGGTAGTGCTGGGGTTGCAGTACCAAGCTGCTTAAAAACTCCTTGGTGTCAGAGAGCAGCTCCTTCCCAACTCCTGAAAAGCAGACGAGCCCTTTACTGCTCTATTATAACTCGGAGCCAGATGGTCTTTTGGGAGGACCCTCCTCATGCCCCCCACTGCCGCCCAATTCATTCAAAGGCAGGCCCCAGCACTAATGCCGCCGGGCTGGGCGTGCTCCCTGAGCTGCCGCCGAGGCCACCGCAGTGTGGGAACTGTGACTCCGAGCGAGGAGACCATGACAAGGACAGGAGGGAAGCTGGCCCAGCCTGAGCAGAGGCCAGCTAGCCACAGCCTGGGCTCTCAACTTGAGAGGTGACGCCGAGCTCTTCCCAGACACCATCCTCAGGTCTCCCCAGCTGTTTAGCCCACGGCATCACATTGAAACCTACTTCTGCCTCAGTTTTCTTATCTGCAAAGTGGGGGCAATGGTAGGGTCCCTCAGTTGGTTTGGGGGTCAGAGGCAGGTAGCTGTCAGGTATGGAGCACCAGGGCCCCACTGCCCTCCAAGAATGGTATTTACATTCTGAAACAACAACATCCAGATAAGAATATTCCACGGGATGAGACTGCCAGGGTAGCTAACGAAACCTTGCTGGTGTGCAGCTGGCTTGATACAGTACCAGAGGAGGGCCAGGGAGGCGCCACCCACCCAGCCTAGAATAGTCATCCCGTAAGCCTTTACAGGGAACAGCTGTTCCCACTCCCACCTCAAGGGCTTCTTTCTTTTTTCCTCTCCGGTCCGAGGATGGCGTGGGAGCTTCTGTTGAAGGACTAGGCTGGTTTACGTAAAACGGGACTACCTCCAGAGGCCCAGCGTGCTTATACCCACTGGACAGGCAGGCAAACTAAGGCCCAGAGAAATTCAAGGCCAGGCTGCCAGACGGTGGTTCAGGTCAGAGTTGAAGGGCCCTGGATTGCCCTGGGTGGGGGTTGAAGCAGGGAGGGGAAGGCTTGGACCCTAGCAGAAGGGACAGAGGTGGGTTCCTGAAGTCCACTAGTACTCCAGTTTCCAGCTGGTTGGCGTGGCTTATATTTAAGGGGCTCCCCAGATTGTCGGGGTCACAGTGACTCACTGAGCAAGCACGGGGACACCATGCTTCCAGAGGGGGGACAGAATCCAGGGTGAGCAGCAGCTGTAAAGAATCATGGAAGCCCCCGGGGCATGGCCGCTGATCACCCCTGAACATGGGGTAGAAGAGCAGGGCTCCGTCAGGGACTGGGGTTCCCGGGCAATGCCTGGGATGGCTTCGGGAGTAGATAGTTCTCCAGGAAGCCCTAGAGTGGGGACTCTGAGTCCGTGACTGGAGGACCCTTTCCGTACCACATCAGCCAACAGAATATCGAGCGCCCCACCCTGCTGGTAACATTTGAGACAGGCGGCTCCCTAGCTCTGTGAGCACAGTCAGACCTTGTCTCTAGACTCTACCGTTTAGGGAGATTACAGATAGGGGCTCAGGCCCGTGACCCAGTGAGCAGTCCTGACTCCCTAGTAGTCTCTCTCCCTCTCCCTGTCTCTCTGTCTCTGTCTCTCTCTGTCTCTCTCTCTCTCTCGTTTTTTGAGACAGGGTTTCTCTGTGTAGGCCTGGCTGTCCTTGAACTTGCTGTGTAGACCAGGCTGGCCTTGAACTCAGAGACCCACCTGCCTCTGCCTCCCGAGTGCTGGGACTAAAGGCGGGTACCACGGCCGTCCAGCTCCTAGCCCCCTCTTGATGCCCAACCCCAACACGGGATGTGTACCTCGTCAACTCTCTCTGTGTGGCCTGACATGCACTGGAGTTCCTACCTCATACTGCCATCCCAGGACCAGCTATCCGAGACGGGGCTTCTAGCCCTGTGCGGAGGCCCCAGCGAGGCTCACAAAGGCCCGCTCCTTGCTGGTCCTCCCTGGACCCACACCCTGGCCTCAGCCACACCTGGTACTCCCCAGGGCGGGTGAGTGGGTGTCTCCTGAGACCGAGATCACAGATGGAGAGCCTGGAGGGAGGCTTAGGCAGCTCCTACGGCTTCCAGCTTAGGAGAAGGCAGGTGACTCAGGGCAATACCTGCCTGCTTTGTTAAGTGGCCATTATGTACCAGGTTCAGTGCTTTGCTCCGGAGCCTGGCCTCAGCGTACGCAGTGGAGGGATGAAGGGACCCGGGCGAAGGAGGGGCCTCTAGTTGCTCCTCAGACCTGGCAGTGACTCCCACCTTCAGCTCTATCCCTGGAAGTGCCCCAGGAGGTCCAGAGTTTCCCGCTCTTCCCCACGTCCACCGTAATGCCATTGCCCGGGGAGAGCAAGCAGCCTCTGGCAGCCCCCTTCCTGCTTCTCCGGGTGACTTGGAGAGAAGGGAGCTACACATTTCTGCATTGCACGGAGCCCCGGAGCCCCGTGTGTCTGCCCGAGGCCTTGTGGCGGGGCCAAAGGGTGCCACAGCAGTGCGTAGGGCTGGTTCTGCCCCCTATCCAGGCACCAGACGACACACACACACACACACACACACACACACACACACACACACACACGCTCGGAGGAGGGGAATACTTTGGCGGGAGGCCCGCTCCGGGTGGGTTCCCACACCCCACCCCCGCCCTAGACATTCATCCCCCACAAAAGGCGCGTGCGCGGCAACAAACTCATTCGCCACGGGGACGCCTGTGCTTTTGAGAGCCGAGCTCCCAGCCCCAGAGGCCATCTGGGGAGCAGTCCTCCGGGCAGGCAGGGTGGGGGCTCTCCCCCCTCCCCAGGCAGACTTTGAGGCCTGGGCAGAGGCAGCAGCTCCCTGGCAACCTCCTTGGACGTCAGCACATCTGGCCTGGAGAGCCCCGGAGTTCTCACAGCCTCTTGTGTCACACTAGGTGCGAGGCGGGCACGCCAGGGGAGGCTTGTCTCCTGCCCTACCCATTGATCTAATAGGGCTGTGAGCACAAGGTTCAAGGCCACGAGCTGCTTGCTATTTAGGAGCTGAGCTGTTTGGGCCTCAGGTTCCTCATCTGTAGAATGGGGCTAGTGGTCGTCCGAGTCCAGGTGTGCACTGAGGAGCACGGTGGACAGTGAAGACTCCGGAGTGACCTTGGAACTGGAGCTGCTGGAGGTCTAAATTCCTGAGCCCCAGGCTCTGCGTTTGGTTTCTCGGTGGGCGCCCCATACGTGTGCTCTGGCCTGCACGGGAGTGCAAGGTGGTACAAGCCCTTCTGCTGCCCTGGCGCCCTGCCTGTGTTCTGGGCTCTTCTAAGTCTGGGCAGCGAGGCTGGCGGGGCGGGAGCAGAGTGCTCAAGGGTCTTTCCACTCAAGGACACTTCCTGGTCAAAGGGCTTCTGGGGCCAGAGCCTGGTGGACAGACCCTGTGTGGGGGTGTCCCTGCCCCCACCTTACTGGGGAGGGGGTCCTGGAGAGGGTGTCCTGCAGGCTCAGAGATAATCCCGGCTTTGAGAGGCTGTGAGAGGCTGGCCCAGGGACTTTCCCACAGCCCCACATAAAGGGCCAGGCGCCAGCTGCTCTCCCACAAAAGACGCCCGGCCATTCAGGGCCTCCCGGCAGGCGGGGCCAGCAGAGCAGCTACCACAGCCTACCTGGCCACCCTCAAGCCAGACTGAGCGCACAAGGAGGTCCCTCCCTGTTGACCAGTGAGAAGCCAAGATGCCCCCAGAGCTGGGGGCGTAGGTGTAGTTTTATAAAGCCACCCAGGGCAGCTGCCCCTCCCTTTGCTCAAGGCTGGCACCGTTCCTGCGCTCTGTCACTCAGGACTCCCAGGAAGACCCCGCACGCTCTTGCCGTGTAGCCTGGCACGGCGCCTCTGCTGTTGCCCCCGCCACCGTGGGGCTGCCCCATCTCTCCTCCCGCCACACGACCTGCCTAGGGTCACGCTGACCCCCACGCTTCTCCCTGCTTGCCTGTGCTCTTCTCATTCCTAGCATTCACCCTCTCCCAGCAACCCAGCCTGCCACCCAATGTGGGGGACAAAGGGGGGCCTGCAGAGCACACAGCAGGACGAGGCCTTCTCTGCATACCTTCTCTGGCGTGAGGAACAGCAGTGCCCCCATGCCTGGGCAAGCGGAGGGGACGCTCAAGTTTAGCTGTTTAGAAATACCAGGCTGGGTACAGCGGTGAAGTCGTAATCCCAGCGCTTGGGAGGCGGAGGCAGGACTGTTAGGAGTTCAACGGCATCCTTGCCAACACAGCGAGTTCAAAGCTAGCTTGGCCTATGCGACCAAAACACCAGTAGCAAACCCCAAAGCCAGACAAAACAAAATAAACAAACAAAGAGGGGGAAACCCTACCGAGTCATGGAGACGCTGAGGAGAAGGGTGGAGGGGGTTCGCTTCTCTAGGAATTAGCTGCCTGGACCAGCACTATGATGAGTTCTTAATATAAGGATATTATGTAATATAATATATATGACTTAACAGAGGGCTAGCCTGGGAGAGGAGGGCGCGTGGAGAAGCTGACTACTGTAGAGTTAAATACGGGGGAAGGAGGCTGCGGGCCTCTGGGGGTGACGGTTTTGACATTTCTAGGGCTCCTCCTGAAGTCATTAAAAATCGATTGTGTGTGTGTGTGTGTGTGAGAGAGAGAGAGGAGAGAGAGAGAGAGAGAGAGAGACAGAGACCTCAGTCGAGTCAGATGGCTAGGTGGGGGGCAAGGGGACACCTGTCCTGTGCCTTTCCTGTAGAAAGCTGGGCAGAAGCTGCTGGTGACACTGATCTCTGAGATCCTGGAGGCAGTGTGCAAAGCACTCACAACTTTCTCAGGAGGTTGGAAGGAAAGACCCAAGGACAGGGAGCCTGCCCGCCAGAGCCCCAGGACACTGCAGCTGGGGCCCAGCCCCTGTGCGGGAGGGTTCATAGTGTGTTGTCCAATCCCAACTCTTCATTGGCTGCTGGGCGTGGGAAAGTGCTAGAGACCACGCCAACCCCTCTACCCGCAGTGGCATAAAGGCACAGCGACCTCTGGTTTGGCTGCTTATGGGATCTCCAGCTCCAGGAGTGAAGACTGGATCCAGGGCTTGCAGAGTGGGTCCAGCAGGGACCCGGAGGCAGCCTGGAGTCCCGTTGGAGGTTTGTGGGGTGGGGCGGGCAGTAGTCCTGCTGGAGCTCTGGACAAGGATGCAGCGTCCCTGGTGATACCTTGGCCTGGTGGGGGATGGTGGCCGACTTACCGCCCTTAGGGGTCCAGGCCTCTCTGGCCCCTTTCCTTTACTCTCTGCAGCAAAGAAACATGGCAGAGGGAATCAGGGAAGGAAAGGTCAGAGCTGCCTCTGGCCTTCTTTCTGCACCAAGCGCTAACCTAGGTGAAGAGAGATCCCTGCTGCCACCCAAGTGCTGTAGCGGCCCCCTGCCCATGGGGGACCGGATAGATGCCTGGCCACGGTGCCAAGCCCTTGGAATCAGAGGCGAAGGTCACTGGGCATGGCTCTTCCTGCAGTTGGGACTCTGTCTCCTCCTGCTTTTCCGATTGGCTCCAGAGCAGGGGCTGAGCAGGAGACAGGTGAGGGGTTAACTGCCCTGACAGTGGCCCCGAGACACGACCTGTCTTCAGACCTGGGGCACAGGATCTGCATGTTGCAATGGCTGTGCGCTGTCCAGCTTGTCCGTGGTGGGCCGGGGGTGGGGGTGGGGTCTGGGCCATCAC
Source organism: Cricetomys ansorgei (assembly GCA_026225945.1). Taxonomy (NCBI): domain Eukaryota; kingdom Metazoa; phylum Chordata; class Mammalia; order Rodentia; family Nesomyidae; genus Cricetomys; species Cricetomys ansorgei. The sequence goes on from JAMJFZ010000484.1 coordinate 1,245,645, forward strand.
TCCACAGGGGAGAGATGTACGGGAGCAACTTTGTGACTTCCCTAGCCAGACCAGAGCAGGTTCCTGTTTGTTCCAGGCTGCGGAAAGAGCTCCATGCTTTGTACTGGAACATGGCTGGGTTAACAAGTGCTGTATGTCAGTCAGTACCGTGCACTGGATGCTGTGGCAGTACGGTCACACAGCTCATACTTCAGAGCGGGAACAGCGCAGACTCTGGATAAACGCACTGGTCAGCAATCTCCAGAGTCTGAGTCTGTCGTCCATCCTGAGGTTGACTGCAGCCCTGAGGTCCTGGGTACCCACTTTGGCCAGCCGGCTTGGTACTGCCCAGGCTGGACCTGTGCTGAGAGCTTCTTGGGCTGGACCCCTGTCCTTCTGGTTCTGCGGTTAAGGCTCAGACAACTTCCCTGGGTCCAAATGACTGGAAAGCCCCTCACGGATGCTTTCAGCCGCGCTAACTCCTCTCCCTAGTGTGAGCTGAAGGAGGCAGATGCACCCAGAACCCCAGGAACCATGGCGGGTATTAACCGTTGGTGCTGTCATCCTCTTCACAGCCCCAGGGGCAGAGCAAAGCGCTCTCATTTCAGAGGGGAGCAGCCATCCATCCACGGACCATGTGAGGGACATTAGAAAGACAAGTGGCGGTGGGGGTGGGGCTCTCTGCCTCTGCCAGAGCTGCTCTTTGACTCCCTGCCACCTTCTCTTTACTTCTTGGTAAGTGCTAATTTCTCTCAATTCCCTGACCCCGTGTAGCGTTTGTAATCCGTGGAAACCAGCATCTGAGCGGGAGTCCTTGTGTTGTCCTTTCTCCCCACGGAGGGGTGGGTGGAATGTGGCATTAAAAATTAAAAAACATAGCCACTGCGGGTCCCCAAACCTCCTTCTGCCCCTGGACGCTTGGTGACGTGGCCAACAGGGAGCGGTAGAGCCTGTGTTTTGCTGCCCTCTAGTGGCCTTGCGCCCACTTGTTCACAGCCCAAAGGAAGAAAAGTGGGCTGGGTTTCCCACGCAAGAGCTGAGCTCCAGGCTCCGAAGTGGACGTCCTGGGGCTCCCAGCTGCCACCAGAGGTCACACTTCAGCACTAGGCCGAAGAGGGAGGAGTCCTGAATGGTTCTTTCCTAGGTTCTGGGAAAGTTGACTGGGGTAGCTGGAGACCAGGCGGGAAGTCACCTGTCCGGGGAATTCCCCGGCCCTGTGGAGACTCCCATGACACTGACACCCAGAATGACCTGGCAGAGGCTCGTGAGCTGAGCAGGGGTTAGAAGTCTTTGTCCCGTGACCTTGAGCCGCCTCTGGCTGCCTTGTTAATGGCCTTGAGCCTTCTGTGTCCATGTGGTCCGAGCTGCTCCCTGGGTGCCCCCTCTTCCCTTCCACATTCTGGTTACTCAGCATCTGAGCACATCTGTCTTCAGGGAGAGGACAGCGCGCGGACCTCCTGCACCCCGTTAACCAGCATGCAGGAGCTGCTTCATAAATGGGTTGTACACAGAGCAGGACTCTTGGTGCCTGCGGAGCCAGGACTCAGGTGAGGCCCAGCTGACTCTGAGGCCTCCTGTTTCCTCCCAAGGGGCAGTGCCTGGAACAGGAGACCTACCCAGACTTGTCCAGACATAGCTAGGGCTTCTGTCTGTGGGTAGGACTTTCCTAGCTGTACAGACAGAGAAGCAGTCTCTGTCCCACTGGGCAGCAGGTCGGATGGTTGGTTCACTGTGGGGGTCGAGCCCAGCTCTAGTCCCCGTGATGGGTTCCTCAGTCTCCAGAAGAAGGATAAACTACGTAAGCCATGACAAGTGAGCGCAGCACCTCAGTCTTCTATGGGACCCTTAGTTGTCACGCTTAATGCGCTTTAATGAAGCACATAGAGTACGCCTTATGGTGATTATGACACGCAGGAGCGCTTCTCTAATAGTAAAATAAAGAAAGATAAAGAAAAGCAAAGAATAAAATCAAAGAAAATAACGATGTGCACATTGAGGGAATAAAACAAAGTTTCTCTAAGCTGGCAATCCAACTCTCTAGGTCGTTCATTCTCCTCGTCTCTCCTGTCCGTCGTCCGTCTCTGTCTCTTCTTCTCTTCTGTGTGACCAAGACTTTTCTGTAGCTTAAGTAGCAAACTGCAGGAATGCTTCTCTGAGGGATGCAGGTGTCAGGCACATCTCAAAAGGGAACCAATGCGAAAGTATGTTTCCTCCTTACGGATGCAGGCTTCAAGGCTTCTCAGTTATCACCAAAGAGTAAACGACACAATGATCAATTAGTGGCTGGCGGGAATGTCACCGCTGATTGCCATTTGCCTTGCAGAGATAGTTCAGGGTGCCATGAAGCCACCAAGGGAGGATTTTATGGTTTTTAGTTCCTTGATATGTATTTATTCTTCTGGGTCAAAGCTCTAAATTTCTAGTCTTATCTGGTGGCCTGGCGAGGTTGAAGGCTATTTCTCTCTTTAAGTCCTGGGAATGTTTGCTTTTAGGTTGGTGCAGGCTTGCTATATTCTTCTTTAGTGAAGGGCTAACTATCTGCTTGTTTTTCCAGGTGCACTAACTCTCTAAGCTCTCTGGCTTCTATCTATTAAGGCTTATCTCTTTCTGGGAAGATCAGCATTTACTCCAGGAATAGCTTTATGGTGTACTTGCAATAAATCTGGGCAGCTCTCACATGCCAGGACTTGGAAGTCCGGATGTGATTACAATTTACTTCTGAATAGGGTGGCTGTGTCCCATTCCAGCTGGCAGTGGCCAGCTTAATGATTAATTTGGATATTACTATTAGGCTATGTAGACCTTATTATTGATGAGAAATGTATGTCACCATACAGTAAAGATAAGAAAGGAGAAAAGCAGTTAAGGAATTCCAATTTCCCAACAACAGAGGCCCAGGATCCTTGTCAAGCTGAAGCTTCCATTGTCTGGGTAATATGGATTCCAACAGTTCATGATCCCCAGAGCTTGTCTGTCACTCACCATGTGTGTGTGTGCGTGTGTGTGTGGTGTGTTGGGGGTGGGGCTTGACAGCATTTCTTGTTTGGGTTCAATCTGAGGACTTTGTGGTGCTACAGGATTCAGGCCTGGAATCCTGTCACTGATCGCTGTGGAATGGCCAGGAGAGAGCAGCCTACATCAAGAAGTCCTGTCTGCTCAGGGCCCAGGCCTTTCATCTGAAGTCCACCCTGCACAGAGCCTTTGTGCTCAGATGCTCCTGCCTGGGACTGCTGTCCCTTGTTCTGGAAGCAAGAGCCATGCTCACAGGATTTACTCTCTCGGGGCACAGGTGGGCTTGGCAAAGAGCTGGCGGGCCCAGGTGAGCAGCTGTGCATCCCACAGTCCGCAGGATGCAGGCTCAGGGCCAGCATGGCCTATCTTGACCATTTCGAAGACCATGGCTCACTCTACGGAGTGCTGAGAGAACCTGGAGGCTGCCCTTCAGCTGGGCTGAACGCTCAGCCACAGTGTGCCTGCTCACGGGACCCGGGCCGCAGCCAACCAGATTGATTGTGCCCCAGGACTCTCCTCTCCTGGGACACCGGTTGGCATGCCTTCTGCTCTGCCTCAGCTCCACGACTCTGCTCCACGACTTACTCTACCAGTATGTCCATCCTAGATTTTGCTGCTCCCAGGCCAGGGAGGCCTGGCCAGTGTGTCCCCATGAGGATGGACTTCAGGGTCCAGAATTAGCTGGCATGTCACCAGAACCTCTGGGTTGCCCCGTAAATGCTGACTGAATGTCTGGGCGGACGCTGGAGTGAAGAGTGAGGGTCTGACAAAGAGAACTCGCGCATGAGAAAAGGAGTGAGCGGATTGCTAAATGAGTTAGTGTTGCGTGGGCGGTTAACAAGAAACGGAGGGAATTTTTTCCTGCACGCCCGGGAAAGCCCCCGATGGTCAGGGCCAGGGTCTGGCCTCCATACTTTACATATTCAGTATTTTCTCTGTGAAATCATGCCCCCCCATCCTGTTTATGTAAAAAGGCGGGTTATGGTGAGGACCTTGTTTTCCTCTGTAACAAGTTCCTGTTTTGTCTTTAAGAAGAAACCTCAAGCCTATCAGGAAACAGGAAATGCCGCCGTTGGAGGCTTTGCCCTTACCCTCCCCTGGCTTCCTTTTGAGCCTGAGGAAAGCAGCCTAAGAGCTAAGGGTGAGCCAGAGGCCGAGGCCCGGGTCTTGGGCTGTGCTCAGTAACTCAGTAACTGTGCTCTTCCTGCTGTCCCTTGGGTCTTCTTTCCCCCTCTCATCTTCACTGTTAAACTGTGAGACCGTTCTGACAACTGTCAGCACTCATGGAGGCAGTCTGTCAGTGCTGGCAGGTCACAGTGAAGACACAGATCTCCCATCAACCGACCGGGGTCCCCCTGGTTTCTTTTTCTTTTAAATCTGGATGCTGGAGAAATGGCTCAGCTGTTAATAGTGCTTTTGCAAGGGACCTGAGTCCAGTTCATAACACCACATCTGGCAGCTTACAACTACCTGCCACTCCATCCCCGGTAGATGGTGCTTTCCACACTCACATGCACATGTCTACACACATGCATACCCACACGTGTGCACACGCGCGCACACACACAGACCCTGCCCCCCACCTCCATGCATGCGCATGTGCACGCGCACACACACACACACACACACATACACACACATACACACACACATACACACACACACTCCCCATGCGTGTGCACGCACACACACATACACGCACGCATGCACATACCCCACCCCCATGCACACACACACATACATACACACACAGACCCTGCCCCCCACCCCCCATGCATGCGCACGTGCACACACATACACACACACACCCACATACACACACACACATACACACACACACTCCCCATGCGTGTGCACGTGCACGCACACACACACATACACGCACGCATGCACATACCCCACCCCCATGCACACACACACATATACACACACACAGCATGTAACTGAAGATAAAATAGTAAATCTTTTTTAAATGTAGGGATTTTTCTTTTGGCATTTTGAGCTAGAATCCTATTGTATAGTCCAGCCTGGCCTGGAATTCTTTGTCTTCCTACCTCAGACTCCTGAGATCTGGGACCAAAGGAGTGCATTTTAAAGAAATATAGTAAGTCGCGCATGGTGGCTCAGGCCTTTTAATGCTATTATTTGAGAGGCAGAGGCAGGTGGATCTCTGTGAGTTTGAGGCCAGTCTGGTTTACGTAGTGAATTCCAGAGCAGCTAGGGCTACATAGAGAGACCCTGTCTCAAACAAAACAAAACAAATGATAGTAAAATGTGCTCAACATCAAGGCTACTGTTTTACCCGTCTGTAAGTTTTTGATGCACCAGTACAAAGCACATTCCCCATTCCTTTCAAAGAGACGTATTGTCCTTTTTATTTTTAAAAGACTTATTTAGTTTTATTTTGTGTATAAATGTTTGTCTGTATGCATGCATGTGTACCACATGCTTGCTGTGTCAGGAGAGACCAAAAGAGGGTGTTGGCTCCCCTGGAACTGGACTTACAGATGGTAGTAAGCCCCTGTGTAGGTTCTGGAGGCTGAAACTAGGTCATGAGCCATTTCTCCAACTCCTATTTTATTATTTTAAATGCTGTGCATTTGTGTGTCTCGCTCTGTGTGCCTGCATGTGCATGCCGGTGCCCACAGAGTCTGGAAGAGGGCACCACAGCCTCTGGCGCTGGAGTTGGTAGTTGTACATTGCCCAACAGAAGCACTGGGAAACAAACTCAGGTCTTCTTCAAGAGCACTGCACGCTCTGAACCTCTGACTGAGCCTTCTTTCCAGCCCCGCACACTCCATCTCTGTATAGTCAACACTGTCCACATCCGGAGCTTCTCATTATCCTTCTCAGCCCCCACGATCTCCTCTTTGTCTTCTTCCTGTTGTCTTCCCTTGCACAGCTCTCACAGTCTCTGTTGTCCTGTGTTTGGCTTCTCTCTCTCCGTCTCTTCGAGGGTCGTCACGTATGTTCTTGTGGGTGAGGAACATTTCACAGCGGGATTTTGTTATTTATTTGCCAGAGGACAGATACTCGGTTGCTTCCACTTTTCAGGAATCACAGGGATATGAATGTACATGGAGGTGACTTCTGGAGGTGAGGGCTAGACCTGAATCCTCCGGTCTAGGGCTGAGAGGTGGGGAGGGGGAAGAAACCCACCTGTCTGTGGCAGTGGCTATGCGGCTGGCTCTAATACCTGACTGAGCCCTTGCTGGGGGAAAACATGACCTCTCGGGACTGCCTGGTGGCGCGTGTTCACCCATCGCTTGCAAATACTTTTCTGATGAAGGTGAACTGTCTGGCAGAGACATTCAAGCCATGCAGAAGTGAAAGCAGATACAGAAACGGGCCGTGCTGCTTGCCATCAAACCTCCTGGGGGACACGACTGGCAGTTTTCAAGACCCAGAGATGAGAAGACACGCACTGAGTCTTACAGACATGAAACGTGGAGTTTCACATCCTTGGCGCGCGCACGCACGTGTGTGTGTGTGTGTGTGTGTGTGTGGTAATCACGTGTGTGCAAATGCCCGAGCATGTGTGTGTGAAGACAGACATGGGCACTGAATGTTTTCCCTCCATCACTTCTTACCCTACCCTTTTTAGACAAGGTTTCTCACCAAGCCTGGGAGTTGCTGTTCCTCAATGGCTGGCCATCGCGTCCCCAGGGTCTGTCTAGTTTCTGACCCCTCAGGACTGGAATCACAGACGCATGCCACCATGCCCAGTTTTCACATGAGCGTGAGTGGTCCAGCCACACCGTACCCACTGAGCAACCCTCCAGCCCTGCTTCTGGCATCTCCAAATGTTTGCGCACACACCGTGTTTAACTCGGTTGTGCACCTGGGAGCTGGAATACCGGGTCACGCGGACGGTGTGTGTCTAGCCCTGTACGATTTCACCAAACCATGGTGCAAAGCAGTTTCACCATCTAACACCTCACCAACAGCGCATGAGCGTTCTCCTTGCTCCACGTCCTCGTGATGCTTGGCTGGGCCAGAGCCTTCTAACGGTGGAAAGGCCCCACTTCTGGTTTTAACTTGAATTTCCTAGTGGCTAATGTTGTATAGAGTCCTTTTTGTATTCTTTGGTGAAGCCAGTTTTTTTCAAATGTTAAGAAAAACTAGGTTGAGATGGGCAGTGGTGGCATACATTTAATCCCAGCACTCGGGAGGCAGAGGCAGGAGGAGCTGTGCATTTGAGACCAGCTTGGTTTACAGAGCAGTCAGAGCTATGCAGAGAAACTCTGTCTTGGAAAAACAAAGAGGAAGAGGAAGAAGAAGGAGAAGGAGAAGAAGAAAGAAAGAAGAAAGACTTGTAAAGAAAGAAAGAAAGAAAGACTTGTTGGAGCTGGAGAAAGGGCTCAAGCAATTAAGAGCACTCGCTGCTCTTACAGAGGACTGAGGTTCAAGTCCCAGCTCCACCTAGTAGTGGCTCACAACCATCTGTAATTGTCCCAGGGGAACTGATTCCCTCTTCCGGCCTCTGTGGCATCAGGCACTCACGTGGTGAACATGCGTATACCCAGGCAAAATACTCGTGCACATAAAAATAAATAAAATAAAACCCTACAAAAAAGAAAATCCAGGTTGCTTGTTGCCACAGTTTAGAGTCTAAATCCTACCCAGAGGCGCGGCTTCAGACAGTACTGGGGACGGGAGAGCCTGGAGGAGGTAGAGCCTAGCGGGAGGGAGTTTGGTCACTGGGGAGATGGCCTCAAAGGGAACCATGGGACCCCAGCCTCTCCCTCTCTCTTTGCTTCTCACCTGTGTCAGGCGAGCACCCCCCGCCATTGTCCGATGCAGCGTGATGCTTGGCCTCACTGCAGCTTCAAAGCTACAGGGACCTTGGTTCTGGACCGAAGCTTTCCTTTTAAAAAGTTGGTTATCTCAGATATTTTGTTACCATCATAGAAAACAGAGTAACAAGTTCATCTTCTCATTAAATTATATAAATTCAAAACATGTTTTGGCTGTGAGATTTATGTACTGTGAGGTTTCTTTTCCAGTGTGTGGCCTGCCTCGTATTTCCTCAACAACAGTCTGAGTGCAGACATCCTCTGTCTTCAAAGAGCCCAGCTCCACTTACATCCTTTGCTGCTACATGGTTCCCACCCACTCAAAAACACCCTCACCTGCTCAAGGTCACAAACATGTTCTCCTGTGTTTCCTCTTGGGTTTTGTAGTTGGGGATTTACAGTCAGGCCAATGGTCCACCCTACTGGATTTCACTGGCGTGAGCTCCAGATGTCAGAACACACTGTTGATGACTCTGCTTTCATACTATTATTTTGACATGAAGTCTCACTGTGGTGCTCAGGCTGGTCTGGAACCTTCTTTTATATGCCCCACCCCCAATGCTGGGATTATAAACCCATGTGCTATTCTTTCTGTTTTTCTTTTTTTAAAGATTTATCTTATCATTTATTTTTGTACATGTGTGTGGGTACATGCACATGAGTGCAGGTACCAATGGAGGCCAGCAGAGGGCATCAGATCCCCTGGAGCTGAAGTTACAGTGGTGTGAGCCATCCAGTGTTGAGTCTGCTACAAGAACAGCAAATGCTCTTAACTGCTGAGCCACCTTTCCAGTCTTGGAAGGCTGCCTTCTCAGATAGCCAGCTCTCTGAATAAAACCCAACTTCCTGTCTCTGTACATTGTCCTTTGTGATAGGTGACAGGCAGTGTGAGATCTAGTACCTCTCTCCAATCACGTTTTCCTGCTCTCTAGGTGACTAGTGATTACCAGCCAAATGCTAGACACAGTTTTGATAATCTGGATTTTGCAGGTTGGGGAGACACCTCCTCTGAGGGTTGCTGTGCCTTGTGCTAGAGGAAAGCCAGCGGCTTGGTGCTCACTTTGCTCTCCCTGCAGCTGCTCTCCGTGTTTGAGTAGCATTCTGATGGTTCTTCTCTAGAATTCTTTACTAAGCTCTGGCCTTCCCAGGGCTCACTGGCTACCCAAGTTACTTCCAAAGTAGTCCCATGCCAGCTCTTGGAAGCGTTGCGAGTCAGGGACCTGCACCCCACAGCTGTTCAGGGCTCAGGAGATACATCCAGCACATACAGCCGATCTTTTGAGTGTTCCTGTTCCTTCCTTTCTGGAAGACCGTTTAAGCTCTGAGCACTGTCTTGTCAAGCCAGCAAGGCATTATGACCTGCTTAGCTCCTCCCTGCTCCAGGGCTCTGTGCAGAGACCACAAGACCCTACTAATGCCAATCCATGACTCTTTACTTGTGACTCTTCTCTTGAGGGTCACGCTTTTTCATATTGCTCAATTTCTAAAAACAGCTGATTCACACATTTTCAGTTTCAAAGTAACCACTTCTCCTTTTCCCCCATTTCTTTTTCTTCCTTTTTGGAGACAGAATCTCTTTGTGTGTGTGTGCGTGTGCGTGTGTGTTGGGGGTGGAGGCTTTCTATGTAGTCCAGTCAAGCTTTGAACTCACAATACTCCCTCTGCACCCAGAGTGCCAGGACAGGTGCTCTGTCATGCCAACATACCGGACTGTACCAGTTCTCTTTTGATGAGTGTGTGGACAGTTTCCAGTCCCCCCACCACTCTCAGACCAGCCATATGCATCTCTACACACATTCCTCATGCTTGGCTGTCTATTCCTGAATCAAGCCGGGAGATGATTTAAACAAACTCCCTACTTATTTACAAACAATTTTCCAGACAGGTTTCCCTGATGGGCAGTTCCAACATGGCAGGGCTGCCCACAGAGTTCATAATACACTGTCCCCTTAGTCTTCATGAGGTGGCCAATGTTGACGCTCAAGATACTCCTTCCAGGGAGCGCTCTGCCTCTCCGTCCCACGATGAGCACCCGTGCCTTTCCCCGCCTGTCTTCACAGATGCCCCTTTCCACCTCCGCAGAAGGCAGCTGTTGCCCATGCAACCCAATTTGGAGCCCAGGATCTCTTGCAGCTCCTAGAACTCTCCATGGATCAATGACCTGTGTCTCTTTCCTAGGTCCAATTCCCTCCAGAAGGTCAGGGAGTCCAATGACCCAAGACACAGAACTCTCCCCACTGGCCCCTGTCCTAGGAGTGGCGCAGAGCAGAGGCTCAGCTCTGCCATCATGCCGTATGCGTGAAAATCCTTAACCCTGCAGGAATGAGACCTTGGCCTGGCTCAGGATGCCTCTATGTGAGGTGGGAGACTAGAAGGACCCAGGGTTATGTGAGGGCTGGAGAATGCAGGCACGCCGGCTGTGAGTGTCCTTGCTATTCCAGGACCAGGAAAGCTCTGGGAATGAGTGCTCAGGAGAGAGAGACAAGGAAAGGCTCTGGTATAGCAAGCAGAGAAGATAAACAGGGACCCAAGGGGGCCATGTGTATGGAGTTGAACCCACAGAGCCACTGGAGAAGTGAACACAGTGGGTGGGCAAGCATCAGGCACTGGTGGGAAGCACCCGGCAGCGAGGGAGAGGGGAGACTAGAGGTGCTTTTGTAGCTTATGAAGCACCCCTAAGTGTTGTAGACGTTTCTCTTTAGTTGTGTTTAAAATATTGTTTTGTGAACTGCTGGGTGAGAGACTGCCTGGGCCTGGGCATTTTGTAATGTCTGCAAGTGTTGGATTTATGTGGGGGATGTTGATTGTTAATGATCTGAGCATGCTACCAATAGAACACCCGAGGAGTTTTGGATCAATAAAAACACCCAAGCTCAGACATTCAGGGTTCCATTGTCCAGTATGGCGCCTGCCGTGACGGTGGTTCACTCTGCTGAGGTCTGGCAGGGTTTGAGTCTATGAAAATGCCTCCTTGTCTTCTTGGTGAGCCTACACAGCAGGTGTACTGCTACACCTAAGCACGGCCTGGGCGCCAGTGTGGAAAGAGGGAATATTTATGGGCCCAGGAGGGGACAGCATGACTGGAGGGAAGGGAGTCAAGGGCTTCCCTGGAGGTGACTGCCTGGAGCCCAAGGCTGGTAAGAAGTGGCCAATGAGGCCAGGTATAGCTAGCTGGCTTCTGCCCTGGTTCCTGATTCCAGGTAGTCCCAGAGGAAGGTGACCAAGGTCAGCAGGGGTGGGGGAGATGAGGGGCCACCGTGAACGCAAGGCTGAGACGTGGTAAGGCATCTGAGGCATCAGCCTGGAGCTTGGAACTAAAGGGTCTGAGCCAGAGGCCAGGACCTGATGCGACACGCTTCTGCCTCAGCGTCTGAATCCTGGGAAGCCCCAGGCTGCTTGATCCTTGTCAGCGCCTTCCTGACTATCCAGCCCACCCTGGATCTCCGTTCTCTTTGTGGCTGCTGGCCTCCCTGTCTAGTGCACCCCCACGACGACAGCTGGAGTGGGAGTTCCCCTCATGTCTCACCTGGGCATCCCAGCCCAGGTGGGTTAGCCTGGTCTCTGGTGGTTAGCCTCCTGCCTTCTTGCCTCTCAGCAGTCCCCTCCTGGATGACTTCAGAGTCTGTTTCCCTAGTTACTCTGTCCATGCTCCACACAATATACAGCTCTCCCAGCTCAGAGTGTGTCTGTGCTCATGGCTGGCACTAACGGCGCCTGGCATGCGTCACCTACAATGGTCCTGGTGGTTCAACTTGTCCCTTTGACAGAGGACGTCCTTCACTTTTTGTAGTCTTTGCCTTTCAGAAGCCCGTTTGTCATGTACAGCCCGTAGGAGTCTTGAACACCGAACCATGGAAGTCTGGCTTTCAGGATGGGTTCCCTCCCTAGGGAAGCTTGGCTGGACCTCAAGGTAAATGAGTGAGGAGAATACTAGGGTGACTCAGGACCTCACTTTCTTCTTCCAGGACCGAAACCAAACCTGTTTCCTGTGCTTCACTTCCCAGTCTCCCCACAAGAGAAAGCAGAAATACCACAGGGGACTTCCAGATGCTGTCCTGATGGGAGGTGGGGTCAGTGCACCAGGGTGATGGCAGGGATGGGCAGTCCCTGCACAGGTCAGGCTGGACTAGGGGAGGTCCTCCAGGGGTGACAGGGATATGCGTCTTGGAGGTCAGAAAGGGAGATAGCCTTGGCATGAGCATCTCTTGTGTCTGTGATCAGATCTACCCCTGCCTCAGTTTCCCCACCATCATTTGGGTGAACAGGTGTGCTCAGGGTACCTTCTGCAACGTCTCAGCCTCCCCTGGGTCAGTTGGGGAGCCCAGCAAGAGACTGGCCTCAGGGCCTCTGGGCTCAGGGTTTGGCTGGGACAGGTGAAGGGTTCTTGGAGTACATGGGGACAGGAGACAAAGCCTAGGGATGTTGGCACCTCTCCTTCTGTCAGGTGGTGAAACTAGCAGGTGACAGCCAGTAGAGCATGCTTTGATGGTGGGTGAGACCTGGATCTAGCCTCTGCAGTCTGGTTTGTCACCGGCGGGGGTAGGGGTGGGGTGAGGAGGGGGGAGGGGGAGAGGCCGAAATATCTGGTGATGGACTTGGGATGCCTTGGGTTGAATGAGTGGCTCTTCGCCCCTAGTTTTCATTTAAGAGACAGTGAGGTAATCCTCCACAGAGAGGCTCAGAGGCTGACGAATTATAAGGAGCAGGAATGGGCAGCTGAGACGGCTTCACAGAGACATGCTATCTGGAGGGTGGGGATCCATGCATAGAAAACATCCAGGGAACACTGACAAGCTCTCTCAAAATCAAGACCTGTATGCCGAGTCTGGTGGCGGAGGGGCAGAGCGACTGGGCATTCCTCATTCAGCCAGATACCTAGTGTCAGTGAGTCCTGTCTCTTGCTGAGTCTCAGTCTCTGTGCATCTGCTGGGAACGGTGGCTTGGGAGCCTAATGAAGGTCTTATAGGCTGTACTGGGCTCAGGGGTCTCACTTTCAGAATGCTCTGGCCTTCCTACCCTGGGGCACGCTTCTGAGAGCCAGTAGACATGGGAACATGCCTGCAGACCATAGCCTTCTGTGTGTTCCAAGGCATCCAGGAGTTGTAGGACTTTGGCCATATCTGCAGGGCTATGGGATGGGGTACAGGGGGCTGTCTCTTCTTCTTGTGGAAGTTTACTTTTAGTTCTATACAAAATAATTGTTTTTGTGCACTGTTGGAAAAAGAAATGCATAGGCCTGGGCATTTTGTATTGTTTGCAGGTGTTGGATTTATGTGGGGGTTGCTTAATTGCTTATGATCTGCACGTGGTATCAGTAGAACACCTGAGGAGTTCTGAATCAATAAAAACACCTGAGCTCAGATGCTTGGGGTTCCACTGTCAAGTATGCCATTTGCCGTGATGGTGGTTCCCTTCTGCCGAGGTCTGGCAGAGTTTGCACAGATGAAAATGTCTCCATGTCTTCCTTGGTGACCCACGCAGCAGCTAACTACAACACTTCTCTTCATTGGAAACTCTCACAGGGTTGGAAGAACACACTCTTCCATAGGCCCTTAGGCTATAATGCTGGGAGATATGTGGTGGGAATCTCATGAATGCACCCCTAATCTGACCCCTATCTGGTCCACCACTTCAGAGCCTTGGCAACTGCGAGTGCCAGCCTCTTCACGCAGGTGGAGGTCAGCAAAAGCCTCTGACTGGGAAACATTAGCCCAACAGGACCCCTCTGCCTATGTCTATTTAGAAACTCACTGCTGCCCTGTGCCCCACCCTAATTTTTCTCCCTGGGTTCCTAAGTGTGCTCTGAGAACACTGGTGGCTGCAGCCAGAGTGACCTCTATCAGTGGATAGCCCTGCAAGGGATGTCTGGCACTACTGGCTGATCCCAGTGCCTGCAATTGTAGTACCAGGAACTTCACAGTGGGCTGTCCCTGTTCCCAGGTCTTGCTTTTGCTTCTTGTGGCTGGCTGCTCTGCACTGTCTACTACAGACAGAGGCACTCAAGTGGCTAGGTAGGATAGGCTCTGAATCATACATCAGATATTTCGTGTCTCTCTGGGGTGGGACTCTGGAGGACTATGGACTAGTGTGCTGGCCTTATGTCCACTTGATACAAGCTAGAGTTATCTGAAAGGAGGGAACCTCAATTGAGAAAAAGCCTCCATTAAGATCCAGCTGTAGGGCATTTTCCCAATTAGTGGTTGAAGGGGGAGGGTCCAGCCCACTGTGGGTGGTGCCATCCCTGGGCTGGTGGTTCTGGGTTCTAGAAGAAAGCAGGCTGAGCAAGCCACGAGGAGAAAGCCAGTAAACAGCCAGCACCCCTCCATGGCCTCTGCATCAGCTTCTGCTTCCAGGTTCTAGCCCTGCTTGAGTTCCTGTCCTGGCTCCTCCAGTGACAGACTACAGTATGGAATAAACCCTCTCCTTCCTGAGCTGCTTTTGGTCCTGGTGTTTTATCACAGAGATAGTGACCCAACCGAGGACAAGTTAGGATCCAAACAGAGCTTAGGTGGGGCAGGGCCTGTGTCCTTTGGACTGGCTCACAACGTTAACTGAAACAGGATATGTTCTAGGTGTGGGCAGGGCGTGGCTATGGGAGACCATTCAAAGGCTGGAGTGCCTGTCAAGTTTATGAGGGTGGTGACTAAGATGAAGCAATCATATGTGCTTAATTTGTAACGGTCAGTAGAGGGGAGCAAGCTGACAGCACAGTCAAATGGTCCTGAGGAGATGATCTCCTGTGTTCCCATAGAGTTGCTCAGACCTCTTAGGAGCCAAGGTCTGTGGCAGGCCCTCATCTCCAGGCACACTGAGGTTCATGCCCCCGGACGTGGCCCAGCACAGTACCCTGTAGTACTTGAAGCCCTCCATCCATACCTGCAAAACAAAATCAGACTGCTCTGCCCATTTGTCTCCAAATTGTCTCCCACACTCCCGCCCACCAGGTAGTTCCTGAGCCTGCAGGCCCACAGGAATTTGCTCTCAGCTGGGCAGCTCTGAGCTGGTGGAAGCCGGCAGGAATGAGGGAGGGAAGAATACTTGGGTTTGAGCTGTCCTGGAAATCCTGGCCAAGGTGTAGAGAACCAGACAGGACAGTGATTGTCTTGGAAATTTCAATGAAACACTGTTCCCCAAGTCAAAAACATCGAAGTCCCTTTATTACCAGGCTGCCCACAAATATATTGGGTGTGGGGTGGTTAGACAGGTAGCCAATCTGCCAACCACTAGTCTAGGGCCTGCTAGGGCATGGATTGGGTGACCAGGGGAAGGGCAGGGCACGCCCATCGTGACATATAGCGAGAGGAGGGGCCCTGTCCTTTCCTTCTCTGGGGGATGGGAGGGCGTTGGAGCGCCCTCAACTCGGGCCATTGTCCGAGGCTTTGCCAGTATGGTGCAGCACTCATATTCTCCCAGGGACAGGCAGGGAGTCCACAGTGGGAGGGAGCTCCTCTCAGAGGCAGTTCCTCCTCTTAGTCTGGCCCATCTGTGGAGTTCATAATCTTGACTGCATTTTGCTTTCATTTTCAATTTTGTCTGATCTGCTGATGAGGGCCTCTGTGAGGCCCAGAGCCCCTGGGACTCCCAGGCCTGCAGTGTCTTGATCAGGAACATGGAACCTCTGCCTGGATGGGGGTTTTCACCCTGGGTCCAGGCCCCCACAGACAACACCTTCATGCTGGTGAGTCCTGAGCCCTCTCCTGTCCTCAAGCCCCGTCTTCCCGGGGCCCAACTCCAGCCACATATAAACCCAGACAGTTCCTGTCCCAAGACCGGCTACCTTGGCTCTGTCTTTGCAACTATCTCACAGCTTTTTGTTGCTGGATGCCCAGATCTCTGGGACTGACTGAGGACAGCCTCAGATAGGGAGGCCACAGGCAGGCCAGCCCCAAGGGTCCTCTCACAGACACCGGCTGCTGCTCTCATTCGAGAGCCATGGTGCCGTGGGGGATGGTAACCCTTGGCAGTCTCTGGCCAGGAAGAGTCTGGGCAGACCTGTGGCAGACAAGAGGCAAGCTAATTGCATAAGCATGGTGGTGATGGAGATCAGGGCTGCCTCACAGCAGTTGGGGTGTCTTTCCTGTTTGCTTCATTAGGCAACGGTAACCACCAGTCAGACACAGCCACTTTACCCCAGGATTCCGAAGAGCCCATTCCCATCCCCTGCTCGAAGCAGAAGAGGTTAAGCAGACTCTTAAGCAGGAGCCTGTCCTCCAGAGACACTGCCAGATGAGAGGCTGCTGTTTCCTTACTGCAGTGAGCAGAGCAGGAACTGAGGCCCTGGGCTATCCTGGGGGAGGGAGTCACAGGGATGAGGGATGATCCTCCCCTTCACCGCTCTTCTCCTTCTCCCAGATGTTGTGTGTCCTCCTGTTGAACTTCCTGGGGTGTCACTGTCCAGTCCTGTGCAGAGAGGAGGAGTATTCTGTGGGGGACGAGTGCTGCCCCATGTGTAACCCAGGTAGGAACAGCTCCAGGACCTTCAGCCTCCTGGGCCTCAGTCCAATGGCCCAGGGAATCCAGGTTGCACAATGTTCAGATAGCTCCTGGCAGCCTGTATCTTCGGCTTCTGGGACCTTTGCATTGCCTGCAGTGGGACTCGGTGTGTGTGTGTGTGTGTGTGTGTGTGTGTGTGTGTGTGTGTGTGTGTGTTAGGGCAGTCTTGGCATAGCCAGAGGCTGATACTGAAAGTATGCTAAAGTCAGAGCCAGGCCTGGCTGAGCGAGTTAGGAGGCCCCATATTCTGAACTTCTGAATTGCTCAAAGAGGGCACACAGAAGACAGAGGGGCTGACAAAGTCCTGCGGTGCCTTTGTTTTGGTTGGTACCACACCTGCTGGAGTTCCAGGTGGGTGTATAGGGGGGCTTCTGCAGGCTACCACTGAGGAACTGTGGGTCCTGGTTGCAGGTTACCACGTGAAGCATGCCTGCAGTAAGGAGACAGGAACAGTGTGTGTCCCCTGCCCCCCGCAGACATACACTGCCCATGCAAATGGCCTGAGCGAATGTCTGTCCTGTGGTGTCTGTGATCCAGGTAGGAGCTCCTGTGGAGGTGGGGGGTTTGGCTAGACTGAGCTCAGGCCCTGGCTCTAGAAGAGGACCCTGAGCTTGGGGGAAACTCACTGGGCTGCAGGGCTGAGCTTCTTCCTGCTGTGAGCAGGTTCTCAGGTGCCCGCGGCTGTTCTTGTTCCTGAGGACCCGCTGCACCTACCTCACCCCACTGTCTACCTCTTCTCCTCTTCTATCTGGTAAATGTGGGTGTTGAGAAGTGCTCCCCTGCCTCAGTTTCCCTCCTTATAAAGGGATTCTTGCATGGAGTTGGTTATCACTGGGGACCAATGTGGTCATTATCTATTCTCCTCAATATGAATGAACCCAGGAAAGGGTCACCTGTAGATCTGATGGCTGCCTTGGTATGGGCAAACAGAGGGGGGGGATCCTGGGAAATTTAGAGAGTGAGGTGGCGGTGCTCCATACCCACCACAGACCACACTCTCTGGGCTCCGCCCTCGGCGACCCTGTGCCTATCAAGCGTCTTCATGCAGTTGGCCTCACCTGTAACTGTTTCCTTAAAGGTTGTAACCTTTCTGAACACTGTATCTAAGCTTTGGAGCTTTTTGTAACTGTTACTTTACACTGGTAACTGGACTCCACCCCCTTGTTCCTCTTTCCCGGCAGTTGAGTGTTACTGAGAAAGATAAATTGTAACTTTTTAAAACTCCCTTTTAGCTCTGAACGTTTAGGAAGGAAAAGAGAGAAAAGAAGAAACTTTTACAGCCCCTTCTGGCTGTCTTTATCTGTCTAAACCTGGAGAACTGGACTAACTTCTAAAATCTTCTATCCCATTAATGGCTTCCCCAGTTATCTCAGTAAGTCCCCTGTCTGAGGCTTCCCAGCACCTGTCTGCCTTCTCTCTTTTTATCTGGAACTGTCTTTATCTGAGCCTTGTTTCTGCCTGCCTTCCCTGTCACCAACTTCTGGAGCTCACTGTCTCCCATGTCAACAACTGACTTTTTCAACTGAACACACTCTCTTAAATAGCCCCCCAGCTGTCCCCAGAAGCCCAACGGCAGGCAGTGTATACGCATGTCTGCTCATATACACACATGCATACATCCTCTCAGAGGATGGCCCTGTGCCTATCACATTGTGTAAACCCTTACAGAAGATGAAACTCTATACCACACACAGTGCACTCATGGGGTCAGCCTCACACCTACAGAGTGATCCTGTCCCTCTTCACACAATTCCCACAAAGAGCTGGCTCAGTCCTAGAAAGAGGCATCCCACTGATGAGGAAACTTAGATTCAAAGAGTCTCCACAGCACTCTGCTGGACGGCAGAGCCTACCAACTCCATACTCCCAGGCCTGTGGCCACATAGTTAGGGAGTCCTGTTTCCTGGAGGAGGAGAAGACAGAGTCAAGGAGGACCCAGACTTAGGCATAAACCAGGCTCTGGGTCTCCAACCACAGTGCCCCAGTCAGTCATAGGCCCAGGTCAGTAGGGCTCTGAACAGTTGGGCCATGCCTGGCTACCCTGTGGGACAAAGCTGGCATCACATCTGGGCGGCCTTGAGCCTCCAGTGAGAGAACAGATGCTGGACAGAGCCTGGCAGGTCAAACAGTGCAGCGGGCAGGCCCTGGGGCACCGGGCCAGCAGAGGGATGGGTGTTCTCATTGTCTCCTCTTGGATGGCAGACATGGGCATGGTGACCTGGCGGGAGTGCTCCAGCAGGGAGGACACTGTGTGCAGCTGCAGCCCAGGCTACTTCTGTGAGGCCCAGGAGGGGGACCACTGTTCCACATGTTTGCCACACACCACCTGCCCCCCGGGACAGAGGGTGCAGGAGCCAGGTGAGCTGGGATGTTGTAGGTTCCCAGCCCGCATCCACACGTGTTCCAGCGCCTGAGCTGCTTTAGGTCCAGAAACCCTTCCGTGTAGGGATTTTGAAAGAAGAAGACACCTTAGCCAACCCACCCTGTCCAGTCCTGGTGACCAAGAGGAGAGAAGGCTATCGGTTGGCAGGAAAAGGGAGGGTGGGGCAACAGAAGATCAGGGCGGGAGAAGAGGGCAGAAAGGGCACTGGAAGTAGAGGAGGGCGAGGAAGGGCTGAGGAAGCAGATACACAGAGGAGATATCAGGGTGTGTCGGAGCAGGGCACGGCAGGGCCAGAGGACAGGAGAGGGAGCTTGGCAGGGGAAGCTAGGGCTGGAGGGAGGAGTCAGGGAATCTGGAGCCTTCAGGGCAGAGCAAAGCCTTTGGTGAGAGTCAGGAAGAGGACTGGGCGGGGGCGGGGGGGGGGGGGGGAGGAAGAGGGCAGAGGAGCTGGAGCAACAGCAGCGGCTCCCACTTCTGGATAATCTCAGCTATCCAGCCTCATCTTGGATGCCCTGCAGGAAGCCTTGTAGGGTAACCTAGACCAACCTCCCCACTTACATAGATGTGGGTATGAGGCCAACCTCTGCCTTCTGTCTTGCTTCTGACCAGGATACCCAAAAGGGTTTGTGGGGTGAAGGTAGAAGGACCCCTGGATGATTACATCAGGGTCTTGCCATGCTCAGGATGTCCTAGGACTACCCAACCCCCTCTCACACATGCTCAGGGTGTCATCTGCCACACAGCCCCCCTCTACCAGTTACAAAACATTAGGTATTAGAAGGCTCCAGAACAGACAGATCCTAGGCCCCATCCCAGGGAAGCCCAGCTCCCTGTGAGCCTGAGCCTACTGTTCCTCTGCTTGTCCCTCTCCTCTTCCCAGGTAATTACACCCGGGACACTGTGTGTGCTGACTGCCCGACAGGGACCTTCTCACCTGGAGGGACTCAGGAGGAATGTCTGCCCTGGACCAAGTAAGTGACCCTGATCCTGGGGAAGGAACTACTCTGTTCTCCTGGGAGATGTGTGCCCATGCTCAGCAGAGCTGCACCCTGGGCAGGCTGTAGTCAGAAACCCTGGGACAGTGTGACATAGGGGAGCCTGTGCTCCCAGAGATCTTGTAGACTCTGGCAGGACTCCACAGGCTGTGGCTGTTCCCACCCTATGATTGTAGGACCTGGGGGTCAGGGCTGTGGGAGCTCCTTCACCTCT
The DNA here is from genome assembly GCA_026225945.1 of Cricetomys ansorgei. Taxonomy (NCBI): domain Eukaryota; kingdom Metazoa; phylum Chordata; class Mammalia; order Rodentia; family Nesomyidae; genus Cricetomys; species Cricetomys ansorgei. The sequence continues at coordinate 1,265,517 of JAMJFZ010000484.1, forward strand.
ACAGTTGGGAGAAAGCTGTAAGATGTTCTCGGGCAAGGTCCCTTTTCCACCTGAGTCAGGATCCCTTCAACGAGGGTCCAGACCCTAGAGGCAACCTGAGAACTCGGGGTCTCTGGATGGCCAGGTGTGGCTTCCCTAGGGAAGGGCATGGGAGCCCATCCCCTCTGCCCTGATCCTGTCTCTTCATTGCTGTTGGTTCAGTCCCCAGCTTTGCCCCTAGGAATCCTTATGTTTATCCCTCCCTCCTTCTTTCTTCTCCTCCTTCCTCCCTTCCTTCTCCCTCCCTTCCTTTCTGCTGTCATTTTTCCTGATCCTTCACCATCTTTCCCTTTTTCTTCTTTCCTCCCTTCCTCTGTCTTCCCATAAAGGGTCTGAAGGCTGACCGACCTGAGTCCTCTCTCCGAGCTGTTGACTGAGTGGTTCCAAGTTGCATGGATCTTGCCTCGGGCCCGCCACTGTGCCCAGGCTGCTGACCTGTCCCCACAGCCTGGGTCTCCACATCCCATGCTGCTCTCTCCTAGGTGCACCTCATGGCTTCAGGAAGAAGTGGAACATGGGACCAGCAGCACAGATGTCAACTGCTCCTCACGGAGAGCCTACATATTATTCACCGTTGCAGGCAGTTTGGTCTTTCCGATCCTTCTAATCGTTGTCTACATCTGGAAGAGAAGAAAAAGGCCTCATACCGGTGAGCAACACCCCATCCTTTCAGGGCTCAGGACCCCTTGGCTCCCTCTACAAACTCCAGAAAGAGCCCCAAAGGTCCTTGCAGGGGTTCCTGGGCCCCTCTCTGCACAGTGACCAGAGGTGGAGGCCTTCCCCAGAGCTCAGTTGTTTGGAGGCCTCTCTGGAGCCTCCTCTTCCTTCTTCCCTCCCATGCCTTCCTCCTTCCTTCTTTCCTTCCTTTCATTGTTCAGTTCTCCTGTCACCTCTGCTGCTCCCTCTGAGCTGGGCACTAGAGACCCACTCTAGTTGCAGACCCACTCATGCCCGGGGAACTCTCAGCCATGGATCAGGGAAGCAAAAACCAACAAGGCCAGGCAAGTCACACTTGGGCACTGAGGAAGCATATCCTATGTGCTCACTCTGGGTGCTCCTGGTGTAGAAGGCCTCCAACCTAGGCTCTGAAGTGGGCCGGGCAGCCCAACATCCTCTCTGCCCAATTTAAGCCTCTGCTGATGGGAGTGAGCAGGCTCCCCAACTCTCTGAAGTTGGTGAATGGTCAACTTTGGCCTCCAGGAAGGTGGGCAGAGACCTGTCTTTTTATCTGGTGGGCCTCTCTGGGCCCTGACACTGTCCAAAGCCCACTTCCTCTTCTCTTAGAGAAGGCCAGACTCTGGGGGTAGATACAGAGCAGGGAGGCCAGAATGTGACTCTCTGTTGCTGTGCCAATCTTGCTTTGGCCACTCCCATGACCTGTTGTCTTTGTGTTTTAGGGCCCAAGGCCAAGGAGCTGGAGCCTTTCCAGGTATCATTTCTAGGGGTGTTTGGGATGGGGGAGGGTATTCCCACTGGTTGAAGGACCCAACTGCATGGTCGACCTGAGCTTTACATGGCCCTGGGAACCACGCAGCGTCTGGCTTGGTGCCTGAGAGGCCGGACCTCATCCTGGGTTTCTTTGGCAGGGGCAGAATCAGGAGAACACTGTCGGGTTCCCAGTCACCGAGACTGGTTTGCTGTGACCGAGGAGGGGACAGACCTCCGCTGAGCAAATTCTGAGTGACCAGCACCTGGGGCCTTGTGGGAGTGTGGCCGCTGCCAGGCCTGTTCATCTGCAAGGCTGGTGAGCACCGCCTCCCGGGCAGGGGCTGTGCCTCGTGGGACACGGATGTGGCAACAGGCGATTCTTCCATTTCGAAGGATCTGGACTGGAATCTCAGACCTCGTAAAGCATGCGACTGAGTCACCACAGAGCTACACTTCCCAGCTCTCCTTGCACTTTTGTTTGTGCTAGAGGTCAACTTGGGGTCCCGTGCCTTACTTAGTTCCTATCTGTCCTGAGACAGTCTGGGACTCACCAACTCAGCGAGCCCCAGGTCTCCTCAGTGCTGGGATGGCATGCACCCAGCACCGGGCCATCATTTCTAAGTGCTGTCTGGGAGTGGAACTCAGGAACTCAAACTTGCGTGCCAAGCACTTTAGTGACTGAACCGTTCAGCCCTCAACAAGTTTTTAAATCGTACCTGTATTTTTCCTAATAAATATTTTTGTTACGTGCCCTGTCGCTATGTAGACACCTTGTCTCTCACCAAACATCCGTCTGTACTGTGATTGTGGCAGAGGCTGCTCCAGGGTGACCGTGCTCTGTATCACGTGGTCTCTTGGGGGCGTGTCCATCGGCAGGACTCACAGGCACCCTCACGTGCATCATGGTGATCTTGGGTCACCATGGTGACCTGCTCAGTGGCTCTGATTGCATCACTGCTTCATTTCTGGCCCCGGTGTTTCCGTGGGCATCCTTTCCCATGGAATTTTTGGAACATTTTGCGTCACGCGTGGGAGTGACCGCCTGTCCAGCCCTGTGCTGCTCTCGAGGCTCACCTGTCTCCCTGCCCCAGTGCTGGCATCAAGTTTTCTCCTAAGAACTGTTCACATTTATGATGAATAGTGTTTAGGGGTTTAATGTTTAGGGGTGAGACTGAGGCAAATATGCTCATCCTGAGGTCTGCAGAGGTCAGCGTTGGTTGCCAGCTTGATTGGGTTCAGAAGAGCCCACGAGTTTAGTGAGATCCATTCAGGGTGCTCCTGGGGAGCATCTCCAGGGCCGGTTTTCCAAGGGGAGAGTCCAGACTGAGCGTGGACACCACCGTCCCTGGGTGGAAGAAAGGACGAGAAGCTCGTGAGCACCAGCACGCCCTCTCTGCCCCCTGGTGCTGTGGGGTGGGCGCTCTGCTCTACCATACAGCTCTGCCTTGGCTCTCTGCTACACCACAGGCCCGGAGGCACGGAGCCAGCGACGGTAGACGCTGCCGAAACTGTGAGCTGAAACACATTCTTTACAAAATAAAATATTTACCTCAGGTGTTCGTCACAGCGATGGAAAGTCTCGTCGGTGCCACGAGTCACAGCTGTGTGTGTCTGTCATTCCATCCCAGTCTCAGTCGCTGTTCGATGGCTGTGGAGAGACACTATGCACAAGGCAGCTCTTTTAAAAGAAAGCATTTACTGTGGGCTTGCTTACAGTTTCATAGGGTCAGTCCATTCTCATGACAGGAAGCTGATAGGCATGGTGCTGCCGGAGGGGAGGGGGAGGGGGGAGCGGGAGGCAGCTGAGTGGCGCTGTGTTCCTGGTGTTCCTTGAGCTGGCTGTCCGAGACGGTGGAGAACTCTGGGGAGGCTGGCCTGGATCTGTACTACAACGAGGTGCAACCAGAACCAGAACCTTCTGGCCACGTTCTTCAGGCTGCATGAGGAGGGTAGAAGGACCCTGAAGGCACACTTGTTCTTGTGACACAAGATGCCTGTTCCACCATTTTATTCTGATGGTTTGACATCTGGATCCTCATGTGTCCTCCAGGAAGAGCCGACTCCTGGATTCAGGATGCAGTGAAGTTTGCAATTTCTGGGAGTTTGCAATTTCTATTCAGACTAACGAAGGCGAGTCACACCTGTGTGAGCTAGTTTTCTCATTCCTTGGATCAAATCCCCGACAAGTAAGGAAGCAGGGTTTGTTTCGGCTCCTACTTTGAGAGTGGAGCCAACCCATCCTGGTGGGAAAGGTACAAAAGCACGAGGCAACTGGTCACATCGCATCGCGGTCAGTGAGCACAGAGTGGCGGGTCTGATGCTCAGCTTACTGTCTCTCTATTGGTCCGACACCTTTGCCGGTGTGATGTGCTTCCCCTTTAGGGCAGGTCTTCCTACCTCATCTGAGCCAACCTAGAAAATCCTTCCAAACGTGCATCGAAAGTTCGTTTCTACGGTGATTCCAAATCCTATCAAATGATAGTCAAGGTGAGCCATGTTGTTACTGGATGTAGAGTCACGGCCTGTAACCCGGCAAGCCAGGTCTGGCCACCAATCCTTGAGAAGACGATTTAAAAGCTAGATTAGAAGTGAAGAGCAGAGAAAGGAGACCTACTTGGGGTGGCCACACTGGGAAAAGGGACAGGGGTCCGGCGACCTCTCCAAGTCCGTCTTTCTCGTCCTGACCGGAGGTTGAGTTTGAAGTGGAGACCAAGAGCTATCAGACTGATGGTTTTCTTTTGTTTGTTTTGTTTTCAAGACAGGGTTTCTCTGTTGTAACTCTGACTAACCTGTAACTCACAGAGATCTGCCTGCCTCTGCCTCCCGAGGGCTGGGATTCAAGGCGTGTGCCGCCACCGCCCGGCTGAGTTAGGTGTCTAAGCAGTCCTGGTTAGGCTGTGGTCACGGTCACACCCACCACAGACCCATCATCGCCTCTCCTGTCAAGTGCTCTGACAAACTGCAAGTCTCTTTCCAGGAGAAAAGTCTCCCTTCTGGCTGGCCCACGTGTTAGGCTTTCTTGTCTCACAGTGGGAGAGGCCCGGGGTAACTCCAGTCCGCTGGTCCGCTGCTTCAGTACTTTGAGAGTCCACACGAGGAACAAATGAGTCTTTAGAATGTCTTCATCTCTGCCAGGTTAGTTACGGTCATACAGCCCTCACCTCCTCTAGGAGGCCTTTATATCCCAGGTCAGTGGTCCCCAGAGCCTGTTCCTGAGAGCTTAGAGTGGGCCGCACAGCCCAGAGCCTGTAAAAAGATCTACACAGACCAAGCCTAGGTCTGCTCGATGGCGTTGTCTGGCCTTTCCCATGGAAACCACAAGAAGGCTCTACTGGTAGGTACCTTGTTCCTTCTGCCTGCTGATCAACCCTGGGCTTCCCCAGGTGGCTCTGTGTGGTGAGGCTGTGTGGCTGGGCAGCTGGGCATAACAAACCTGCTTCTCAATGGTGGTTTCTGCTATCTGCAGCCTCGCCAGCTTGGATCACGGTAATGTCTGCACTGTGAGACAGGCCGTGTCCTCACAGAGCAGTGTCTGCTCTGCTGGCTGCCTAGAGGGACAGGCAACCTTAGTCCACTGTGCTGGCTTTTAGTCCAGCTTCTCTTCAGGTGTTGTGTGACTTGCCTGGGAGAGGCGAGCAAGTGTTGAATTACCCCAGACAGGGTGCTGAAGAAGGAAAAAAAGTTACCACCTAGGTCCAGCTCAGAGAACCAGAAAGGTTTTGTTTGTCTGTTTTTGTTTTTTGGTACTTACAGAGCATGAATAACTCTGAGTGAAAAGCCGACCCCCACATGAATGACAGCACAGGAAATCCGCATCTCTCCAGCTCCCCACTCTATCTGGCATCTTGAATGGCCACTGAGCCTCTTCTTCCTAGAATTACTGCTGTTTCTATCCTGGGGAGGGGCCATGTGAATCTTAGAATTTTAGGAGCTTTTTAGGCCGTATAAACTTCCTTTACTTTCCTGGCCCTCAAAGCCTCTCTTTTCCCCCCAGAAAGTGTTGCTTTAATTTGGAGGGATTAGCTACACAATATCAGAAGGGAACAGAGAGGCTCTGCAGAGGCATGCAGCCTCTTGAAAACCTCAGCTCCTGATCTCAGCGCAGCTGCGGTGTGTGACCACTGGTCCCTGGACAGCAGCTCCTCCAGGGGCAGGGCCGCTCTTGTAGGTGGCTGAGGGCCAGCCGTGAAAGGAGCCGTGGGTAGGTATGTTGACTTTAGAACCACAGGCTCACATCCGTGGACAGTTCTCCCAACTCAGAGGGTATAGACTCTTCTGCCCCAGAGCCTCCCTCCTCTTGCCGACAGCTACCATGGGAGCTCAGCAAGAAAGACGAGGGGGCATTTTCATAGATACAAACCTGCCAGAACGCAGCAGATGGAACTGCCTGTTATGCAAGCACCATCCTGGGCAACAGAATCCTGATTTCTGATCTCAGATACAAAAATTCTGCTCCCTCAACCAAGGGTCTATTTGCCTAATGAAGGAAACTTGTAGCTTAGTCTCATCCCACAATCCTTCAGCACTGGCCTCAGTCGTCTTTCCTGTAGGGGAGCTCAAGGCCCAAAGAGGGTCCCACAACCCTTTAATGGTTGAGCAATGTCACCTTTATGGTAGGGGAACTATCCGCTCCTTCTTGCCTAAGACTGTGAGAGAGGGACAACAAGAATTCCCCCACAGCGACTCTGCTCTTCACCACAATGGCTCAGCCAGGGAGTTGGGAACAGGTGCAGGCTATGAGGAAGCGAACACCAGAATCACAGATTTATATCAAGCCAGCAGCTGCGGAGAAAGTGGACTGACAGGCTTCACACCTTCCTGCATGCCAGACTGACTAGCTTACTCCTTGCTGGTGCAGGGAGAGCCTAGGTTGGTCCTTTGAGTAAGAAAGCCCCGCAAAAGCTCATGTATTTGCAATCTTAGTTGTCAGTTTCTGAACTGCTTGGAAGTATTAGGAGGCGTGGCCTTGGAGGAGGAGGCGTGTGGCTGGGCGTGGGCTTTGAGGGTCCAAAAAGTTTACACCAGACCCAGTCCCCTCAGTCTGCCCCCACTCCCCTGCTTGCTTTCAGGATGTGAAGCTCTGGGTACTGTGCCAGCCCCATGACTGTCTGCTTCCTGCCCTGACTGTAATGGGGTAATCCCCTGAAACTGTAAGCAAGCCCCCCCCCATTAAATACTTTCTTTAAGAAGAGTTGCCTTGTTTAATGGGTCTCTTCACAGCAACAGAAAGAGTGACCGAGACACTAGGTTAGCCTCGAGGGTCTGAAGGATGTCATCGTGTCCTGTGGTCTATCCCTGTGCTCTGTCTACAGCGTGAGCTTTGTGGGCTGATGCACAGAAGGCCCAGGCACCCACTAGGTGCCTCTCTCCTTGATCAGGGTGTACCACCACCAGGAAGTGGACTCCTTTCCCTGTCCATTGATGTCTAGGCAAGAGGAGTCAGGCGGCTCTGGTTCCACACAAGCTCTTGCTGTGTCCCGATGGAAGTCCCTCCCCTCAGCTTCCAGGACCTCTAACCCTGCATCACTGAGCTATGGGTGATGTGGTTGAGGCTTGGCTGAAGCCTCCCCACAGCAGGTTCCCACCACGGGCAGCCACTGCTACCTGTGCCCTGCAGGTCCTACCCACAGTGCTGTGGGGCCTCTGAGGAGCTGCCTTGTAAATGTCCCAGGAGAAAGGTGTGGACCACATGCTGGTTGGGCTGGAGTGGGAGCCACCTAGTGCCAGGCAGGCAGCACAGAGGCAGGTGAGGGACAGGGACAAGGCTAAGCTGACCTGGGAAGTGGCGAGGCAGGAGTCACCAGAGAGGGTGGAGTCTGCACAGTGCCAGGGCCAAGGTGTTGGTGTCAGCTCCAGAGACTGGGCCTATGGAAGAAGACAGCCTCCTCTTGGTGTTTGCTTGGCCTCTGTGCCCCAGCAACTGACCTGCTTAGCCAGTACCACAGTGGGGTACCTGAACCCAGTCTGCCAAGGTAACTACTATGGAGCCTTCTCAGGCCCAGCTCTGAGGGCTTAGGGGCCTATAAAGCAAAGTGGGACCCAGAGAATGGAGGGTTACACATGGCTGAGGGGAGACCCGCAGAAGGTGCTGTGGTTTGAGGCTCCCCATCCTGTTACATCGTTTCACTTGGACTGCAGCTGCACCTCTGTCTGTGAGGATGGGGTATCCTCTTACCTGCACAGGATAAATGCATAGGTTACTAACCTGGCTGCACGGTCAGGTGTCTGGAGAAGCTGTGTACATAAACGTCCCAGTAAACATATACCTCGGGCTCACATGGGACAAACCTGGGGCTCACATGGGACATAAATAATAACAGCCAAGGATTAGAGCCCTGGACAACAGGGAGAAGCTCCAGGCGGTGCAGTGGGAACCGGAAGGAGAAAGGGGCTGCAGCGTGTGGACAGCTCAGCTCAGGCTAGAATCCCAGTCACCCTTCCCCAGGCGTCATACAGTCACACTGTGGACCGTCACGAAGGGTGACCGTGGTGAGAAGCCTGCGGCGTCTTTTAACTTCACTCTCTCATAAACACAGGGAAGGGGCGGGGCTGCCGGGTGACTTAGTGGGTAAGGGCGCTTGCTGCCAAGCTGATGACGTGAGTTTAATCCTGGGATCCACATGGTGTAAAGAAAGAACCAACTTCTACAAGTTCTGTGATCTCTACATGTGTGCTGTGACACATGCTCACACACACCACAGTCATGTATACATATCACACACACGCACACACACACACACACACACACACACACTAAATGTAATAAAATTTTTAAATAGGGAAAAAGGCAGAGAAAAAGCAAATAAAAAAAATGGCACCCCAACAAGTCTCCCAGCACCACACCCACGTGCAGTCTGGTGCAGTCCTGGCTCCACGAGGCAGCGCCACAGACCTGACCTGCAGATGAGTTGGCCAAGGCTCCTCAGCACCTGGGGTGGACCAGGTCTGGGGCTGGCCAGGCCTGTTCTGGCTTGGCTGGGAGTCTCAGGAGCAGTCCATAGAGCCTGAGGAGGCTGTTGCAGTATCCCCGAGTGCTGGAGTACTACAGGGAGCTGGGTAAAGATTCTGATCCCTTCCATGGAAGCTTCCGGACGTTTCAGAGGCTGGAAGGGCTCCAAGTCAGTGGTCACTGTCAGGGGCCATCTGCCAAGAGAGTCGGCAAGATACAGGAGAAAAAGGGTAAGCTGATGTAGAAGTTTATCTTTAGTTAGGTTTAAAATGGTGTGCACTGTTGGGGGAGGGGCTGCCTAGGTCTTGTGTTCTGTATCGTCTGCAGGGGTTGGGTCTCTGTGGGGGATGTCTGATTGCTCATGATCTGCACGTGCTACCAGTAGACCACCTGAGGAGTTCTGAATCGATAAAAACACCTGAGCTCAGGGCTCGGAGTTCCACTGTCAAGGATGGCTCCTGCCATGATGGTGTGTCCTCTGCTGAGGTCTGGCAGGGTTCCCAACCTTCAAAAGCGCCCCCCTGTCTTCCTAGGTGAGCGGCCACAGTAGGTGGGCTGCTACACTAAACAGCTAGGGAGCAGGCGAGGGTCTTCATCATGAGAAGAGGGGAGAGAGTGCTCCCTGGAAGCAGATCCAGCACTTGGAAGTTTCTGCCTGGGCAGATGAGAAAATTACCTTGGCTGGCACCATGATACCGCTCGGCACAGCCCTGCCCCGGCTCCACCGCAGCTCCACCTGTACTGCACAAACATCCTTATCAGCATGGAGGGGGTGCAGGCGCTCAGTTCCTTGTTACAGGATCTACCCAAGGGCATGTTCTGCTCTAGGATGCCAAAAGTCTGACCGTCACGATGCCACCATCTGCTCCTGAAATGAGGGCCATAGTGGGGGTCTTCTGGGTGGGGCTGGCTTTCCTGAGTGCCTCTCCTAGGGGCTAGGGCAGTGCAGGAGGGCCTGGATAGCTCTAGATAGCTTGGCATAGGTCTTTATAAGCTAGGAAGCCAGACACAGTCATGGGACCTAGGGAGGTGTCTGAAGTGGGGGCTGGGAGACACGGAGGCAGAGAGGGGCCTGCGTCCTGCCACCCAGACTCCAGGCTGGAGGATGAACTTTGCTACGCTGTATCTGATATCTGTGGGATATTGGTTCCGGGTTTCTGTAAAAAATTTTCTGAGATGGAAGCTGTCAGAATCAAAATAGACTCCCCAGTGTCAAGTAGAAGGCTGAGCATCACCTCAGAAGCAACTACTTCAGACACTTGGCCAGTGCCACAGCCTTGTACGGGAAACATTGCTCCCCTGTGTCCACCCAGAGCCTGAGTGTTCAGCCCCGGGGTGGAGTCACGCTTGTTAGTAATCCTGGTGGGCAAAGATTAACGCTTCATGACTTGGGGTGTGGCCTTGCTTACTTTATCTGTAAAAACTTCCCTGGCCTCAGCCTCTGAACATGGATGCTGTTTACCTCAGTACACTGTTCTGCTTGTTACCAGGCTAACAAGATTCTGGGCAAGAATGTGTAGAGAGGAGACAGACTGGAAGCAACATTTTAGTAGGAGGCGACCCTAGACACAAAAATGTGCAAGCGTTATGGAGTCACCAAGCAGACCTTTCTTGTGAGGACCAGCGCCCCCTTGTGGTGTGTGGCCCTAATCTCTGCTCTCACTTCCCCATAAAATCCTTGCTTTCCCAGAATCCCCTAGCCTCTGCCTGTTTCGTTTAAAAGGCCCATGTGGCCTCATTTGAGGGTTGCTATTTTTTTTTAATCGGCTAACCCTGGCATGTCAGAATGTGCTCCATGGAAACAAACTGCTTCGTATGGCCATGTATTTCTCTTAGTGTCTAATTGAGCTAATTTGAAGACCCAACAGGCGTGGTCTTTGGTGCCACCTCATTCCAGCAGGTTGACTGAATCTTAGAATGTGTTTTGCATATGCAAGTGTGTATGGTGTGCTTGCATGTGTGTGCCCATGTGTGCCCATGTGTGAGCATGTCTGTGTACATGTGCGCGTGTGTGCACATGTGCTCGAAGGACTGAAGTTGACTTTGAGTGTCTTCAATCAATTCCCATTTTAATTATAGAGTCAGAGGTCTCGCACTGAACCTAGAATTCACCAATTCTTGCTCATCCATCTAGCCAGCTTGCTGTGGTTGTCCTGTCTCTGTCTGCTGAGTTCTGGGGTCGCAGGTGTACATACCTGCTTGGTTTCCACATGAGTCCCGAGGCTCAGAATTCCAGTCTTCACACTTCTGGGGCAAGTGCTTTAATCACCAAGGCATCTCCTAAGCCCTTTAGTGTATCTTTTACTTTAAAATATGTATTTTAAATCTTTTTTATTGTTATATGTGCAAGAGTGTTTGCTTGCCTGTATGTCTGTGTATCACGTGCATGCCTAGTACCCATGGAGTCCAAGGGAGGGCTTTGGATCCCCTGACTGGAGTTAGAGAGGGTTGTGAGCTACCATGTGAGTTCTGGGAACCAAACCCAGGCCCTCTGGAGGAACACCAATGCTTTCAACCACCAAGCCATCTCTTTACCCACCCCGCCCCCTTTCTTAAGAGAAGTATTGGTTTACAGTAAAGTGAAGCAGCTCAAGTGCGTGAGACAGCTTTGTGTCCCTGTGGAAGAATATCTGAGGAAAACAGCTCGGGAAAAATGTACTCTGTCCTATAGTTTCAGAGCCTGGTTAGGCAGCTGACACACAGGAAACCGCCTACTTCATGGCCATAATGAAAGAGACTGAAGGAGGGACTGGAGACAAGACATATCCTCCAAAGGCACATCCCGGCGGCCTGTTTCCTCCAGTCAAACACCACTTCCTACTTTGTACCACTTCCCAACAAGCCCATGACATTATGGCTCTATCTAGGTGAAGGGGACTAAATCAGAGCCCTCACCATCCAACCGCGTCTCGGGAGCGCCACCTGTTGGGGACCAAGACTTTAACCCAACCGTGGAAGTTGGGGAACTTCAAATCCAAACTAGGGCATGGAGGTGACCCAAGGCTCCCTGTACACTTGGTTTCTCACCTCCCGTCCACACTAAGCACTAATCAAGAGAATGCCTCCACGGACTTGCCGTCAGGCAATATGAGGGAAGCATTCCTCGGTGAGCTGCCTCTTCACAGATGGCTCTAGCTTACATCAAGTTGATGAGAGACTGACCAGCATAGATGGGGAGGAGAGAGCTTTCTACCACGTGATCAAGCCTGGATTAGCCTACAAGGTAGGAAGGCCTGCACCAGGCATGAGCATCCGGCCCCCCCCCCCCCGAGTTGTTGGTTAACATTGTCCAAGAGACTTTTAAAACATACAGGTTATTTATTGCTTTTGCCCTTTGGTTACCTCCCAGAGATGGAAGGCAAATCCCTGTTGCTGAGACACCATGCACTTTGGACATGGGACCCAGAGAACCTGAGCTGAATCTGAACTGAAAATCTCCTTCCTGAGGACTAGCTTTTGTGGTTCCAGAAGGCACCGTGCAAGCTTCCAAAGGAGGGAAGCAACCGATAGTCCTACCCAGGTATGAAGCCTGTGAACCACAATAGCTACCGTGACACAAGTTCCATAAGATGGCAGTAGTGGCAGGCACACCTTGGCAGTAATCAACAGCTTTCTAATTGGACAGAAGACCGGTTCAACAGGAGGGCGGTCATGACTGGTGCTGGAAACCTAATCAACTACCCAGGGCTAGTGAACTCACGGACCTCAGGGAACAACCTATGACCACCACTTTACTAAACCAGATAGCCATAACTACTTTTTAAATACCCATCCTGACGCCCACAGACAAGTGTAGTCCTCAACCCTCATCGAGGGAACTGTGCAGCAGATGTAGACCGTTCCCAGCACCGTAATGAATCAAGTGTGGGCTGCCCCACCCCAGCTGACACAGACACACAGCACAGCTCCAGTACCAGAGGGCCAGGGATCGGAGCTGAGAAAGCGTAAGAGCCAGAGGAACAGGAAGTTCACTGGTTTGTTTTTTTCCCCCCTAAAATGTCAGAGAGGCTATATCCATGAAGTCCCATTAACATGGTTGCCTAAGCAAGACCTGAACAAGAAGACAAACAGACATACTACAACAAAAGTACAAAGCTCAGGAAGTCTCAACCCTAGGCAAAGAACTACAGGCAACTGAGGGACGTTGAGAATAGGAGAAATATCTTCAGCAAGGAGAAGCTCCCAAATTAGTTACCTAATACCAAGTGGTCAGCCCTGAGATCATATAGATACAAGTAACATTATATGGACTGAGCAGGTTGTATTAATATTTTTAGGAATACATGTGTGTATATATACACACACACATACATATAGATGAGAGAGAGAGAGCGCAAGGAGGCACATGGGAAGGATTTGAGGGAGGAAAGGGCAGAAGGGAAATGACATAATTTGATCTTAATTAACAATAAAAATAAGTGAGGGCTTTATTAAACATTGCTTTGGACCAGATCTCCACTAGCCAGCCACCAGAAACAGATTGGCGCCTAGCCCATTCCTCATCGGAGAGGCTCCCTATGGCTCCTCATGGAAGCAGAGGTAGAGGCCCAGGGTCAAAGTGCAGAGCTCAGGGAACCTCATGGAAGAAATGGAGGAGGGACTGCGGGGACCAGAGGGGTCGAGGACACCAGGAGAATAAACCCCACAGAGTCAACTGACCAGCACTCTTAGGGGCTCACAGAACCTGAAGCAGCAGACATGGGACTTTCTGGGTCCCCCAATATGTCTTGAGGTTGCCTGGCCTGGAGGTCTTGCAGAAACTCAGGCAGAGTTTCTGGAGTGGGGATGTGTGTCTCTGAGCCTTTTCCCTGCCTTTGGGACCTTTCTCCCCCCCTGCTGGTTGCCTAGTCCAACCTTGAAGTAGGGAATTGTGCCTGATCCTGTCCCATCTGTTGTGCCATGTTTGAGCAGTAATCTTGGGAGGACTGCTCTTTCTTGGGGAGAGGTAGGGGCGGGAGTAGGGGTGGGGTGAGGGTGGGAGGATGTGGGAGCAGATCTGGAGGAGAGGGAGAAGAGAGGGTTCTCAGCCCAGATTTTCTTCTTCATGTATTTATTTCCGGGGAGATGTGAGCAAATGTCATCGATGACGGCTAAAGAAATGATTACATGAAGTCTATCTTAGGGAACCAGTGAGTTTCTTGGATAGGAGCATGGACCACTTAAAGACAGCTCTGCATCACAGAAAAATCTACCAGCCTGGGTGACAATTCACAAAAGCTTCATCTCCAGAGCTCTTTGTGCAATTTAAAGGTGGCTCAGTGGGTTGAGATGATCCACTTCCTAACTGAGATTACTGTTTTTATAATCTCGAGGAGACTCCTTGTGAATCCTCTCAGTTTCAGGAATTTCCTCTGAGCCTTGTAAGTTTCCTTTACTTTCAGAGTTTCAGAAGTTTCCCTCTTCCCTGTTGCAGAAATTTATTTTTAGTTGTGTTTAAAATAATTGTTTTTGTGCACCGTTGGGAAAAAAGGATGTATAGGCCTTGGCATTTTGTATTGTCTGCGGGTGTTGGACTTCTGTGGGGGGATGATTGCTTATGATCTGCACCTGAGGAATTCTGAATCAATAAAAACACCTAAGCTCAGACGCTCGAGTTTCCACTGTCCAGTCTGGCATTGGCCAGTGGTTCCCTCTGCTGAGGTCTAGCAGGGTTTCCACACATAAAAAAATGCCTCTCTGTCTTCCTTGGTGAAACCACACAGCAGCCTAACTACTACAAATGGTGCCCAACGTGGTAGGCAGAAAGTAAAGAAGGGTACAGCATCATGCCAGGTAATCCAATGTGGAGATAAGAAAGAAGAGAAAGAAACTGCAGACCTCACAGAGTCTGGTAAAACACACTCAAGGAGGCTCCTAAAGGACAGAGATTAAGGTATTAGTTGAAGTCTCCTGAAGGAAGAGGAGAGTGAGGAAGGAAATAAGCCTCTATGAAGAGAAAATTGTGAAAACTAAGTGAGAAAGAGGGCTCAAAAGTGAGAGCCACAGCATAGGGGCCTTTAGAGAAAGACGTTTTCATGGTAAAAACAAAAACTTCAGCTGGGAGCAGGAAAGAAGCAAGGTTTCAAAGCCTTTTCCTGATCACGGAGCTGATGCTCCCTCCCGCTGCTAGTGGCAGCCAGGGCACAGGGAAACGGAAATCAGAGTGAACTGTTGTATAAATTGAGTTTGTTGACGGCTTTTTGTGTGTGTGAAGCCCAGCTGGGTCTGGTGTTTGAGGTCTGTGAAGAAGGGTGTATGTTTATTCATAGTGGTGGTGGAAAAAAAAAGCAAAACCACCAGAATGTTGCAACCGGTGATTCTTCCCGCCAGCCCAGGACCCCCTGCTGTTGTGGAAGCCACAGCTTAGAGGCAAAAGTCGCTTAGTTAAATTGAACATTTTTTTTTTCCCTGCAAACCTGACTACAAGCTGTCCAGGCACTGGTGATGGCGATGAGAACTCCACCCACAAGGGAACTCTTCCTGCAGAGAAGGACGAGTTGTTCTTCCTGCAAACCAGACTCTATCTTAAAATCTGTAAACTGTTTCCTCTGGGTCAGTACACAGAAGCTGTCTTCCAGAACTTGCATAGTTTGTATCTCATGCTGGTAGCTTGAGACTATGAGAGGCCAGGAGAGGCCGTTGGTAAAAGTGCAGCCTCAGTGGCAGTTGAAGGCCCAGACTGAAGGGGTCATGTAAAGAAGTTGAGGCTTGGCACCATGAAAGCCATGAAGAGAGCCTATGAGAGGCTTGGTGAAAGTGCAGCCCAGTTGCAGCAAGGAACCCAGCAGTGCTCTGAGGATGCCAGTACCATGGGATGACCACCAAGAACAGCAGCAGCAGTGGAATGGAGCCAGCCAGACCCTGGAGGACACCAAATTGTGTGCTGCAGAGGGCAGAGCCAGAGAAGTGATCCAAGCCCTTTGGAGGAGCCCAGAAGATCGTGGGTGAATTCCAGATAATGGGACATTGATAATGTTTTTTTGCTGTCAAAGGACATTGTGAAAAGC
This sequence comes from Cricetomys ansorgei, assembly GCA_026225945.1. Lineage (NCBI taxonomy): Eukaryota > Metazoa > Chordata > Mammalia > Rodentia > Nesomyidae > Cricetomys > Cricetomys ansorgei. The sequence continues at coordinate 1,280,919 of JAMJFZ010000484.1, forward strand.
TTGATAGAGGTTAGGTATCACTTGGTCCTGTGCAATTGCAACCCTCATGATTGTTCCTCTTGTAAATGGTTTTGCTGGTGTAACGTTAAATTGTGTTTTAGAAATAAAGCATTGTTTTTGTCTTATACAGAAAAGGGGGAAAGTGGTAGAGGTTTATTTTTAGTTTTGTATAAAGTAATCATAGGCCTTGGCGTTTGTACTGTCTGCAGGTGTTGGATTTCTGTGGGGGCTGCTTGATTGCTTACGATCTGCACCTGAGGAGTGCTGAATCAATAAAAAGACCTGAGCTCGGTCATTCGGGGTTTCACTGTGAGTACGGCACTGGCCATGACGGTGGTTCCCTCTGCCGAGGTCTGGCAGGGTTTGAGTCTATGAAAATGCCTCCTTGTTTCTCTCGGTGAGCCGCGCCAGCAGCAAGTGTACCACTACAGTCTCATAGGCAGGGTGCAGCTCTCAGGTACTTCTTCAGTGTCTCCCTCATGCCATCATGGTCCAAACCTCTGAGCGTCTAAGCCAGTTCCCCATTAAATGTGTTCTCTCATGAGCATTGCCTTGGTCATGGTGGCTTTTTCACAGAGCAGAGCAGTGGCTAAGACAGATGGAACCCCTAGCACTTTCCACTCAACCACTGCTCAGAGACATTGCTCAGGGTTGTGTTTGCCTGATAACTATTAAGAGATCTCTACATTACCCTCCAAACAGGCCCCTCCAGTCTGCTGTGCCACAGGTAATGATGCCCCATGTAATCACCCTTGTATTTATGGCCAGAGTCTCACATTTCCTAATACCAGTGATGAGCTAGTTTGCTCATTTCCAGCCTAGAAAATGCTCTGCGGAAGACACATCCTTCCCTGGCCCCCGCATTCACCTGGCCAGTGCTGAGCTCTGTGAGCCAATGGCATATGAGCAAAGCAATGCATCCCACTTCTGCTCTGCCAGGAGAAAGGCATGTTCCAGAGTGCCATGGTTTACTTAACCTGGATCTCAGAATGAAGCAAGTACCGGGGCAGAGCCCCGCCCTTCTGACACGCACATGAGCAGCAGGTAGAGCTTGGTTGCTGTGATCAACTGAGGTTTGAGGTTATTACTGTATCATAATCCAATGAACGTTGACACAAGGTGATCAAAGTTCACAGATGGGTAAACCCAACTGCCCTTTGAGGTTGGCCCTTGAATTCTCTGAATATTGTTTAGGTCCATGTGTCATATGTGTGAGACAGTCTAGAATCTGCCACTCCCAACTTTTCTGGTTTGGCATAAAAACCAATAAAAGCAGAATCTAAAGTGATCATGCAAAGGAGGTTCTGCCTACACTGGAGGAAACACACAACCCTATCCTCAAGGGTGGCAAGCCAGCGGTCCTGAAAGAATTCAGACAAGATCCTGTTCAAACAATTCAATATATATTCCAGCTTAGAATTATTCTTTGTCCTGGGTAGCACACAGGAATGGTGTTTCCAGGGCTTTATCTCTTTAGATTAGGTACCTCTGTCCTGTAAAACGTGGAGCAAAGACTCTACAGTGCTTTCCTCCTCGTTTTAATTCCCAGGTCCACCTAGGACCCCTTGATGACGGAGGGGGTTCTGCCATACTGCGTAGGCACGTGTGAGTGAGCAGCCTCGTGGACTGGGGCGGCTCTTCACGCTCAGCGTGTAAGCACTTCTTCCCACCCTCCTGGGACCCTCTGCTCCAGCACCCCTCAATACTGAAGAGCCGGCATCTTGTGTGGTGGTGCCAGACCTCAGTGCTCTGGTTTGCTCTGCAGAATAAAGGCTCCTTGCTTTTGCATCAGAACTGGTGGTCTCCTGGTGGTACTTGGGGAGAAGGGGGCTCTCACTGATTTAGCTAGCCTGGATGGCCAGTGAGACCCAGGGACCCCCATCTTGGCTTTCCCGGCTTGGGACTGCAGGTGCCTGCCACTTTACATCTCCCCAGCCCTGCTCCTGCTTGAGCAGGCTGCATATGTTTGTGCACCGTGTGTGCCTGGTACCTGAAGAGGCCGTAAGAGGGCACCAGATGCCCCGGAACTGGAGTTACAGAGGGTTGTGAGGCACCCTGGGGTGCTGGGAACCAAACCTGGGCCTTCTGGAAGAGCAGCTAGTGTTCTTAACCACGGGCCCATCTCTCCAGCCCCTCACCTCTACTCCTTCTGACATAGTGCCATGGCCCCTGACTTCCTGCCTGGACCTTCAGCCTCAGTCTCACCCCTGGGGATCTTGTAGTGACTTTCCCAGTCTCTGCTTCTGTCCTTGGGCCTGGCGATAGAGCCAGTTCCAGAGGCAATCACCTACTGCCTGACTGGTCAGGCTGCCCCAACGGTACCCAATTCCAGACAAGCGGGGTCTGAACTTGGCACTAGAAAGCATCACAAGCCAGACAAGCAGATTCCGGAGCCTTCTACTCTTCCGAGGGGCACACTGCTGTTGGGTTGTTTTACTCTTGAGTTCTTAGTTTAAAAGCTGACATAAACACTGCCGGAAATGGTATTTTATGACGAAAGCCAATAGATCTTAGCGAAAACGCGACACTCCGGCCTCTTTCAAAGCATCAACCCACACTCTGTTCCTCGCACCGGCGTCCGAGTTCGAGTCTCCGCACCGACTCTTCCCTCCAAAGCCACCGCCTCGCTGCACCGCTCCGCGCCACCTGACTGGGGTGGAGAGCTACGCAAACGCGTTCCGCGCAGGCGCAGCGCTTGAGACAGTCGGTCGAGCTTCGCCTGCTCCGCTAGTGGCCAATGGGCTTACGCAGATGCAAATAAAACAAACCCCTTCTTTCGCCCCGGCCTAGGATCTGCGGCAATGGGCGTGTGTCTGACAGTGAGCATGTGCTGGGATTTCCGGGGCGGAGTCTGAGGCGGGGAAAGGGCGTGGCCAGCGAGCCGGACCCCAGGAGGCGGAGCAGTCCCCCAGGACCGGGGCGGGGTTATGGGCAGGGTATGGGCGGGGAGAAGAGGCTGCTCCCCACGCAGGGAGTGGGGAGCCGGGAGCCGCGGACGGCAGAGAAAGCAATGAGCGCGGTGGACCTTGGTCGTGTGGGCGCGTGTGTGTTGAAGCACGCAGTGACCGGGGAGGTGAGGCCTGGCCAGCGCAGGGCGGGGAGCACGTCCCAGCACCTGCCCCGCGCCCTGGCCACTCACACGGGCTGGAGTGGGAGGTTCTGAGGGGTCCCGTGGGTTCGCATGTTGGACGTGGGTACAGCTTTGTGGCTCACAGAGCAGGACCAGCAGTGGGGCTGCAAATCACGGAGCAGCAGGCTGCGGGTTGTGTGGGACTGCTGGGAATAGCCACGTCCCCTGACCGCTCCATCCTGCAGGCCGTGGAGCTGCGGAGCCTATGGCAGGATCAAGCTTGTGTGGTGGCCGGTCTGCGACGCTTCGGCTGCATGGTGTGCCGTTGGATCGCCCAGGACCTCAGCAACCTCCGGGGCCTCCTGGACCAACACGATGTGCGCCTAGTGGGTGTGGGGCCTGAAGCCCTGGGCCTTCAGGAGTTCCTGGATGGTGGCTACTTCTCAGGAGGTGCGACTCTCCCCAGACTCAGAGCCTTGGATGACCTTTCTGGCCAGAGCTGGCCAGCCCTCCCTTTCCAGGCCCAACATATGCATGTGTCAGCACCTTAAGCTCTCCCGTGCCCTGGCGCCTCCGTCTAGTGGCAAAGTCCCAGGGAGTCCTGCCCTTCCCGTTTAAGCAGTGGTGACATTCAATCCTACCTTGCTCTTTCTGGCTTGGGTGGATTGAGCTGGACACCTTAAGTGGAGGGGACAGAAGGCAGAACGTAGGCGGCCTGGGAAACATATCTGCGGCTTTCCTTTCTAGAACTCTATCTTGATGAGAGCAAGCAGTTCTATAAGGAGCTGGGCTTTAAGAGGTAAGTGTGACTGTGGGAGCGTGAGAGTAGCCAGAGACAGGACGTCAGAGGGCCGCTGCTCTGTTATGCATCTTCTTGCGACAACTCTGTCCTACTGTCCGGTGTGTCCCACGGAAAAGGCTTCAGCTGGCCCTTCTTTGGGTCTTCTCACGGGCGGTAGTCCAAGCCAGGCCAACCCTTAGCATTCTGCATTTCATACACAGGAGGAACCTCGGAGCCCAGTGCCTTCCTTAGTCATGGCCCATTTCTGTCCGTTGTTGCCATAAACTACCTGTCATGATGGGCTTCCAGTTTCCAGTTAAGCCAGATCCCTGGACACACCCAGCTTGGAGCTCAGTTTCCACATTCCACCACCTCTCCAGGGCCGTGGGCCAGCTGTATTCAGCCTGGGGGGTCCCCAGGCTTAGATAGATGTTCCTGTTTAGGCTAGTTGCTGATCTGGCTGCGCCTCAGGTAAGATGAATGAGTGGGTGGTGTAGGACACTGGTAATAGTGTGGTGCTTGTGCGTCACCAGAATCTGGACTAGGGACTCTCTGTCTTTGTAGGTTTACAGCTGACTAGGGACCCCTTGTCTTTGTAGGTATAACAGCTTAAGCATCCTGCCAGCTGCCCTGGGAAAACCTGTGCGTGATGTAGCCTCCAAGGTTTGTGGTGACCAAGATCATACAGGATTACAACATGGTGGGAGTTCCCTGGGGACTTCCCTCTGGACTGACCTGGGTCCTGTTCTGTCTTTCCAGGCTAAGGCTGTTGGCATCCAGGGGAACCTCTCTGGTGACCTACTGCAGAGTGGAGGGCTGCTGGTGGTCAGCAAAGGTGGGTCAAGACAGGGCATAGGGCTCCATCTTGCCCATCTTGCTGGTCCATGTCCTCACAGACCCCCCCCTCTAGTCTTGGGGTACCTGGTTGGGTGAGGGGGTTGGGCTGCTTGGCTTGGTTAATGGATTACCCCCTTTCTTCCTGGCACATGGGTGCAAGATACAGGCAACCTGATTGCCTGACTGTGGCCACAGGTGGTGAGCAAGTACTGCTGCACTTCATCCAGAAGTCCCCAGGTGACTATGTTCCCCAGGAGAACATCCTGCAGGCCTTGGGTATCTCTGCAGAGGTTTGCTCCAGCAAGCCACCCCAGGTGAGCAGAGGCCTTAGCAAACACTGCTTGTTACCAACGTCCCCCGCCACCCCAAATATCTATAACTCCCTTTGGGACAGTGCTTGGTATGGCCAGGAACTGAGCTACAGCCTCTTGGAATTTACATACTCTTCTGTGTGTCATGCACAGTCTTGGGATGTAGATGTGTCTCTATGATCCTACTTGTAGAGGGGAACAGGCCCAAAGGGATGGACGAGCAGTGAGCCAGTGAGAAGGCAAAGCAGTGCCCCCCTGTGGGTGGGAGGTGCAGGACAGAGAACGCTGTGGGTTGAGGAAGGCTGGGCTGTGTCCGGCCTTTGTGTGCTCCTTGGGTCCTGCCCCCTGTGCTCCAAACGGAAGGGACCAGGCTGCTTCCCGTGTTCAGCACGCCTCCTCTGTTTGGGTGGCGGGCACCACTGCTCTTGCCCTCTGAGGAGAGTGACCAGACGGGCAGGGCTCCTGTTGCCCCTGCAGTGTGATGAAGAGGTGTGTGGGAGGTGACACCTGGCCTCCGAGGGCCCGAAGGCACCTGCAACCTTTGATGGATTTGAAGTGGAAGGAATCACTGTGAACCGCTGGACCTTGTCTCATCTTTGCACAGCAGTGAGCCATTAAAGCACAAGACCCGGGCAGCGAGTGTCTTCCACTGCTTCCGCACCGCGCACCCTCGCAGTGGGAGGGGTGTCAGAATGTCATCTTCCTGGAGGACAGACCTCAGGCCTTGGTTATGGGACCCTGGGGACAGCCGGGTCACTTCCTTACAGTGTGGCCTAACACTGCAGCCCGCTTTGTTTGAGGACAGAGAGGCAGGCTGGAATATAGAGGGTTTGTAGGACTCTGGCCCCAGCACCCAGGTAGAGCCCAGCTGTGGGGAACGGGGAAGAAGGCATCTGCTTGTGTCTAGGTTGGAAGGATGGAGGCTAATTGGGTGCAGGGAAGAGATGGCGCACAAAGATGGAGAGACGTTGCCCGAGCCAGAAACCCTTTCCGAATCTGAACAGCTGACGCCGTCCTGGGAGAAGCCTGTGTAAAGCTGAGTATGCCTGCTTCCCCAGGGTCCTAAGGTCTGAGCAGAACTCCAGGCTCCCTACCATTTCTGGCCTCCCCTTTCCAAGGAATCTTCCCTGTAGGTGGGGTCTGAGGACCAATTTAGCACTTTCTGAGACAAGCCAGGGTGACTGCAGTTTCTACCTTGGTGTCCTCCCCCTACCCAGTGACAGTCAGTAAACACTTAGCAGGTAATGCCCCCATTGCAATCTAGCTCATCTCTGGCTTCCAAATTCCACCTGTTGCTCCCCACATCTCCAGGTCCCTCCGCCAGGTACTGATGTGAGCCGCCTGGATCTAGGGCAGGCCAGTCCTGGAAGCCCAATCCACTGAACTGCGGTCCCACAGGGTGGCCTCTAAGGGCAGCTTGGTCTCTTCAGGGTTCCCAGCACAGGATTCTGGGAGAAAGGCCAGGAGCCCTTTCTCATCGTCATCTGTAAGCCCTTCCCCCCCACTCCCCTCCCCCAACCTTTGGCTATAGCTCATAAGGTGCTTGCGTCCACCACCCGCCCGGCTTCCACACGAGGAACGCAAAGTCTTCTTTGAAGCGTTTACTTAGCTCAAGTAGCTCGAGGTCATTTAGCCACGCGCTATGGAGAGGGTGGAAGACAGCGGACAGCTCCAACGGGGCTGCTGACCCTCACCGGCCTGAAGGGGCGCAGGACCAGGCGCCACTCGTCCCGGGTGTGGGCGGGCGGCTGCACTCTAGGCTGGGTGTGGAGGCTGGCTGGTGGCTCCAGTGGCCTTCAGGGAAGGGCTCGCACGTCTCTGCCAGCTGCCCCTGTCGCAAAGCCTCTGGGTGGCGGGTGGGCACCGGCCGCAGCATAGCTCAGCCTTGGCTACCAGATGCGACATCGATTCTTGGGGTGCATGGGGCTGCCTCGTGGGCAGTGGAACGCCTCAGAGAAGGCTGCCAGGTTCTGTAGCGAGCCCAGCACCCTGTGAACCAGAAAGTCCAAGGAGGTCTGAGATATTGTGGGGGGGCCCAAGGCAGGGGTGGGGCGTGCATGCATGCTTGCTCGGGGACCGCACACTTGCCTGTACTTAAGAGGGCTGTGGACATCAGTCTTGATGGACTGGATGGCAAACTCAGGCCTGTAGGACCCACACCACACCTGGGGGTGCATGAGTGGCTAAGTTACAGGCCTGAGGGCTGGAGCAGTACCCACCCTCTGCGTAGATAGTCCCCACCAGTCCAAACTGCCATGGGGACAGGGAGGTTTCTCCCTCCATATCTGCTCTTTCCTCCCCAGCTGACTCCCAATTACCAGCTTCAGTCTTTCTCCAGGAAGCCTGCCAGGCCTACTGGTGCTGGTTTTGGGGCTTGGCAAGCTCATGGTACCATCCGGAGGTACCTTACAGTGGGCCCCCCAAAGCTGTGAGAGCGAGGACCAGGGTGAGGGTTTACCTGGGCATAGTTGACAAAGAAAAGCTGAGCATAGGTCAGGTCTAGTCCTGGCAGCCGCTGATCCTTGCCACCTTCAGACAGCCACTGTAGGTAAGCCTGCGAGCACCAGACGGGGGCTGGGCCCAGCCAGCCTTTCGGAGAGCCCCACACAGAATGACCTGGCTCCAGGCCCTCCCCTAGGCGGGCGCCCCACCACCCCAGCTTAGGTCCACTGTGTACTCGCCAGCTAACTCCTCTGCAGCTCTCTAAGGCCTATCCAACAGGGCTCCGTGGGAAACGGGTGGGATTTGGGTCTCTGCTTCCTCTCCAGTCCAAATGGAGGGTTTCCAGCACACAGCTCCAGCGTGGGCATTGCTCTGCCATGCCGAGACCACCCCATAACTCTCTCCTGCTGGGGCTCACCTTGTACGCCTGCCGCACCCCACCATTGTCTGCGATGTTCTCCCCGAGGGTGCTGAATCCGTTCACCTACGCAAAAGAGACAGGACGGTGTGGGGGGTGTGGGCGGCCTGGCCTTGGCCCCGGCTTGTCCCGTGGGGCTGGGGCTGGATGCAGGGCCACTGCAGTGCTGGCGACATGCTCACATTCTGGTGGTCGGCCAGGTCCCACGAAAAGTTGCCATACTGATAGATCATGCACTCGGACTGCTTCCGGAAGTGCTGGGCTGAGAAGTTGCTCCACCAGTCCAGCATGTTGCCGTTCTTGTCGAAGTTCCGACCTGCCCAGGAGCGGAGTGCATGCACGCTGTCCCCAGCCCTGCTTCCCAGGCCCTCCTGGGCCCTCCTGGGAAGCCGGCTCGGCGCTTGGGCACGTCTCCAGCAAGTAGCTGGAGTTCAGGGGTTCCGAGCACACAGCACCAGGTTGAGGGGCTGTTCAGGACAGCTTCTCAGCCACCCCATCCTTGTCCCTCAACTTAGGACCGGGAGTCTCAAATTCAGCCGGTGTAAACCCAGGCGAGGGAGCACATGGCTGCTCTCGTATGATCCCCCTGGCTGAGCCACATGGGAAAACCAGCTGAGACCTCATAGATAGTGTCAGGCCCTCAGAGTCAGACAGGGCAGCCCCTCCATCTCCGGGGATGGAGACCAGGCAAGGCCCTTGCCCAACTAATCCATGAAGAGACTGGATGAATGATCCCAGGATTCCCGGTGGAGACAGGAGCATGTGTGTGTGGGTTATGGGTACATCTGTGATCCACGCATCCCCACATATATATCTCTTTACCATTGTCATCAAAGCCGTGTGTGATCTCGTGCCCGATCACCATCCCGATGCCCCCAAAGTTCAAGGCCTGTGGGTGCTCCTTGCTGAAGAAGGGTGGCTGCAGAATCCCGGCAGGAAACACTGTCTCCCCAAAGGGAGATAAAGATGAGCTGTGAGTGAGTACTTCTGTGTGCCAGGCTCAGGAGGGCACCTCCACTGGGCCTTCCATCTAATGCTGCAGTCTAGGGAGTGGAGGTTAGGACTCCCTGCCCAATGTACAGACAAGGAAGCTGAGGCTCAGAGACCAAAATAGTGCTAGGCTGAGGATCCATGCTCGGCGTCTTTCTGCCCACCGCTACCTTCTTGGGAACACTGTCTACTGGTCCCTCTGTGTCCCAACCTACAATCCTTAAGGTGGGCCGTAAGGCAACATGTAACAGCCTGGAATCCACTCCCCTTTCTGAGAATAGAGCAGGAGTTTCCTGAGCGAGGGTCAGGGGCTGTAACCTGGCACTAGAGAGGCAAGACGGGCTTACCGATCTGGTTTCTGTTTGGGGAGTAGAAGGCGTTGACCACTGCAGCCCCGATGATCCAGCTGTGGTAAATACACTGGTCACTCGGAGTCCACATCTGCCAGGACCCTCCCTAGGGTCCCTCTGTCTTGGCCGACCAGATCCTGCCCTGAAGAGGTCCGCGTAGTGGCCAGCTAGTGCACTGTCCTAAGCCAATCCCAATGTCCGGTTCTTTTCTGAGGACCCCGGAGAAGAGGGTGCTGGGGGGGGGGGCCTAGTGTCCTCTCCAGCGGGCATCAGGGCAGACTCGTGTAGCCACCCCTAGCCAGTAGGTTAAGTCCCAAATGCCAGGCTAGCCATGAAGCTCCACTCACAGATTCTGATCCACCTTTTCCCGAAGTTTCTTGAGGCTTCTCTGGGCGCTGGCCTTGAGGTTCTGAAGCCCATTCTCAAAATACAGGCTCTCTGAGAAAGACAGCTATGAGAAGAAAGGAGCTTGACATGGCTGGCACTCAGGCTCAGTCCTCCAAAGTGTTAGAGGATGGGGCTGAGGGCTGGGGAAGGGTCTCAAGGCCCACGGTCAGCGGGCACGTGTCTCTTGGGCTTCCGGAGCAGGTGTGTGGGAGGTGGTACCCTGGTTCTGAGCATTCATGTTGACTTTCAGAAAGTTTAATTTCTCTGGGCCTCAGTTTCCCCATCTGTTAACAGGGTGAGGTTGGAGCCTCTCCAGGGTGTAGGCGTGTGGCTGAGTGCACAACTAAGGACAAGGGGATGCCTGACACGGAGTGCCCCTCCCCAGGGGTGGTCCAGGGCAGGGGACTGGGGAAGGGACCAGGCAGAGCACCAAAGGGTACGCACACCGGAGTATTCCTCATCCAGGTGGTTATTGTGTTCTTCCAAGATATAGTCAGGGTAGCCGATCTGTTCCCGGATGTTCATGGCCTAAACAAACAAGAGGAGAGGCTGCTAGTGTCACCCACCGCGGGAGGTCCCTAGCCCTACATGGTGGCTCTGCTCCTTGCTGTGTGGCTAAGTGGGTAACAGACATGTTCCCTCCATCGGTCTGCAGAACCGGACACGGTTAGGTGGGGCTCTGAATGGGTCCTCAGGAGTCAAGTGACTGTGGTTTGTCACCCGGCCCAGAGGAACTTGGACAGGTCCTAGCCTCAGACCCCGGAGCCCCTTGCTGTTCCTTGGGGACTTCTCAGGCATGACACAGGAACTCCCCTGGGGATACCACCCTGGTTGTGACTTGCCCACCTTTTCCTGGGCCTTCTTCTTAGATACCTCGTCCATCCAGCTCAGCTCATCCAGGGTATCCACGAACACGGATCTTACCTTGTCAATCAGCTTTCTGACCTGGGGGATTGAAGATCCTCATGTCCTAGACCGCCTAGAGCATGACCAGCCCTCCAGGCTTGATGTCATACATCCCTAGGGTGATTCCATAGTGCTGCCCTGACACCACCCTCCTGGGAGAGGATGTCATGGATGTGGGGTGACCATTCTGGCTCAAGCTGGAGACTCAGGTGGGTTGGAGGCTTGTAAACCCTGGGCTCAGAACCTGCACAATCTGTGCCTTTCCCAGGGGCCTAGCAGGGCCCAGGGCTAGAGCTCATGCTCAGAAGCACCCGGGGACAGAGAAATCTTGCCCTCCTTCTGTTCTGGTGGGCACCGGTGGCTCCTTTAGGAGTCACTGAGTTGGGGGAGGGGACAGGCTGAACTGGTCCATGAATGGGAGTCACAGGGTTGGGTGGTGGCAATGGGGCTGATGTTCCTGCCGGGAGGCTATGCCAGGGTGAGCCTGGGAGCTGCTGCGGATACGCACCATGATCTTGCTGTCCTTGGAGAAGGCCTGCTTGACGTAGAGGGAGCCCACGGCACTCTCCATGTTGCTGTTGACGTAGCTGACACACTCCCGCCAGCGCACCTCCTCTACCGTTGTGCCGTACAGCGCCTGGTGTGGTGCTTCATTTGTTCACGAACTCACTCACTCTACCCCAAGTGCCAGTGTCTGACTCCCAGGTCAGGGATGGGGCCCTGAACTTGGGAGGCAAGCAGGTGTCTCCCACCGTGGGCTTCAGGGTACCCAGAGGGGGATGCAGGATGACAGAGACCAGATGCTGGCCATGGACGTGAGATGGTCCCTGTGCTGTCTGGAGGGGACTGGTCTTTACTCAGACTCTGCCAGTCTAGGACAGAGTCTACCTGGACTCTACCTAAAGCTTAGGCTAGCATTGGCCCTGGATCAAGCCCTCGGAATCCTGTGCACTTTGGCTACCAGATCCCCAGAGATGCAAAGGCACAAGGTGTGTCTCCAGTGAGACTTGGCTCCTGACCCCAAGCCAGGCCAGCGAACTCTGCCCAGCATCCTTCTTTCTGAACTGTGGGTGTCCTGCCCATAAGGAGACCTTGTGGCTGTTCCTCCTGTCCAGTTACTTGGCTTTTCCTGGCTCTGTACTGGCTATATCCCCCCTGGACCTCTTGTCCTGGTCTCTTCACGCCTCGAAAGCCAAAGTGACCTCGACAGAACACCTCCACACCCTGGCCCTTCCTCTGGTCACACTTGGTTTCCCACAGCCAGCTTTGGCTTTGTTGGCTGCTGACTGTTGTCTGCCCCGAGAGGGCGGTGGCCTTTGTCTATCAGGTTCTCGCCTCAGACCACTGTGTGAGCAGGCTGTGGGCCACAGCTTACGCTCAGTATCATGAGCAGAATGAACGGCGGAGGGCCTGCCCGGGCAGGAGCTTCATCTACAGGATGCACCCACCTTGCGGTAGTTCACCCGCGCATCCTTGAATTTCTGGCTCAGGCTGCTGATACGATCTAACACCAGGCGCCAGACCAGGTAGTTCTGCATGGTCCTAGAGGAAGCAGAGGTGGAATGGGTCAGGCGAGCGGCTGTCTGCTAAGGGAAGAGACCCTGGTTAGCCAGAAGGTTCTACGCCGTGCAGGGTTCTAGGTTCTCCAAGAATTATGATAGGACTCCTGTTACTAGGGTAATGCACCACGGACGCCCAAACTGAACCTCTGTGCCCCTCACAGGAGGAGAAGGGCTTCACGGGATCTTCTCCCCGAGTCAGGAAGTGTGCGTGCTGTGGGACGGGGACAGAGATGCCTGGGTCCTGTGGAGACTCCCCCTGGCCTCACCGTGCCGAGTAGATGTCAATGATGTCCTCGAGGTTCTGCAGGTAGGGAATGCCGTAGACCACCACCTCTTCATCTGGTAGCAGCTGGATTTGGACAGAGGACAGCACGCTTTGTATGAAGAGAGTCCAGTTAAACCCCTGCAGAGAGAAAGGTGGGGAGGAAGGGAGAGGTAGGTGGCCCTTGTGCATCTAAGAAACCCAGCTCCCACTGAAGAACGGCGAGTCGGAGCTGCCAGTAAGAATCAGGGCCGCGGATGACATCTCCCCAGAGCCCGTGGGCTATGGGACCGTTAAGAGCCTATGGAAGATGTTTGAGAAATTAAGCGTAGTTGGGAAAATTGTTGGACAAACACGGTGCAGCAAACATGATCAAAGTAGAAAACATGGTAGCCTCACACAGCACACAAACTGGAGAGTTGTCTCTTTGGTTTAAACTTTTGTTTGTTTAGTATTTATTTGTGCTGAGAACTGAACATAGGCCTCATGCACGCAAGGGCTCTACCACGAAGAATTTACCTACCAGCCGTACAGTAATTTTGACTTTCAGTGGATATTTAACACCGCTGAGCTGAATGGTGTACTTTAATTACTTTGGAAAAAAATGTTTTGAGACAGGGTCCCTTAAACAGGCTGGCTTTGAACTCCTATGTAGCTGAGAGTGCTCTCGAACTTACTGCGTGTGTTGCATGCTCGGGGCGGGGTGGGGGGTGTTGTTTGTTTTTGTTTTGTTTTGAACTCCAGTCCTCTAAAAGTGTAGGTTCTTAATTGCTGAGCCCTCCCCCAAGCTGTGCCCTTCAAATCCAGGGACACTGCGTGGGAAGCACTGGGTGGCTGAGCGGGGCCAGGGCTCCCCTGGGTTCTCCTGTCTTGTCCTTGGGCAGAGCTACGGATCCAAGTGCTTGTTTATATGTTCTGGTCAGGAGGGAGGGGATGTAGGCCCAATCACCTACTTTCGACCTGTCCCTCTGACAAGGACCCTGTCCCACCCATGTCCTCCTCTCTGACATGGCCCCTTGTAGAGGCAGGAGTAGCTGTGGGGAATGGGTACCTGGGTGGGGTGGGTGCCTGGGTACCAGCCTGGGCCCCTGTGGAGGCAGGGTTAGCTATGGGGAATGGGTACCTGGGTGGGTGGGGCTGGGCCAGTGCTACTTTCTGGATTGGTGCCTGGGTCTCACCTTCAGACTAAACCTATACTGCAGCTCTTCCAGGTCCATCCTGTGGTACAGGGCAGTGACATCATGCCTTTCCTCCTGGGGGACCGTGGCCTGTGTGGGGACCAAGGGTCACACAGAGTGGCACTCAGCACCTAGCCCAAGCCTCCCAGCACAGCCCTGCCTCACATTGGCCAGATGCGTCTCCAGCTCCAGCACCTGTGCCATGTCTTCCTGCACCAGGTCATTGTTCTTGGGCAGGTTCAGGTCTTTCCGAAGCATGGAGGCCACTGACGTCATGAACTGCAGGTAGGCTTCCCGCACCTGGGCCAAAGGACGATGGATGGAGCTGGGCGGCTTTGGCCACCTTGGCCACCATGGAGCATTCTGTGGGGTGGGGGTGCGGTGTGACATGGAGTGGCCCCCGAAAGCTTGCCCCGCCAGCCTCCCCCACAAGTTCCGACACACTGAGCACAGAGTGGAGCACGGAGGCTGTCCACACCACACCCCGATTCGCTGCAGGCGCACGCCTGCACAGTGGCCTTTGTGCTCTATGGAGTCACACGCCCTGGCCGTGCCGGGCAGCTCAGGACCAAGCTCTGGTCCTAGTGCCCTTTCAGTGAGTGACCCATTCCCAGGCCTCTGTAGGTAGGGGCAGTTTTTCAGGTGCTCAGTGACTCCTCAGACACTGGTGCCAGCGTGAGGTTGGGCTTCCCCAGCCATGATTCAGACATGGGCTGGGGAATTGGCCCTTCAAGATATTTGTTCTATTCGTCTAGATATTGTTCCTTGTGCCCATCGTGGGAAGGAGCTTTCCCAATCTAGCCAAAGCTTCAGACTACCCTATCTACCTGTGCCTCGCTCTGCCAGCTGCTAGGTTGGACAGGTGGCCACACATGGAAGCTTTTGGGATGCTCCGGGTCCCAGATTTCTGTCTCCTGCTACTCTCTCCCAGCCCCTTTCTTTTTTTTTCTTTCTTTCTTTCTTTTTTTTTTTTTTTTTTTTGAGACAGGATTTCTCTGTTGTGACTCTGCCTGTCTTAGAACTCACTCTATAGACCAGGCTAGCCTTGGACTCACAGAGATCCGCCCGCCTCTGCCTCCCGAGCGCTGGGATTAAAGGTGTGCGCCACCAGCCCTTTTCTTTGACCACACCATCCTTCCTTCTGGCTCTACCCATTCTCAAAGCCCAGACAAGCTTGGTGCCCACTGGTACTTCCAGCCCTGCTTTTTCTTACCTCCTGCCTTTTCCTACCCTGTGCCTGGCCAGATGCCCTTGCTGTCTCTGCCTTCTTTCTGTCCACCCCAGCCCTTTCTTACCCCAACTATCCTGGGCTACTCGATAGTTGACTCCTCTCCACAGAGCAGGCTCAGTACCTCTGCTTATCCTATGCTGAAGGCTGGTCCTCCGAGACCCTGGTACTATGGACCTGATTCTGCATGGCTGGGCCAACCTGAAGGGACTGCCTGCTTGAATGAGCTCATTCTCCTCAGGACTGACACAAGTATGGAAATTGCGTGTCTGTGTTTGTGTGCCCTGTGCTCAGGGCCTGGCCACATCCCCACAAGTGCTGTAGAGGCTGGCTGTGAGGGCAAGACTCCTGGATAAGCATGGGTGCCTTGCCCCCCAGGCAGCTACGTGAAGGAGCTGTATCTGACATGGGGCCTTGAGGCTCCTTGCTCACCTTCTGGTTGTTACCGTCCTTGAAATAGTATTGCCGGGACGGCATGCCCAGGGTAGGCTGGTCTATCTGGAAACACAGAGGACATGACACTTGGCTGAGTTAGGCAGCGGTAGGCAGCGGTCCCCTGCCCCCAGGACTGTGCCTGGTAGAACATGGGCTCCCTGTGGAAGGCAGATGCTTCCGAACCCATGTCTTTCCCTGACAGAGAGGAGAAGCTGCAGGGTAGGACTTGTAAGGAGGCCAGAGGGGCTGACTGGGGCCACGGGAGCCACGGGGGCCACGGGAGCCACGGGAGGGCTCATTTCACACTCAGCTTGCCCAGCGTGGCATCTGTCTGCGCTTCTCTGACCTCCCAGCTACGGATCCTGGGGGCTTCCTGCCCAGGTGCCAAATGAGCGAGAGGCGGGCTAAGCGCAGGCCCAGCCTCTCAGAATGTAGCCCCACGGGAATCCTGCTTAGCACATTTCGCGCTGCAGACTAAGCTGCAGGCAGCGGACACATACGCTGGGCTCACAGATGCCCCAGCCCCCACCCTGGTCTCTCTCTGTGCTCTGCTGCAAAGTCCAGAGTTAGGCACAGGGACCCCGCTGACCCCGATGCCCACCCCCGCCCCTCTGAGGGTGTCGCGTACATAGATGATGTGCCGGCTGGAGTTCTGGTCGTCATTCCAGATGAAGAGGTCGATGAGGACACGCCTATTGAACTGTGAGTTCAACACCGCCAACTGCCGCTCCAGCTCCCACTTGGGGCCTGAGGAGTCAACACCCACACCGGAGACCAGCTAGCCCCTCTCCAGACAGGGAACTGTCCCACTTAGCATGGCATTCTGGGGGTGTAGGGATCCCTGCCTGGCTCAGGTAGAGAACTCGCCATGGGGCTTCGGGGACTGGGAGACATTTCTCCGGATGGTGCATAGGGAGACAGGGACTGAGGGGACCGCCACGTGTGGGTGGAAGAGGTCCGATTCCATCCACCGCCCCTGCCCCCAAGTCAGCAGCGGGCCACAGTCTGGGGGGCTGAACAGGGATCTGGGATTCTAGGAGGGGGTCCTCTGCAGAGCTTCAGGGTACCAGTCCCCTGTCACAGCTGCCACCGACTCCCCAGTGTGGAGCCTAAGCCAGCTTTGGGGACCCTGGGAGGAATGAGCCGCTTAGACCCTCCCGAGAGCAAGTAGCTAGCCTGTGGGCAGCTGTGGGGTTGAGCAGACGGCCTCTCCCCTAAGTTTGCAAACTGGCCTGTACTTACCCATGGTCTCATTCCACGTGTCCATGGCCACAGGCCAGCCTCCTACCACATCTAAGATGTTCAGCAGAGGCTGAGAGTCTCGTTTCTCTATCACACCTGGGAAGGGAAGGAGAGGCTGCTTAGTCGGGAGCTGGTGGCTCAGGTGCACGCCCAGAACATGCCTGCTCCACAGGATCAGCTTCAGCCCAGGGGTGGCTGGCGAAGCACACGGTTCCCTAGGGCCAAGGAGGAGGGCCACCCGGTAGCTAGCAGCAGGTGAGCAAGCCTAGGAAAGGATCCAGGAGGGAGGTCCAGAGACAGAAGGCAGGAGTGGGGGCGGGGCACAGGGAGCCGCTCCAATCGCTTTTGCAGCACAGTGGAATCGAAAGACTCGTGCTAAAGCCCAGAGCGGGGTCCCACTAGGGCAGTGCTTTCCTGACAGGAAACTTGGGAGAACTTCAGGCAAAGCCTAGGAAGAAAGGGCCCATCCAGGAGTCACCAAAGACACAGAGGAAGACCCTCAGATGACAGGGGCAGCACTTCAGAGCTGGCCACAAGAAAGGGCAGACGTCCCTCTGGCTGACACGGCACGTGGCAGGGAGGGGACCAGAGGGAAGGGACAACGGTCCGGAAAGTGTCTGATGGGGTACTAGCCTCAAGGTGTGGACGGGTGGTGGGAGGTGAGCCCTCCTGAGGGGTTGGACGGAGCCAAGCAGAGCTGGCTTTCTCTGCTTGGGCCTAATTTGTAGGGAGGGGCAAGATGAGAGAAACCGGTAGTCATAAATGAAGTCCTAGCTGCTTGGGCCAACTGGAGCAGGGTTGCGTGTGGCTGCTGGGATGCTGCTGAGGGTGGTAGGCTGGAGCCGAGGAAGGGGCTCGGTGTTCTGTTCACACAGTATCATCATCCTGCCTTGGGTACCCAGCCTCTCAGGCTAGACATAATTAAGGTGAGAATCTAGAAGAAGCTGTCTGTGCCTGGTGCGTATTGGCCACATGATCCGCAAAGATAAGATAGTCCCGGACATGCCCAAGTAGGGGTTTCAATGGAGATTATCTCCAGAACCACGGTCCCACTGAGTCTCATCGTTGGCACGCTGGACTCACCTTCAAACTTCCAGGAGACGCCCAGTGAAAACAGCTGGCCCCAGCCCTGCTGCTCAGCGGACAGGAGCTGGGGTTACAAAGCCCAGAGCCCAGGGCAGCTGATAACGAGCCAGGCCAGGCGAGGCACAGCACGCAGGCATTTCATATGTGCCCTGACGATGCTCCCTGTGGCAGCGCAGTGTGCAGTGTGACCGAGTCAGGGCGCTTAGTAGGGCGGCTATACTCACTCTGATTCATGCAGGAGCGGTACAGTGTCTTGGCCTTCTCCACAGCTGGCCGATCCTTGACCGTGGAATCCTCCAGAACCCCTGTGGGCAGAGGAGAAAGCTGAACAGAGGTTGGTATGACACCTGGGGCTCCAGGTCAACAACTCACGCCTCCTGTAGCCCCTGGTCCCTTCTGGCCCTGGGCAAGCACCCCAGGATTCCCTTCCCTCTGACAGACAAGAGGCTCATCAGGCTACACAGAGACACGACAGTCTCACGGGCAGTGGGGTCTCCACTGACTCTGCTTACCTGGATGCCGGGCAGGGACCCACCCAAGGCTCAGTGCTACCTCCCCGCCCCTAGGTGGTGGTCACTCTTCACCTTTGAGGATGACCTCCAGCTCATCCCGGAGGATGTCAAAGACGCTGTACCGGGAGTTGGTCTCGGGGATCACGTGACGCCTCAGCCAGCCTCCGCAAGCATACTGGTAGAAGTTTTCACAGGGCTGCTTTGATTGGTCCATGTTCTGGATGATTCTGGCAGCTGTTTATCCCCACAAGGTGGAGGGAAGAGAGGACACCCCGCGTTGTGGACATCTCGACATTGTCTCTGAGTCTTAGAGACCGTGTCGCCCCTTTGGGGATAGTTTGCTTGAGATTTAGTCTCAGCGAGGTGCTCTTGGGCAAGTCGGTCATTCTCCCTGAGTCACAGGGAGGCTAGAAACACCAGGGGTATTGCGCAAACGGCATCAAGGGCCAGGGCTGTCACTTATAAAACAGGACTTTGAACCCTCTGTCCTCTCCCGCCTGAGGACCTGATATTGGAAGATGGTTACTGCTTACAGGAAGGATCCCTCTGGTCACCCTGCCCTCTAAACTGGCATCTGGCTCCTGGCCTCTTGGCCATAGTCCTTCTGCCTCATTGCAGTGCCAATGGCCAGTCAGACTCCCCAGGACTCCATCCCTCCGGGGAGAAGAAGTCCCCTCCCACCTATTACCTTGGGGTTTACGTTTTACTAGAAGGGGCAGCAGTGTCCCAGGATCCAGAGTATGCTGGTGACAGGGGCCTGAGATTATGGACTGGGTGGCTTGCTGACTCTTTGCCCAAGAAGCCCTAGGATTCTTCCCTGGTTTTCCTGGTCTGGGTCTCTTGCAGGTGAATATTTCACATGGGGCTCCAGGATCCACCCAGACAAGAACACCATGTTCTGTGTATCTCCCCAGACCTTTTTCTCCTGCTCCACCCTCTGCACAATACTTCGTTTTAGCCTCCTGCGGAGGGCAGTCGGTGGCACCCAGTTTTAAGACAAAGTCTTGGGAGAAAATGTGTAACAAAAAGATGTCCCTTAATCTGACGTCGTTTCCTTATAAACACAGGTAAGAGCTCTTGGGTGTCTGCAACCCGACCTGGCTGGGAGGCCTGTGTGTGGGAACTGACCTCAGCCCACAGGCCTGCTCCGCTTGGCTGCGGGCAGCTTCTGAACAGCACTGTGGCCACCCTGGGGGAGGGGCTCACCTGCTATCACGCAGCCTGGGGTGGTGCAGACTTCATTTCTCGGTGGTGATGACTCTCTGATGGCTGGAGGAGCAGGAGGAGGAGTGTGAGGTGTGGAGAGTCAGATGGGATGGTACAAAGGCTGGGGGAGGGGGCATTGCTGAGAGGGTCAGGGCCTGGGAGGGTTTGGTGAGGCAGAAGCGGAGATGGGCGTGGCAGGGTACAGTTGGGGCGGGGCAGGTGGGGCGGGGCAGGTGGGGCGGGCCTCCATTCTCCCCAACTTCGTGGACACCTCTAGGATAGGTCTTAAGCACAGCCCCGGTCCTCCCCAGTTGGATCCCGAAGTGTGGATTTTGACGTATTGCAGTGACCTGGGATCTCCTTTAAGTTCTCTGCCTCCAATGACCCCGGCTGTGGCCCAGGACCCTCAGGGCTGAGGCCGATCATCCCCTATTACCTCGATCTCCCACCAGTTCTAAGGACTGTACTATCCCACCCTGTCCTTACCCAGGAGTCAGCACACCCAAAGGTGGCATCTAGCCGGCCTCAGGGGTGGTACCCAGCTGTTCCCAGACATTCTACATACAGAAAGCACCCCGAGTCTGGTGTCCCTGCCGGTGCCCTCTCTTCCCCATCCCTCCTGTGCTCCCTGCCCATCCACATTACCCCGCCCATGACAGGCCCAGATGCCAAGCCCACCTCCTCAGGGCTGCCTGGCAGGGAAGGCAAAGGCTACCTCGTTTTAAAACCGTCCTCTCTTCCTGGGAGAAGCGTAGCCAGCTAGTAAAGAGGGGCAGCTGCTTCCCTGGGGAGAAACACAGTGCTCAGCCCTTCCAGTGCCCACCCGCTGGAGCCGTGGGCATCTGTTCATGTCGGCACTGGTGTCCGTGGACAGTGCTGGGGGCCACAGTGCTCGCCACACTGTGAGGGCTGGCATCAGGGAACTGAGACAGGGGGATTACGGAGTTGTGTCTAGTCATCCTCCTGTTCCCTTTCTCTGCTTCCTCCTCTTCCTCATGCTCCCTGCTCGGTTTGGGGGGGAAGGGAAGGGTCCCCCATTGTGCCATTCCTATCTTTGCTCTTCCCCAGCTGCCCAGGCTCTGCCTGTCTTCCTGGGCTGCGTCTGCCACAGGAATTTAGGAAAACAGGTCCTTGCGGTCCTAGGGGACTTCCCTAGTGGCGACCTCACACCCCCTCCCCCAGCTCCTGTACTCTCACTGCTTGCTGAAGGTTCAAGGCCACCTCCCTCATCCCTGTTCTTCCACTACATCTGGGGAGGGACACCGCTTAGCACGGGAATCTTCAGGACCTGGAGTAGGGGTTGGGAAAGAGCAAGTCAGGCCCAGCCATCTTCAGACCCGGTTTGTGGTGGCCCAGGCTCCCCACAGTCAAACACGCGGGCCTGTGAGGAGGAGGGGACAGGGTTGAATGGCAGTCAGCACTGGAGGTGCCAACAATGGCTGCTCCTTGGGGCTGGGCAATGTGGAAAGCCACTCGTTCAGCACAACGAGGATGTTACCAGACCTGACCCAGCTGTGACGGCAGTGTGGGCTCTGTCCTCAGAGAGCCCTGCCCCTCACCCCCGATCTGATGGTGCTATCGAGGGAAACCTTCCAAGGAGACATCTGAGCTCTATGGACAAGAAAGTTAAGCCCCCAGGCCTGCAAGGGGAGAGGTAGGATCTTTGAGCTTTGGTGTCCCTGTGAGAGTGTGCCCACTAACCTTGGATCTCAGAGTCACACTTCAGGGGGAGGATATGAGACCAGCAGGAAGTGCATCTGCAGGCTCTGTGCCCTCCTCAACGAGGTGCACAAGCCTCTGAAGCTACCACTGGAAAGTCTAGAGCAGGGTGAGGACAATAAGGACACAGAAGCACAAAAGAACAGGGTTCCAGGCAAGGATCCCTTCTCTTCCCACAGAAGAATGACCGGGCCAGATAACAGGGAGGAAGGCCGTGCTGCAAGGCCGACCAGAAGCTGGGGGAGCTCTGCAGTGGGCTGCTGTGAGGAATCAGGGTCCCGAGGAGTCTGAGGCAGAGGTGTCTGTTCCCACCTGTGATTTTTGCTCATATCGCCTTCATGGAGTTTGTGGTGGTGATGCCCAGAGGCACAGAAGGAGAAAAGAGAAGAACCTCCCACTTCTAGCCCCCAGCGAAGCAGGTAAATATTGTCGACAATCAAGAAGGAACCCCAAGGGTCAGGGGTGTAGCTCAGCTGGTAGAGTGCGTATGCGCAAAGCCCTGGGTTCCATCCCGAGCACCACATAAACTGTGTGCGGCACTTAGGAGGCAGAGGCATGAGAATCAGGGATTTAAGGCCACCCTCAGCTATATAATGAGTTTGAGGCCAGCCCCCTGAGCTAAATGAAACCCTGTCTCAAAAAACAAAAACAGAACGAAAACGAAAGCCAAAGAACCCAAAACCTTGCAGGGCATGGCGGCACACACTTCTAGTCTAATACTTGGGAGGCAGAGACAGATGGATCTCCATGAGTCAGGACAGCCAGGGCTACATAGTGAGGCCCTGTCTCAAAACAAACGATTCAAACATATACAAACACACAAACAATCCACCACCACCACCACCAACAAAAATATCAAACCCTAACCAAGACAAGAAAACCAAGAGGGAACCCAAAATGGTCAAAAAGGAGTGGACTTGGGTGACCCCAATATTAGCAGTGGTAGTCTGTTCAATGACTGCAGCCACTCAGCTAAAGAGTCTTGCAGAAGTCCTGGAGAGCTTAACAGGTACGCACGCCATGGGCTTCACTGGGCAGGTGGAAACCACAAGAAAGCAGATGGAAATGCCACAGGAGAAGTGAGGTCACTGAGGGGGCGTGTGAGAGATACCCAGGACCACCCAGGAGTTAGACACGGGAGCATCGGGAATTCAAGACCAGTCTCTCTACACTGCACGTGTAAAGGTACAAAATGAAAAAGAAAAAGAAAAACCCGACGAGGAAATTATGTCCCAGGGGTGACAGCCATTGAACCCACAAGAAAAGTACCCGTATCAGTGCATGCCAGGCAGCAAGATGAACCACATCTGAACAAAACGTGAAGGGAAGAAAACGAACGGAGGGAGCAGCCGTCAAAGCCTAGAGCGAGCCAAGCATGGTAGTCCCAGAGTTCAGGAAGCAGAGATGGAAAGGTGGCAAAGCTCAGGGCTGGCCTGGGCTACATTGTGAGACCTGGACTCCAAAGGAATGAGAATCCCTGGAGCTGAAACCACAGGTAATGAATGGCTAGGGAGGATGGGAGTCCAAGAATCAAATTCTCTCGGTACCCTCTGGGGCTTGTTTAGGCAACTTCTACGGTATGCCCAAAACCAAACCAAACTGCCTTGAGGGTTGGGGTATGGCTCAGTGGTCATGCATTTGCCACTCCCAGTGCTTTCTGGGTGGAGACATGGCATTCCCTGGAGCAAGCTGGCTAGCTAGATTAACTGAGCCTTGAGGGCTCTGGGTTCAAGTGGGAGACTCTGCGTCAATGCATAAGACAGAGATGATTGAAGAAAACACCCACCGTCAGCCTCTGACCTACACACACACACACACACATGTCACACATGACACATGGCACGCATGTCACACACATACAACCATAAAAGAATAGTCTTTACAATCCCTCTGGAAATTTGTTCTCCTAAAATTTTGTTTTTCAAAAAGTTAAAAAATTCCTTGACTTGACTAAGACATTAATTTAATAAAATTTATTTTATGTATATAGATGTCCTCACATGTATGTCTGTACAGTATGAGCATATCTGGTGCCCAGGGAGACCAGAAGAGGGTGCTGGATTTTCTGAGTCTGGAGTGCGAGCTGCTACGTGGGTGCTGGGAATTGAGCAACCAGTGCTCTAAACACTGAACCATCTTCCCAGTCCCTAAGACCTTACTTTAAGTAACTTAAGTTTTCCCTCTCCTTTAGCATCCCTATTGGGGAAAAGACAGCTACAACAAGGGTCTGGGAAGACCAGTCAGTTGGCAAAGGGCTTACTGAACAAGTGTGAGGAACGGAGTTCAGATTCAGCCCTTGCATAAGGAGCTGGGCATTACGGAATACAACTGTAACTCTAGGATCCTCGTGGAGTTTTGCCCGGCCAGTCTAGCTAATCGGTGAGCTCCAGGTTCAGTGAAACTCTGTCTCAGAAATAAGGCGGAGACACTGGAGAGATGGCTCCGAGGTTAAAGCATGTACTACTCTTGCTGAGGACCAGAATTCAGTTCCCAGCTCTAGGGTATCCAACGCCCTCTTACCTCAGAGGGAAACTGCACTTGTGTGCACATGCGTGCGCAGAACTAAAGAGAAATATGTAATAGGTCTCTAAAAGATGAAGCGGAGAGTGGCAGAGAGCACCTCGCATTGATCTCTGGCTCCACTCCTGTGCGCACGGTGCACGCACATGCACGCACACACACCACACGAGCCAGATGCGGGGAGTGAGGAGTTCGATGTGGCCAAGGGAACATCCTGATAGCCAACCTGGAGCGGTCCCCAGGTGGAAGAGCCTGAGACACCTGATGGAAACAAGTGTGTTCTCAGAGGGAAACTCTCTCCACTTACATCACACAGGAGGCCAAGCCCGTGTGGATACGGATTTATGTTTACGAAGAGAAGTTGTCCGTGCATCAGAAAGGACAAAGAGCAGAGCTCCGAGGGGTTCGGCAGTAGTGCCCTGCCCCCCAGCTTTGCTGTTGCTCCCACTCGAGGGCCAGAGGACACAGGCTCATCTCTCGACCATGGGGCACCAGCTGTCTACTCTGGCTGACAGAATGAAAGCTTGTGGCATGCTCCAGTTCTGGGCTAATGCCCCAAGCAGCCTGTGTGCTCTCACGAGTCCTCTCGAGTTTCTCCAGGAGAGGAACATGACTATCTGAGTCTCTGCACCTGGATGAGGTCCCTGACACAGAGGAGCTCAACCTGAGTCGGCCTTGGGCCAACAACCTCAGCCCAGGACAGGTGTTGGGTAATTGTCTTGGGCCCCTGGGTGGTGGGGTGCTTTACAGGTATGTAAGTGACCCAGAGCATAATATACTGCTTGGAATACTTAAAGAAATGAAATAATTGAAAATGAACAAGGACCAGTGAAAAACCAATTTTAAAAAGGATCAGCTGTAAATGCTCATCAACGAAACCATACGGCACAGTGTGACGGGTCAGCGGGCCAAAGCGCTGGCTGCGTGAACCGGAGAGCCGCCGGTGGAAAGAACTGAATCCCGCACGTCGTTTTCATGCTATGTGACATGAATGCAGACACGCACACACACATACAAACATAAGCATTTTAAAGAAGGAAAACATGTAGATGTTGAAGTTTACAGACAATTGCAAACCCAGAATGGACAGACTCAACCCAGCTGGAGAGAGACTTAGTGAGCTAGGATGACGCTCTATGGGATTTACCAGGCATGCAGGGCAAAGTCAGGGTCAGGGACTGTCACAGAAAAACCGAGCATCCGAAAGGGCAGACTGAGAAAAAGTGAGCACATAAGCACTCGGGGTTTTATTAATGTATTTATTGTTTGTGTTTCTATGTGGGGAACACATATATGCACATGCCTGTGGACACCAGAGGCCAGTCTTGGGTGTTGATGGGATTTCTCACTGGCGGGAGGTGGGGTGTCACCAGATATGATAGGTTAGGCTGGCTAAGAGCTCCAGGGACCCCCTGTCTTTGCCTCCTCAATACTGGGCTTTCGAGCATGTGCCACCATGCCTTGATTTTCTTTACTAATTCTGGGGCTTTAATGCAGATCTTTGTTCAGCCAGTACTTCACTAAGCTCTCTCCACAGCTCTGTTGGGAGTGAGTAGAGATAATACAGGAGAGGGAATATATATATATATATATATATATATATATATATATATATATATATATATACATACTCACGACAAACGCAAGCTGGAGGAAATACAAGTGACGTCTTAGATTTCTCAGTAAAGATGCAGACATGTAAAGATAAGGAGGAGTGGGAGGGCTCATCTCACAGTGACAGTCGACCGACAGTTCCTGAACCGCAGCAATGCCCGTCAGCCCTGAATCTTGCCCTTTAAAACCCTGAGAACGGCTAAGCCCAGGTTCCCTGAGACCGGCAGGCTGTCGTGGCCGAGGAAAACTGACTGAAGTAAGTAGAAAGTCATTTTCACATCAGCATGCTAACAGTTCGCCGCTTGTAAGTGGTGGTTGTTGCTGTTGTTGTTGAGACCGGGTTTCTCTGTTGTAGCTCTGGCTCTTCTGGAACTCACTCCGTAGACCAGGCTGGCCTGGAACTCAGAGATCCACCTGCCTCTGCCTCCTGAGTGCTGGGACTAAAGGTGTGCGCCACCGCCACCTGGCTCACTCCTAGATTATTTTAAGGCAAGGGCCATTAAGGTGTCTTGTTGTAGAAGTTTATTTTTTAGTTATGTATGAAATAATTGTTTTATGCGCTGGTGGGCGAGGGGCTCCTTATGTCTTGGCGCGTTTTCTATTGTTTGCAGGCGTTAGATTTATGTGGGGGATGCTTAATGGCTCATGATCTGCACGTGCTATCAGTAGAACTCCCCCAGGAGTTCTGAACCAATAAAAAGACCTGGGCTGAGATGCTCAGGGTTCCACTGTCCAGTATGGCGCTGGCCAGGATGGTGGTTCCCTCTGCTGAGGTCTGGCAGGGTTTGCACCTATGAGAATACCTCCTTGGCTTCCTTTCTGAGCGGACACAGCGGCTAACAGCTTCATAATCGTGCCCAATGTGGGGCAGAAAGTAAAGAAGCACACAACATCACTCTAGCTGCATCAAACGTGGAAACAAGGAAGAAGAGAAACTACAGACTCCCCAGAGCCTGGGTAAAGTATGCTCGGGGCAGCTCCTGCTGGACAGGGATTTTATGTATGTGCACAAATAATTAGTAGAAGTCTCCTGAAGGAAGAGGAGAGTGAGGAAGGAAATAAGCCTCTCTGAAGAGAAAACTGAAAAGAAAAAGGGCTCAAAAGCGAGAGCCACAGAAGAGAGGCCTTTAGAGAAAGAAATTTTCATGGTAAAAATCAAGAGTTCAGCTGGGAACAGGAAAGAAGCAAGGTTTCGACTGCTGTTCCGGATCATGGAGCTGATGCTCCCTCCTGCTGCTGGTGGCAGGGAAAACGGAAACCAGAGTGTACTGTTGGATAAGCTGAGTTTGTCGATGGCTTTGTGTGTGTGTGAAGCCCAAGTGGGTTTTGTGTTTGAGGTCTATGAAAGAAGGGTGTATATTTCCCCATAACAGTGGGTGAGAGAGAACACCAAATACCAGAACATTTCAGCCAGAGATTCTTCTCACTGGCCCAGGAACCCCTGCTGTTGTGGAAGCCACAGCAGCTGACCGCTACAATGCCTGATCACCAGAAAGTCCTGACGTGATAGTAGCAGTATAGATTTGTAATCCTTGCTCTAGAAGATTCCTGAGTTCTACCTAGGTTGGGGTCTGTGATGGACAATATGCTTGTGCTCACCCTAAGTTAAAGTGTTAAAACTTTAACCCCCAGTGTGTGAGTGTGTGTGTGTGTGTGTGTGTGTGTTGGGGTTGGGAATAAAGATTAAGGTTACACAGCTATCAAGGTGAGGAACTGATTAGAATGTGACACAAATTAAAGCAACAGGAACTGTAGATGTTCTGTGTGTGGTACATAAAAATACAGTTGAAACCAAACACATGCCAGTAATAACATGTGAACAGGATCCCTCCCCCCGTGTATGTGTGTGTGCATGCATGTGCTGTGTGTGCGTGTGTGCCCGTGGGTGTGTATTTGTGTGTGTAGCTAAGCTGTTCTAAGCCGTACTTGTATTGTTTGGAGGGAACAATGGAGATGTTGGTTTCCTTAGTCTTTAAGTTAAATATGTACCTGGGATTTATGAGAGAAGTTCTATTTTTGACACCAAAACCCACAACCATCAACAGTGTCTCATTTGCTTCTTTGCGACCACAGAAAAGCCAGATAATCTATTTTTAAAATCACGATTTTTCTGGATCTGACCCGAGAGTTATAGTCATAAAATGAGACAAATTTCAGAGAGCTCGGGCCAATTTGGGGGAGAGATGGGATACACAGGTGGCTTCCTCCTTGGTAGGATCTGGGAGAGACGTTTCAAACGAGGAGTAGGAAGAAACCAGCTACTTCTCAATCAGCTAACTGCCCAGGATGGGCTCGCTCCTGTTTGGAAAGCTAGAAGCCTTCGATCTTGAAAGCATTCACGCACACCCGAGAACAGAGACTCCAGCAAAAGCCACCTCTGGCCAGAGGGAACAGAGGAACAGAGGCAGTGACATCTTGACAGAGCTACTTCCTGAGCCTCTGACTTCTATTTGTGACTAAGTCCAGCAGGTACCACAGGGAGCTTCTACCCCAGTCCAGGGCTAAGCAGAAAAGCAGACTGGCCTACCACAGAGTGTACTGCATCTGCTTCTGCCAGAAGCAGCAAGGGCGGAGTCTGTCGATCACACCAGGGTGGGGCTTTCAAGAAATGGAACCGAGTCTCCGTGGCCTGAAGCCATACTAACGTAACCCTCTCACCCTTTAAAGCGATTTACCCCGAGTACTTTCTCACGGCACGGAGAAGCCGACCACACAGAACTGTCAGAGGACTTGTCCTTGACTTCAGCTTGAGGGCTGAGGGTGTGGCTTACTTGTGTAAAATCAGAAGCTGTTTACTTTTTAAACTGGTTTTGAAGAAAAGATGAGCGAGGGCAGGAAACTGAATTTAAATTGACTTAAATTGCCTTAACCTAAAGTGCCCTGACTTAGATCTAGAGTCAGCCTATCCGCACTTTTCCTGTTGCTGGGACTGAACGCCCTGACAAGGGGCTACTGTGGAGAGAGAGTCCATTTTGGCTCACAGAGGGGACCACCACGGTAGCAGGAAGCAGCTTCACCACATTTCATCTGTACTCAGGAAGCAGAGAAAGAGAACAGGAAGTGGAGACAGGGTATAGAGCCCGCCCCCAGCGATGTACTTCCTTCAGCAGGCTCCACTTCCTAAGAGTCCCATAACCAACAGTGCCACCAGGTGGGGATCAAGCGTTCAAACACAGTTCCAGATGTTTCAAATTCAAAGCACCTCAGTGAATAACCGGCTACACCTTCCGGATAACTAGCAAGCTGTTTTAAAGGTGCTGATTGAAAACAGGCATGCAGGCACGCCTACGTAATCCCAGAACTCGCGAGGTGGAGACGGGAAGATCTGAAGCTCAGAAGTTCAGGGTCATTCTTGATACCTAGTACACTGGAAGCTGGCCTGGGTTACATGAGATGCTGTCTCTTTCTCTTCTCCCCCTGCTTCTCTCTGTCCCCCCACCCCGCCCCCCAAGACACACCGACTACACAAAAGGCATTGACTGTGTTTTGAAATGGTAAAGACAGGCCTTGCACACACACTCACTAGACAGAGAAAGGAAATGTTAAGAGAGTTATGAACGATAAAATCCGGACAATAACAAGGAAAGAAAACGTAACTCATTACGGTCGTAGTTCGGGAGTTAAAAAAAGTAGGGGCTGAAGAGATGGCTCAGAGGTTCAAGCGCTCACTGCTCCTGCCGAGGACCCAAGTCCAGTTCCCAGCACCCACACGACCGGTCACGCCCACTCGTGACTCCGGAGAGCTGACACCTCCTTTTGCCGTCCGCGGGCACCTGTACTCACATGAACGCAGATCCCTCCATGTATACATAATCAAAAATAATGAGAATTTAAAAATACACCGTAAAATATATAAATGATGAGTGTGGGCTTAAGCAAAAGCTGTGGAGACATCTCTCGTAAGAGGTGGGGCCGGTGTCTCACCAGCTAACCTACCTTCATACAGTGGGCACCGCTAAGACTGATGTGGCCGGGGCAGGGCTGACGCCTTGCTATTAAATGTGGCCATGAGCAATGTCACGGCGTATCCCCAAGTGTTCAGGTTGCGTTGAGGTTTCAAACCCTCACGTGAGTCTCTAGTGCACACACTTCTATAATTTCTGTTTTGCAGGTCAGGAAACTGAGGCACAGAGACATCCTAGAAGCTGTCTGAGGTCACACAGCTAGGACAGGAGCCGGAATACCCAGCCAGGCTGCGGAGCTGTGAACCGATGTGCAGACCACCTCGGGCCCTTTCTGTTCTCACTTGAGTAACAGGTCGAAGAGCCCGAAGATGAACTGCAGGCTCCAAGGGCACAGCCCAGCTACAGGATACGTTCCTGCAAAGAGGCTACTGGCAGGCTCTGTCTCACCCACAGAGCTTGGCTGCTCAGCCAGAAAAGAGCATGGGCAAGTCAGCGTGACGATAAAAGTTAATTCACAAAGGTAGGCAGGGGCTGTGGGGAGCCATCAGGAACATGAATATGGTTACATACGCAGAGAATTCTGGATGAGTATGAATGACAGCACGAAGCTGAGCTAGCTATAAACATGTCTGCCTTTCAGAGCCAGCCAGTTAGATCAAGGATAAAGATACCTGTTGAGGATGCCTGGAGACCTGAGTTTGATCCCCAGAACCCATGTAAAGGTGGAAGGAACGAACCAACTCCAAAGGGTAGTCTCTGATCTCCATACGCATGCGCACGCACACACACACACACCACCCCGTGCTCACAGAGTAAAATAGACTTTCAGGGAAAAAAAAGATTTGTTTATAATTTTTAACCTAGAAAATGGTTAAAAGGAAAAATTAAGTAACCATCAAAAGGATTTAAAAAAAAAAGTTTCAAGCAAATTGAGGGGAAAACAGCTCAGTTTGAATGAAGGCAAGGAAAGATCAAAAGCGTAAAAACACAGACGAACATTGCAGGCCAAAGGCACAGTCTAGTGATCAAAGGGAACGCACACGAGGAAAACCCTCCAGGAAAAAGACAAGCTCCAGTCCCAGCCACACAGGGCTCGGGAGAAACAGCTAAGCAGCTCACAGAAAGCTCCCTGAGAAGGAGTGGGAGCCCTGGCATTCAGTCCTCCAGACCCAAGCGGTGCAAGGGAAAACCAGATCCCTAAACATCGACCTCCGACCTTCTCATGCACGTCATGACCTGCTCCCTACACAAATAAAATTAAATCGAAAAATTGTAAAAAAAAAAAAAAAAAAAAAAAAAGGGTTCTGTTTTTACTGTTTTATTTTTATGTGTATGGGTGTTTCTACTCGGATGAATGCCTGCGCACCTCGTGTGCCCCTGGCACCTGTGCAAGCCAGAAGAGGGTATCAGATCCCCTGGAATTGGAGTTACAGACAGTTGTTAGCCGCCACATGGGTGCTAGGCATCAAACCTGGGTCCTCTGGGAGAACAGCCAGTGCTCTGAACCACGGAGCCATTTCTTCAGCCCCACGTAAAGGAACAAAATCCAGGGTTAAGAGCATTGCTAAGGTAAGATCATTACATAACAACATGTAGTGGACTGGTTCTGTATGTATATCTTATATAAAATTGCAGGGGCAAAACACTGATATAAATAAAATACATAATTATATTATAATATATATTAATAATATAATATAAAATAAGTAAATTATATATGTGTATGTGTGTATATATATGTAAACTGCACATACTTATGAAACTAAGTTTGCAGTTTATGGCTATTTTTTGATGGACAGTGATCGAGGAGAAACCTTAGGGCACTCTTGTTTGAGATTTTATTTTATTTTATGTGTATGGGTGTTTTGTCTTCGTGTACGTCTGTCCATTATGTGTTCCTGGTGGCTCAGAGGTCAGAAGATCCCCTAGAACTGGAGTTACAGACAGCTGTGGGCTGCCGTGTGGATGCTGGGAATGAGACCCGGGTCCTCTGGGAGAGCAGCCAGTGCTCTCAACTGCTGAGCCATCTCTCCATCCCCTTATGGCTACATTTATATTCATGTACTAGTCTTCAATTGATGAGATAGATAAATGAATCCTTGTGATCATTTTAAGAAACTGTTGGGTGTCTAGTGTAAGATTTTCACACACACTCCTTTTAATAACTAGCTCGAAGACCGAGAGAATGAAGGAAGCAAATATTACAGAGACCTTGAGTGGACTCAGACACCTATGGGCACGGTCACTCCGCAGGCAGGGACTGGCACGACCCACAAGTACATGTGGTCTATTTGTAAAACTGACCACGTCTTTCTTGGCCTAAGGCTAGTGTGAGGGGCAGCACTATCAACCTGATAGGATCCAGAATCACCTGGGACAAGGGCCTCCTGTGCATGCTTGAGGGGGGTTCTCTTGACTGAACTAATTGAGCTGTGGGTGGGACCACTCCCTGGGTAAGGATCCCAGGGCTGCATAGAATGAAAATGAGCTGAACACAGCTCCTGGCTTCCGGCTCCTGCTGCCTCGACTTCCCCAAATGCTTTCTCTCTCGAGTTGCTTTTGTCAGGGCATTTTATCACCATGCCTAACAACAGTAACGGATCTAAGACTTAACCTCAGGCAAGCACCAGAAACCTTACCAAACCAGCCAGACTCGGTTTCTGACAACTGTGCAACTGACCCAGATGTCAGTAAAATCTAAAATGGTACCGTAAGGTCACATGGATGACACAATTAAAGAGTAAATAGTAGATCAAAAATCAGAAATAATAACAATAATCCTCAGAACAAAAACAAGATATTTAAAAATGGGTAATACAAAACTTTTCGTCTGCTCAGTCAGGACTGAAGTCCTGGACTGAAGCCAAGGTTGGCTGTGGGGTCACTCCAGGGGCCCAGGAGCCCTGGAGGAGGAGGAGGAGGAAGCAGAGATTGAGGGGCCAGAGTCAAGGAGACCTGGCTGTCCCAGAAGTCATAATGCTCAAAGGTTGAGGGGAGAAACGGTCAGGGAAAAGACAGGCAGGCGGAAGAGGAGAGCCTCTGTACCTTATAGCTGTCTGTGGAACCTTCAGCCCTGTTCTCTGGAAGCCTCAACACCAGGTGTTTGGAGGCAGAGGGGGCCGAGGCAGAACAGAGCTTTCTGGGTGGGGTCACTATGCTCACACAGCTCAAACAAAGGTCCCTGGGGCCCTGGGCTCCACAGGGTGCATCGACCTGTCTCTCCTGTGCCTGCCTTGGAGGTGGCTGCACCAGTCAGCCCTCGCAGGAGAACCAAGGGGGCAGAGACCACAGTGGCCACTGGGCAGAAGTCACATTCTACATGGCTTGAAGGCAGCCCTGGCTGGGGGATTCCCACCTCATCCTTAGGTAGGTCTCACTTGTGTTTCCCAGCTGTCTCACATCAGCGCTCCCCTGCGGGAGCGTCCAAAGCCGCACATGACAGAAGGGAAGCGTGTGGACCTTCCTTCCTCCTGTGTGCTTATTCCCTGCCCCATGCTCCCTCATGGGAGGGTGCAGTGCTGCTGGGTGTCTAGGTGCCCCATCCCAAAGGAGCACCCTAGTCCTCCATGTAGTCCCTTGGGAAGGGGTCAGTGTGTGTAAAGCAGTTCCTAAGGTAACTGAGGTCTACCCAGAGGGCAGCCCTAGCTGCACCTCCATCTCCATGGGTCCTCAGGCTAGCTCCCTCCTTCCAACTTGCAACAAGCAAGAGCCTGTCTCAGAAGCCACCCAGGTCATCCTGACTGGCCCCAGGTGAGATGGTTGCCGGGACTCCTTAGCTCAGGGGCTTGGGCTCCTCCTCCTGGGCCACCTGGGAACTGCAGCAGCCATTCTCGCAGGTTGTGCTGTCGGCTAGAAGGGGGCTGACTCAGTGGAGCGGGGGACCGGTTGCTGCCGGCTGCATCCTACGGAGTCCTGCCGAGGCAGAGGGGGCGGAGGCAGAGCCTGCAGAAGCTGCTGCGCCAGCAAGCCAGGACAGAGCTCTATGGATGGGATCGCTGGTTCCGTACAGGTCAGTGTCCTTCCCGTGGCATCTCTGGAGTCAGCAGCATGGCCCTGGCAGACCCCTCTGCCCCACTCTAGAAGACTGGCTCCTCTCAGGGGCATGCAAAACCCTGGGTGGGGGTGGGGGAGAAGGTAAGGGCGCAGGGTGTCCTTACTCACCTCTGCTGTAGAGGACACCCAGGGCCACTAGGGAGCCCAGCAGCAGCAGCAGCAGCAACAGCAACACCCCCTCCAGGAAGTCTGAGTGCTTCTTCCCAGACTGGTCTGCTCTCTCCACCATCCCCACTGGACTCTCCGACTTCCCCATCAGCCGGTTCTGGGTGGAAAGCACACAGCTGAGAACCCTAGGCTGGGGCCAGGAGAGAGGCAGCTGGAGCTTGAATGCCCTGAACACACTAAAGCTGATGCTTTGGGGATGCTCTGTCCTGATCTCTGCTCTCAAAGCTGCAAACTGTGTTCTGAGTAACCTGGCCTTAGGGTTCTTACGCTAGGAGAGGGGTCTCTGAGTGTCCAGGGAACCCCTGCATAGAAGGGAGATCTGGCCAACTGCTCATGATGGCCGTTGCTTGTCAAAGTCATTTCTCTCTTGATCCATTATCTGACACGGCAGGGAGCAACCAGTCCTGGGACTATTCTGCTCATGGCCTGGGGTCTGCACGCTGGACTCAGGAGGTTCAGCCCAGATGTCCACTGGCCTCTGCAGTGGAGCCTGCTTCGATTGCCTGTGCCCAGGGGTGCCTGGAATTATGGGTCTGGAAACTGGATCAGGAAGGCTGTTGGGAGGTGGCTCAGGCCCTCAGCTCCTTGCTTGCCCTTCCACTGTTCCTATTGGAGTCGAGGAGTTTCAGGGGGTGCTGGGGGTGGGAGGGCAGGAATGTGTGTGGGAACCATGCACACAAGCAAGAGGGGATCAGCAGCCTGGAGCCCAAGCCCCTTTATCCTTTGGGCTGTGGGCAGGACAGCCATCCCCTTCACCTTGTCACTATGGGCAAGACACTGTCCTGAACCACCACGAGGTGGACAGTAGTGGAGGACACACAGGGTTGGTGACAGGTTGCTGCTGTGATCAGGACAGTGGCCGGGGTGGGATGGCTTCAGAACAGGTGACTAGGAACATCACTGGGACCGTGGGTGCCCTGTGAGCCTCAGCTCTGCCCCACTCACTGGGGATCTCAGGCATCTCTGTCTATACATCATCTTCCAAATGTCCCCTCCTGGGGAGGAGGCTGAGGTGCTCCTGACAGTCCTCACGAGGTTGGCATGGCTGTTTCTAATATGATGCAGAGTGGGCTGGGCCCTGGGCTTCACTCCCTGCTTCTTGGCTGTTGGTTAGCTGTTCCCTCTCTGTCCCTTGGTGCCCATATACCCAGCACTTCTGAAACTTCTGGATGCTCAGACCGTGGCTGCCTGGCCCTTTGCACCCCCACAAGGCATCTGCTTTCCTCCAGACAGTCCCATTCTCAAAATGTTGAAGTCAAACTTGGAAGGCATCCTTGACCCTACACTTTTCTGTTCCTAGACCTTTAGTTCTGCTAGAGTCTGACCCTGGCTCCTTCCTGCTGCTCCCAGTTTGCTTGAGGCTGCCATCCCTTTGCATTGCAGCCGACCTACTGAAGGCGAGTCTCTTTTTTCCATCCAGAGGCAACCCCTTAGTGGGGACGTCAGATGTCACTCTCCAGCCTTCTCTGGAGCAGCAGCTCCTGCTGCCATCTCAGGGCACTGCGGGCCCCACACCTCACTGTGCCCCCTGCCACTGACCCCTATCTCCTCCAGCCCCTTTGTCAGGGTGCCCATCTCCCAGGTTCTGAACTAAGGGGAAAATGGAGAAGACTTCACTTCTCAGGGGCCTTCCCCAACCTGGCTTTCCAGTTCAACTGAGCAAACCTTAGCCTGCCCCTTCTCTGTGTTACCCAAACATACAATTAGTTCTATAACTCCAAGTGTTTCAATTCCTGTCGTTCCTATGAGGATGCCAGCTTCCCCTAGGGGTGGGTCTCCTGTGTCTTCACGTGGGGCATCCACAGCACCAGCTGAAGAAATGGGTGAATGAGTGTGTCTGCCAACCCTGCAGGACAAGCCTGGGCCTGGCCTTTGCAGCTCATATTCTAGCAGCTTGTTCTGACTCTGAGTGAATTGGCCAATTCTCTTCTACACTCTGATAGCTCACAGCATTCTGTGATTACACTTCCTGTTGACAATAAAAAACACACAGCCAGACGGCCTGGCGCACGCGTGGGCTGTCTGTGTTGGGTCAGAAGAAAAGGAGTCGGAGTGCCAGGCTCTGAAGTGGGTCCTCGTCTCCCTGGAGAAGCTCAAGGGGACTCTGGGTTGTCATGATGAGACAGGGACCCTCCCGGTAGGAAGTGGCAGCAAAGAGGCTGCCCAACAAGGTGTAGGTGGTGAAAGGTCGGGATGATAGGCGCCCCACGGGGAAGCCTCGGTTCTCAGAGAGGGCCGTGGCCAAGCTTAGGAGTCGAGAATAAGGGTGCATACCTGGAATCTTAGCATTTGGGAGACTGAGGCAGGAGGATTGCTGTGAACTCAAGGCCACTTGAGTTGTACAGGCCACTTTCAATCACGCTGGATTCCAGAGTGAGAGTGTCTCAACCAGAATAAAACAAACAAAACAAAAAACCAACCCCAAACCCAAACAAACAACAGAACAAAACAAGATACCACCCTGCGAAGCAGCCAGGCCCTCTCAGTGGACCTTACCTAGTGATCTCAGGAGCTACAGCCGCCACTGGGCAGGTCCTTAAAGGCTGGATTGGGATGTCTCAGAGCTGGGGTGAGCTGGCCAAGGTGGGCTCTGGGTGGAGTAGAGCAGCGGTCAGGCCAATCTGGCTGTGAGGCCACACGACGCTGGCTTCCTGGGCCACTTTGTGATGCCATGGGCGCCGTGGAGATGATGACATACTCAGGCGTTCCGTGGGCTTTAGTGTGGGGGAGGGGCAGATGTGCTTTCTGGCACGGGGACCCTGATGAGTGGGCATTCTGATCCCACACGCCCCATCTCCCTTACATGTCCGTCTCTTGATTCTGGTCCAAAGGGGCCCAGGGACTTCTGGGAATGAATCCTGGTGCTCGTTTTGGCCTGAGGTGTTGGTAGTTTCTGCTGCAGGCTGCTATGAGCGGCCCCTCCTTGTGTGTTCTTCCCCTGCAGTCTCTGGGTGAGGGAGG
Organism: Cricetomys ansorgei; assembly: GCA_026225945.1. Classification (NCBI taxonomy): domain Eukaryota; kingdom Metazoa; phylum Chordata; class Mammalia; order Rodentia; family Nesomyidae; genus Cricetomys; species Cricetomys ansorgei. The sequence goes on from JAMJFZ010000484.1 coordinate 1,317,062, forward strand.
GGTGGTTATGGAGGACTTCCAGGTGTAAGGGAGGCCCTGCCCACCATGATGGTCAGGCAGGGCTGTAGAAAGGATCCTCAGGCAGGATGATGGCAGAAAGGCTGAGCTGCTTCCCAGGGCCGGCGGGAAACTATGAAGTCCGGACTCCAACCCAGAGCCAGGGAGGGAGCCTGGCTACACGGAGCTGGAAGAGGGGCTTTGGGTTCAAGGGCTGTCTTCCAGATATGAGCCAGGAATATGCTCAAAGACAGTGACAGGGCTCTGAGCAAGGGCTGACTTCAGACCCGACTATGCGGCCCGTGGATAAGTGGTCCCGGCCTCCACGGGCCTCTGGAAAGACTGGACCGCAGAGCAGGAGCCCATGAAAACAATCTCCTAATGAGGCTGTTGGAAACCTCAGTGGCCCCTGAGGGAGGCCCACGGCCTGGGAGGAGGGCAGACCCCAGCTGCAGCTCAGAGCAGGGCTCAGATCTTAGGTCCATCACCTGTAATTTTGGGTGGGGGGGCATGTCATAGTTACATACTTTTTGTTATAACCAAGTGCCTAACAAAAGCAACTTAAGGGCGTATTTAGTTTAGAGCACAGTCCATGGTGGTGGGGGAGGCGTGGTGGCGGGAGCAGGAGGCAGACCACAAGAGGCAGACATGGAGGGAGACTGCATCTGCAGAGAGTGAGAAGGCTGGCTCAGCTCACTCTCTCCTTCTTATCCAGCCCAGGGCCCCATGGGACGGCACCACATCCGGGCCGGCTCTTCCCTCCTTAGTTGAACGTTTTTGGGAATATCCTTGGAAACGCACCCAGGAGTCTATCTCCCGGGTGATTCCAGATCCAGGCAAGTTGATGTCGATTAACCACCAAGATGGGTTTGTCATAAAAACGAATATACAGCCAAAGCCAGGCATACCGTGTGGTCTAGCTTCACCCGCAAGCGGTTGGGAAGGGTGAGCAGGGAGCTGGTAGTCTGAGCAGAGAGGAGCAGCTGACGGCTCTGAGGGAACTCTGCTTCAGAACTTTGCATTCCTGAGTTGTCTTCACCCCAGTCATGCTAGCAAGTCCCTAACACCCAACAGTCTCCATATAAACTGGTGCTATGGGGATCTCTGGTGCGGCTTCTTCCTGCTCCGGAGACAGACAAGTAGGAAGGCTGCTTGGTCAGCGAGCCTCAGGGATCCTGTCTCTGGCTTCCCCAGCATTGAGATTACAGGTGTGTGCCACTCTGGCCTGGTGTTTTTCTCACTCTGGTTCTGAGGATTGAACTCGGTTCCTGAGCTCATAAAACAAAGCACCTTACTGACTGAGTGGACTCCTCAGTCCCTTACTGAGTTCAGATGAGAGAACTAGGGCATTGAACAGGAAATGGACTTCTGAAAGTTGGAATGGCACATCTGGATGGGCGAAGGTGAGAACTCAGGGTCCCCAGCCCTTCAAGCGCCCCTCCACCAGAAGCATGTTCCTGAGTTTGAGGACACTAGCCTTTGAAAACCCCAGGCCAAGTCAACGCTAAAAGCCCTGCTCGAGACCCCTAGCAGGTCGGGTTGTGGGAATTCTGGGAGGAGCCTTGCCAGATTTGAGTACCTTCATGCACAGAACGACCAGGACTGAGGTGTCCTGAGTGGATGGAGGAGACAAGACTCCTCAGAGTCTACATTCACACCGAGTTGGGCCCGTGAGGCTGTGGTTCACACACTGTGACGCCTCCAGGAGTCCTGGCAAAGCAGGTGGGAGCAGAGTCCAGGATGAGGGCCAATGGGACGGGTGTCTGCGTGCACACCGACCCTCTGACGAGGACTCTGCTGTATTAGCTCACATTCTGCTGGAAGCCATTCGTGGTTTGCTTGGTGCAGCGAAAGCTGGACTCCGTGGTCCACAATAAACTAGAGACACCGAATCACACGAGGGCTGGACACCTGCCCTGGGGCACATGACTTGGGTTCTTTTTACTTCAGCCAAGCACAGAGGAGGGAGCTGGGGATTGTGGGTAGGAGGTTGGGAGCTTCAAGAAAGTGGATGGATCTGTGGAGTGTGAGCTCCAGGATGGTGGGGGCCAGTAGTCCTGGAAATGCCCGGTAGGCATATGCCCCAGCAAGGGTGCATGCACAACTTCTAGAACCTTCCACCAGGATCTTCAGGCTGCTGGGGTGCCTGTTCTACCCTGGGACTCAGCTCTGTCTTCAGGGGCCAGAGGTCTGTGGTCAGGGCAGAGGGAGCTGTAGAGGGGCCGCTGCATTTCGGTCCCCTCGGGCTTCTGTGACAACAGGCAGGCCTGCCTCCTCGTCGTCGCTCTGTCCTCGCATGTAGGCGGACTGACGGTTCTCACAAAGCCACTGACAATCTAATCCTCCCCATCCCCAAGACCTCGTGTTATGGCTCCATCCCATTGGTGGTGGCACCTGAACATAGGAATGCTGGGAACACATTCAGACCACAGCAAGGTGCCAGATAAGCTGGGTGTTGGGGTGGGGCGCTAAGATCGCGTGAGGTGAACCATGAGGTTCATGCTGGGAGATGCCCCCTTGTGGACCGAGAGGGAATGGGCTGGGAGGAGCCTTGCCAGATTTGAGTACCTTCACGCATAGAATGACTGAGACATCCCAGAGTGGATGGAGGTGACGGGACCTCAGGTTGAAGGACACGGGAGAAAAAGGCGCAGGGTGGGAGGGCACGCCCGGCTGACGACTGCCGGCCACCTCCACCTTCAGCTACCAGGACTCCGTGGCCCTGACCTCGGTCCTGCTGGGTGTTGGCAAGTGTCTGCAGTGCCAAGGAATGCACAGGTGAGAGAGAGACCTGTGGTGGGTGAAGGGGAAACTTGGTGGAGAGGTGCGTTAGGCTATCCTAGGCACTGGGTTCAAAGTCGTGGTGGGGAAGTCAGGAACCAGGCTGTGCCTCACAGAAGTCTATCTAGGCTTCCCGCTCTTCCTGGTCCTCTTGTAGAACGCACTGACACACATGGAGGGGGGGGGAGTTTGGCAGGTCTCAGGTGCTGTAGCCAGAGGGACGGGGGCTCTCACAGCATGGATGAATGATGGGCAGGCGAGGCCCTCACAGGAACGGGGCTGCCAATCCTCCCCAGTCAGTTCATCACCGCCTGGGACAGGCAGGATCAGGAGTCGTGTCTATAGAGCTGGGGGTTGTTGAGGAGGTGAGGCACTGGGCTTCCATGGGGCTAAAGACTGCAGGACAAAGGGGCAAGGGTAGCCCAGGGCAAAGGGAAGTGCTCAGCATTTAGCGCACTGCCCTCACCCTCAGGCCCCAGGAAAGGTTTGTGTCGCTTCACGCCGAGCAGCCCTGTCTACTGTAGTGAGTGCGTACAGCTCTCCAGCCTGGCTTCTGTGATAGCTTTGGTGACGGTGAAGGGCCGGGGCCCCACTCACGGGGAGCAAGACTGGGTGGGAAGCTTGTCCATGTAAGCTCAGAGGCACCAATTCACATGCTGACAACTTAGGCTAAGTGGAAGCCTGGGGCCTCTCAGTAGGACTCAGGTCCTGTGGAGGGAAGGGACCGTCTGGGCTGTGGCATGGGCGCTGGGTTCCCTGGCGAATAACCTTGTGAGGCCAGCTCCACACATGCATCGAGGAGCCTGGACTTTGGAGAAGGCTGATGCAGGAGGCAATCCAGGCCCAGTCTAAGCAGCTTCCTTCCCAGGGAGGGCTCCTTGGGCCGATGCCTCTTCCTCAAGGCCCTGAGGTGCCAGCCCTGATCTTGCCCCTGGCTGCTCCAGGAGAGTCTCAGGTGTGAGCAGAGGGCTGCGGCTCAGCACTCTGACGTCAGGCACGAGCCAGCCAGGACAGCTGCTCTACACCAGCAGGACCTGTGTCCTCTAGTCCTGTAGCAGAGGATGGAGAAGGGCGACCAGTGGACCGGGGGAGTCAGGTGTACCCTAGACACGAAGCTAGGTCCTGGTGGGGGAGTCAGGAGGGTTAGCTGACGGTCAGTGTAACCTGCAGCCAGAGGACACCTCCTTGTGAGTCCTCATCTTCAGTCTCTTCAGCCCAGTGTGGCTGGGGTCCACCAGGAGGCCATTCCGGGCCGCTGTCCAGGCCTCCCCATAGCGCTGTTCCTCTAGACAGCGCTGCCCATGGGTCAGGAACACATTGGCTGTTGGGGCCCGGCCTGGTTGTTTCAACAGGCTGCTTTGAGCCTGGGCTGATGACAGGGCCAAGGCCTGGGTGAAGGCCCCTGCAGCCTCACCCTTATCCCCCAAGCTCAGCAGCAGGCGACCCCGGGAGCAGAGATCTTCTGTCCGCCTTGGCACATCACCGTCCCCGGATCCGTCCTGCAGCACACGGTCCAGGTCCCTGAGTGCCCGATCATACTCCTCCAGCTGGGTCAAGCAGGCCACTCGGAGACGCAGGTGATAGGGGCTGTTGCCACCAGCCAGAATGGCCAAAGAACAGTAGCCCAGTGCCCGTCCTGGCTGTCCTAAACCCAAGAGATTGCTTGCTTCCTTGGCAGCGGCCTGCGCAGGAGACACAGGGAAAGAGCCGAGGTAGCCTCTGTGTACAGTCAGCCTTCCTGTGCAGAAGACCCACTTCTGGGGGCCTGGTCATGGGTGGGTGGGGGGCTTGGTAGAGAACTCCTCCTTGCAATTGAGAGCTGGCCAGCCTGCTGCTTCTTCCTGGTCCTAGGCAGCGCTGGTTCCTGAGCAGAGGCAGAAGTCTGCACCCCAAAGCTGCTAAGTGTATTTATCTCCTCTTCCCTGACCTCGTTTCTCTAGGCCACTACGAATATGACCGCAGGTAATTTCATCTCACCCTCTCATCGCTAGCCTCACACGAGGTCCTCCCCACCTCCCTGCTCAAGAACCTACAGTGGTTCCACAGTTCTTGCGGCCGGCCTCTGGGTGTCCCTATCTCCCCCTTTTGAATGTGACTGCATCGGGCCTGACAGCGTAAAATGTCCCTTGAAAAGCTCAGAGCATCCCAGGAGGATGCTACAGGAGGCAAACACCACAGGCCAGCTGGTTACGCCAGATGTTTCTGCGGGAGGGATGAAGGGTCCCCGGGCCCGTAGGGACAGGGGACCGACTTTCCCGCACAGGGCGCAGCGCCATCTCTCTACACGTGAATGAAGGGGTGCAGGGGAGGCTCCGAGGCTCGCACAAAGGCTTATGCTCTTCTTGCTCCCTGCTGTGTGACCCTGCAAGAGCCTCTTGGACCTCCCTGCCTGGAGGGCTGGTCCACTTGGCTGCCGTGCGCAGCTAGGACTCGAGAGCCACAGGTGCAGACGTAAGTGTGCAAGCTCTGTAGACGCCTGCTCCGCCCGGCTCAAGGAGAGACGTCGGGCGTCAGGTGCAGGCGCAGTACAGCAGGACCGTCTTAGAGGGCGGGACCCGCGCGGGGCAGGAAGCTAGGAAAGGCCGCTTCCGGGTTGCTCCCTCCCCGCGTTGCTGGGCAACCAAATGCTGCCTTGCTTAACTCTGGGGTCTAAGACCCTAGGCCTTGGGCTCTCCCTAATGTATTCTCGACTCTCCCCTTCAAGTCCAGAACCTCTCCCGGGCTTCCATCTCAAGTCCCTATTCCCTGCTTGAGCTAGAGGACTGCCCCCCTCGACCCCCCAGGATTCCCCAGTCCTCAGCTTGGGGATCGGGAGGGGAATCCCCTCCTGCACACTCCCCAGACCCCTTCAGTTCTGGGACTGCTATCTGGTACCCAGGACCTCGGAGACATCCCTGGCCCCACCTAGCTAGCCCTAGGACTCCCCAGCCCGACCCTGTGTGTAAGCTTGGGGCCACTCGCCCATCTTCCCTGCGTGCTCTGACACTCTGACACCTTACCCCCTTTCTCTAAGCTCACAGCCCACGTTCCAGGCCCTCCCTGCTCAGAGGCTTTAGTCCCTTAGAACTCTATGGACTTCAGCCTGGCCGCTCCTCTCAATTCAAGTCTAGCAGCACCTTTACAACCCCGTCCCCTCTTGTCTGGGCTCCGGGCAGCAGGTCCTTGCATTAGGAAGCCTACGACACCGTTCAGCCAACTCTGCCGTTACAGTCACTCTGATAATGCCCTTTTCCATGTCACTTGACTGGCAGAATTCAGAGCAATGGAGAGAGGGAGGCCTTCGGAAGGACACCTGCTCCAGGCCAACTCTTGACCCCAGGTCCCCCTGGCTCCAAGGCCTAAAGCCTGCACTTTGAAACCCTCCTCCTGGTCTTCCCAGCCTGAGCTGAGATTGGGGGTGGGCCTTGTACCAGGGTAAGGTGCCCCAGCCCAAGTCACCTGTGACTTGCATACATAAGCAAAGAAGCATGGGTAGTGTTTCCAGAGATCTTCCCCAGATGGATCTGGGGCTCCGCCCCACTCCAGACTCAAGGAAGCTGGCCAAGAGCAAGAAAGGAAGAGATTCCTGGAGTGGATGTAGTTCTGAAGCTTGTGGTACTGGAGCAAGGTCAGCGTGGGGCTTGTGGGGTGCTGCATACCTGGGTGAGACTCTGCTGCTCTAGGGGTTCAAGGAGACGCAGCAGGAAGCTGAGGTCCTGAGTGTCTGTCTCCGCCAGGCACTGCAGGTCACGGGCAGCGGCTGACACATCTCCCTCTTTAAGCTGCAGCAGGCCTCGCCGGGCCCGGGCAGCCTCTGATGGAGGGGTGAGGTGTAGGGCTTCTTGCAAGTGAGTGCCAGCCTCCTGGTACTTGCCTGCGGGGATCGGGGAAGATGGTCAGTGGGTGTGAGTGTGGCTGGGGCAGAGGCATGCCCAGGAAGCGGGGACATCTAGCCCCAGGAACTACTTTGGTCTCCCTTATTCTGTCTTGGCTGAGGTTCAGTTGATGGGTGCAGACTCAGCCCCAGTAGGAGCAGAGCTGTTGGGGCAGGAGAGCCCCTTGAAGCCTCTGGAGGGCAAATGCAAGTTACAGAGAACTTCCCCTTAAGGTAGGGTGACAGGATGGATGCACAGTAAGCACGGGCCCTTCTCTGGGATTTCCCTCTGCCAGCAGAGGGATGTGACTTGAAAAACCAGAGAGTAAAGCCAGGTGGTGGCAGCATGCACCTTTAATCCCAGCACTCGGGAGGCAGAGGCAGGAGGATCTCTGAGTTCAAGGCCAGCCTGGTCTACAGAGCGAGTCCCAGGACAGCCAGGGCTACACAGAGAAACCCTGTCTTGAAAAACAAACACAAGATCACAGGGAATGACAAAGGATCAGGGGTGTGGGACAGAGGCCAGTGGGCCCTGCTCTTGCACACATACCCAGCCCTGTGAGGATGTCTGTGAGAAGCAGGTGCCAACTGGGCTGGGCAGCATCAATTCTAACCAGTGCCTCCCCCACAGCAAGGAGGACCTGGGTGTCCTCTTCCCTGAGGGGGGCTCCAGCATCCAGCCGCTGGTTCAGGAGGACCCGGCAACGGGTATGGAGGCCCTGGGTGAGGGGTGACTGAGCTTCTGGCTTCAGGGAGCAGATCTCAGAGATAACAGTGCCTGGGTCGAGCTTCAGGGCGGAGACTATGTCATCCACAGCTTCCTGCAAGGGAGGAGGGCCTGTGAGCGTCAGAGAGAGGGCACAATGGCATCCTTCCATTCTCTTCCCAAGCTCTCTTCCCTGCTGACTCTCCATGGCCTACCTATTATTTAAGATCCACTAGTTGCCCCAAGGCCTTGCACGTCTATCCATGCAGAGTGAGGCAGGGAAGCATGAAAGGCAGGATTACCCAAAAGGGGATCTGTGGGAATGTGGCTTTTGTTCCCTGTAGGTGCTTGTGGGGAGAAGAACACGGGGTCCCGATGTGCACTCTGACGGCTGGAGGCCTGACCTGGTTCACTCTCCTTCAATGGAGGAGGAAGAGTGTCCTGGTCTCCCTCTCTCCTTCTTGCCCAGCCCCGGGTGTGGAGGATGGGCTGGCACCTGCAGCTGGTCCAGGGCCAGATGCACGAGGGCGCGTCCACACAGAGCCTGCACATTCCTCGGTTCCTCCCGAAGCACTGAGTTGAAGTCAAACATGGCGGTCTTCTTCTGACCCAGGAGCCCGTAACAGCGGGCTCGGGTGAGGAGGGACTCACTGGCCTCACTCCCTGCAGGAAGTGAGTGTGGTCAAGACACAGCTTCCGCTGGGCCTCTTGTCAAGGGTCCCATCTATTGTCTAACCTGGGTGGGCACAGGGACACAAGTCCACCCTGGGGCGCTGACACTCCATTGAGTACAGACAGAGTCAGGCTGCCATGGTTACTGGCCCAGGGCAAGAGAAGCCCAGTCAGGAGGGGTAGCACCATGGGGGGGGGGCAAGAGGTGGGGTTGGGGGATGGCTGGGATGTTCTAGGAGGGGTAATACCTGAGGGGGATGGGGGAGTTGGGGTGTTCTAGGAAGGTCTATGCCACTTTTTTAGTGATGGGAGTAGGTAGGGGTTGAGCATGTGGTAGGTAGGATATGAGGCTCAGGGTGGGCAGCAACTCCCAGTGGATTCTGGGGGGTGGGGCCCTTCCCCACACAGAATGCTTCCACCATACCTTCTGTATATCTGCCTAGTGTCCCACACTCCGCAAGCCGTTCTGGAACCTGAGCCTTCCCTGCCACTGGTGACCCATGGGAATCGATTCGCTAGCCACTCCCCTCCCTCCCAGGGGCCATCTTCCACCTCTTCTGAGGACCAAGCAGTGGGGAGGTGCCAGTACAAGCCACCCAGAGGCCACCAGGATCCGAATGAAGGTTACATTCCTCCCATCCCCCGCCCTGCCATGCTCCAGGGACTTGTACTTGCACCGTGGCACCTGAGCCCCCGACTCCAGCACACGCAGGGCAGGTCTGCTGCAACCCAGATGGAGTGGCTTGGCCAGGTGTGGAGGCCGGGTGTGGCCATACAAAACCTGTCACCGCTGTGAAGGGCTCAGGGGAGCCAGGATCGGGCCTACACCCCAGAGTGGAGCATGCAGAGGAGGGCAGTCCAGGAGCAGGGCAGGGTCCTAGTTAGCCCAGCCGGTCTCAGGCTTTTTCACTGGAAAGCCAGGGTTTCAGCACTAGGTGCTCTCAGTAAATGGCCCCACCTTGCCCACATCATGGAGGTTCCAGGGCACAGGAATGTGAAGTGAGCTTGTCCTCAGAGCCCATGTCCCCCATGCAGCTGGCACAGAATTGGACCCCTGGGGCTGGTGGGGGTCCCTACCTGCAGCAAAGATGGCCAGAGAGAGGTAGGCAATGGCTTCCCTAGTGTGGGCCTCGCTGTCCGACCCAGCTGGCCGGGCCCGCAGTATGCTTAACGCCCGTGTGTGGCAGTGGCCTTGCAGCAGCTGCAGGTCCTCGCGGTGGAAGATGTCCAGGGCGTGCTGGAGACAGGCGGTGTCTCCAGACAGGGCCACCTTCTTCACTAGCTGCGGGTGTAAGAGCAGAGTCATCGCCGTCCCCTGCGCTGGCCCTCCGCAGTGCTCACTGCCCTTAGCAGGCCCTGGCTCTCTTCCCACAAGCCTGGGGTCGGGGAAGCCTGTCCACTCTGGGCACCGGAAGGTCTTCCATGAACTGAAGGTATGTTTGTCCCCAGTCTACTGTGCCTCCCGCAAAGAGGACAGGGAACATTCTGCAGCCGTGAAAGCCCACTCCGCAGAATGGCAAGGTGAGGTGGGGCTCTCCTTTCCCCGAGTCTCGGCCCCTCCTTGCTCGCGTGGATGGACACCCCACTCCAACATGATGACCCAAGGAAGTCTTGAACAGCAAGCTCGAGCAAGGGACCTTCAGATCAGCAAGTGACAGGGCCTTGGGAGAGCTGCTCAGAATGTGTGGACCAAAAGCCAGGGTCTATCCAGGCTCTGGTCAGGGTGAACCCCTCAGGCAGACACAAAGCTCCTCCCTCCACAGCTCCACCCTGGGAAGACGCAACACTGTTCCCCACCGGCCTGGTGCAGACTCCTGTCCCTGGAAGAGAAGGGTTGGCTGGTTCCAGGCTGATCTTTCTGCCCACCCTTCTGTCCAGGGGGTCAGGATTCCAGCCAAGCCAGAGAACAATGGAGAGGCTGTCTGGTCCCTCAGCTCAGACTTCAAGGCCCCAAACTCCCCCCGCACCCCCCCCCCCCGAATCATGACCCGTGAACTTTGGTGCAAACAGAAAGCTGCACAATACCAAGCCAGCTCTTAAACTCTGCCATTCTGGGAGCAGAGGGTTCTCAGAGGCTGGCAAGCAGGAGTCAAGAGCCTTGTAAAACCCACTCTTCTACCCTTCTGAACATTACTCGAGTTATCTTCAAGTCCAGTTTATCTGGGAGGCTTGAATAGGAGCTCAGCCTCTGATTGGTTCTTGGCCATTTTCCGTTACACCGCAGCCAAGGAAAACAGGCTGCACCTACTGTATGCAGGCACCTCCCATGTCCTAGGAGCTACCTCAGCCAATCCCCTTGACAACTAAAAGAGCAGGCACAGGGTCAGAGAGGTGAGGGCTGGCTGCAGGTGCTGGGGTGGGGCTTAATGAGGTGTGCCTGTCCCAAAGTCCAGGCTGTAGGGTGCAGATCTGGGGCCTTAGGATACACGGTGTTTTCTCAGAGCTGTGCCCATTCCCACCTGCCCCAGCCTACCTGGGCCTTCTCACCTGGTTGGCGTCATAGCAGAAGCCCCTCCTCAGCTGAAGCAGGGCCAGCCGCACCAGCACAGGGGCTGCCTGGGGCCTCCGGGACAGGGCCACCAGCAGAGACTTGTGGGCATCATCCAGGCGGCCCAGGCGATACAGGGCGTCAGCTGCCAAGAGGCAGGAAGTCTCATCCCCCGCATCCAGCTCCGTTAGCAGCATGGCCAGCTGGTACACACCATAGGCATTCCTGTGGAGAGGGTGGCTCAGTGTGGGACAGGCTGTTTCCTTCGTCCCCTCCATTGCTCAAGAGGTCAGGCCACAAGCGAATCACGGCCCCGTCCACGCCCCTAGTCTGGGTAGCCCCTTTCCCAATGAGCTGCAGAGGGAAGAGCGTATCACCTCTCTGCAGATCCCAACCTGCTCCTTCACCCTCTCCCCCTGTTCTTTCCTCCACCCCACGGGTTAGGTGCTATACAGAAGCAGGGACCAAAGCTGTCTACGGACCACCAGCAGACCCTGCCTCAGTTCTCTCTCTTTCTGTCTCTCTTTTTATAAACACAAGAATTGATGTTTGGGCCTTGCTGGGTTCACCACAAAGAAACATTACAGCACAGAAAGTCACACCTGGGCAGAGGAAGCCCACGGGTAGGTGTGGGGTGTGGACTGACAGGGCGAAGGCTAGGCAGCTGCAGGTGCACCCAGCAGGCAGCAGCGTGTCATGCGGGTCTGGGAAAGAGTCCCACTGAGCCAGAGCCACACCTGTCCCCCTTTTAAGAGATGGTGTCACAAATGCGTTCAGCAACAAAGGGAAACTGAAATCCCACCTTCTACTGGGTTTAAGAGGCGGGATACAAGCTGCACTGTCAGCAAACGCTCCCTATTTTGAGACATTTTATGTGCACAATAAGAAACAACTGGAACAACACATTGAAGGAGACTAATGTACAAGGATTTTGTCCTTTCCACCTAAAAAGGAAAGGATTTGGGGGCTGGAGAGACGGCTCAGTGGTTAAGAGCACTGGCTGTTCTTCTAGAGGACCGGGGTTGGATTCCCAGCACCCACTGGTGACCACAACTGTGATTCCAGTCCTAGGATCTGATGCCCTCTTCTGGCTTCTGCTGGCATTGCATACACTGGTCGCACATACATACACATAGGCAAGGAAAAAACAAAAAATACAAAATAAAAAAAAGAAAAAGAAAAATATTTTTAAAATCGTGCGTGCGCGTGTGTGTGCGTGCGTGTGTGTGTGTGTGTGTGTGTGTGTGCATGCGCGTGCGTGTGCGTGCGTGTGTGTGAGTGTGCATGCACACGAGTGCAGGTGCCCCTGGAGGCCAGAGGCGTGGGATCTCCTGGAGCGGGAGTTACATGTTGTGAGCTACCGGGTGCAGGTTGCTGGGACCTGAGTGCAGGTTCTTACTAGCATTCACTCTTAACCGTTGAGCCATCTCAACTCGTTGAGTCCCCTGCCCTTTTCAGTTTTGATTTGTTTGTTTGCTTTTTGTGTGTTTGAGGCAAGGTCTCACTTTGCAGCCCAGGTTGGCCTGGAATGCACTCTGTAGCTCAGGCTACCCTCGTGGCGACCCTCCAGTATCAATCTCCCAAGTGCTGGGGTTGCAGGTGTTAGCCACCACCCCTAGCTTGTTCCTCTTAAGGGGAGGAAGCCCACTGGAAGCCACTTCTGAGACTCAGGATCCTGAGATCTTAGCCCTGGGGCCAAATCCCCACCATTGCTTAGGGAAGCCACCCAGCCGATCCTAGCACAGTTTTCTACCAGACATCCCTCTCCAGCTACCCCACCTCCAGCGCGGGGCAGGTTCTCACCCCTCCTGCGCCTGTGCGGCGGGGCGGGACCCCTGCGCAGCTTCGCTCTCGCAGCCCGGGGAGCGCAGCAGCATCCTGCGGCCCTCCTCCCGGAGCACCGTGAGCAGCAGCCCTCGATGGTTCCAGGGCACGTAGGCTTTGACGACTAGCAGCGCCTCCTCCGGCCGCAGCCTGCAGGCCGTGACATAGTCCAGCGCTCCCAGGAAGGCGCTGCCCGCCAGCACCCGCAGCAGCCCTCGGCCGCACAGCGCGCGCACGCAGCTCCCCGCGTGCGGCGCCCCGCGCTCCACCACCGCCTGGAAGTCCCCGCGCGCGCGCCGCGCATCGCCTGCGTGCAGCGCGCAGAAGCCGCGCAGCGCCAGCAGAGGCGCGCGGTCCCCGGGGTGGTCTCCAGCGCGGTCCCCGGTGCGGTGCCCGGGGTGGTCTCCAGCGCGGTCCCCGGTGCGGTCCCCGGGGTGGTCTCCAGCGCGGTCCCCGGTGCGGTCCCCGGGGTGGTCTCCAGCGCTGTCCGCGGTGCGGTCCCCGGGTGGTCTCCAGCGCGGTCCCCGGTGCGGTCCGCGGTGCGGTCCCGGGGTGGTCTCCAGCGCGCTCCTCCGGGTGGTCTCCAGCGCGCTCCCCCGCACGCCTGGGCCGCAGGAGGCGCTCACACTGCGCGCGAGCCCCCTCCGCGTCCCCGGCCAGCAGCAGGCACTCCGCCAGGCGGGTCCCCAGCGCGGGTCGCGCTCGGGCGGGCGCCACGCGGAGCAGGACTCGGAGCGCGTGGGTCACGGGAACCAAGAGCTCGCGGTCCGCATCTTCGCGCAGCTCCGGGCGGCTTCGCACAGCCTCCAGGAAGCGCGCGAAGCCCGTGTCCGCGGCCTCCTGCGCCTGGGCCTGCAGGCGTTCGCGGTCCTCGGCGGACAGCAGGGCCTGGAACTGCCTCCGCGCGCCGGCGGGACTCGCGCCGAAGGCCGCCTGTAGGTCCGCCAGCACGTCCCCGGCTCGGCCACCCAGGAAGAAGGCTGCTGCTGCGCGCGTGACCAGCAGGGCGGCCAGGTGCTCGCCTAGGGAGAGACACACGGGTTGCCCTGCCTTTCTAAAACTGGCATCTCAGGGCATCTCCCCCAAGTCCACGGGTAATCCAAGGTCCGGGAACCACAGGGACGACCCAAGCCCATGGCGCCCTCGAGTGATGCCGTGGCATCTGTACCAGCACCACAGCCAGCCTCTGCTGTTGCCACCCAGCTCTGTTCCCCCAGGGTGGCTCTGGGTAGGCATCACCTCCCGCCCCAATGGATAGGTATTTACATTTCTTTCCGCCCTGACTTTCAGGGATGCAGCCCCACCCAGCCCACTCTGAAGCTGGAGAGGGTCACCTGTCCGGGCATCTTTGCATCCTGCCCTCTTGGGACCCAACGCTTCCCTGTGGGAAACAGAAAGCAGAGGGTCCAGAAGGAGTGGCTGAGTTATCTGAAGCCCTTGGCTGAATCTGGTTGGATCTCAGGATGTCTGCCCGCTTCTCCTAGTTAGGATGGGAGTTACAGTGACCGACACTCCCCAGGGTGTGAGGACCACAGGCCCGAGTCCAGCAAAACAACAACCAGTGTACACAGTCTGACCAGGCAACCCACCACCGGCAAGGTGGAAACGAAGGGTTGTGAACAGAAGCAAGGCTAACCTGGAAGCAGCAGAGGCCCCCAGCAGCTGCTGACATCACACCGTATCTCCTTCCAAGAATACAGTCACGTGCACTAGATTTCTTAATTGTCCCACGGACCACTAAAGCTCTATTTCTTCTTCTTCTGTTTTTCATACCAGATAATCTCTGTTTTATTTTAAAATTTGCTGACTCTTCTCCCAGCTGTATGTTGCTGCACTTTTATTTTTATTTTGCTTCTCAACCAGTATTCCTTTTTTTTTGGGGGGGGGGAATGGTGCTGGGTATCCAACCCAGATCTGTGCTCACGCTAGGCAAGCACTTCACCACTGGGTTATATCCCAGCTCGTATTTTTTAGATCCTACGCCAGACCCTTGAGCAATGTTTTGTAAAGACTCTCGGTTTAGTTACGCTCCTCAGGTGAGGACTGAATTTTGTTTTTAGTAACAAGTTAAGGTCTGGACTCAAACCCCAAATTTGCTCTCTTGTCCTCAGAGCCAAGTTCTCTGTTTAGTTCCCCCAGCTCCCTCCTGATGCTTTACAGTGTCTCCTCTCCTGCATGTGTTCAATCTGCAGTCACCCGCCGGTTTAATGCTCAGATTTTGGGCCTCGTCCCCCCTGTGGCCCCTTCCGGCTTCCCACGTTCCTCAGCATCGAGCTCTCTGACATCCTCTCAAGACTTTCAGTTGTACGTGGCACAAACTGCAGAGGGAAAACCTGCAAGCAGCGCCGTCACCTAACACAGCCCCGGCTCCCTGCCCCCAGGCGGTCAACACTTTCAAACACTGGCTTTTGCCATTTCATCCAAATTAGGTAGTCGGCCTGCCAGGTCAGTCCGCCCTTCTCCGGGCCAGACCTGCCGCTAGCTTTAGTGATTTTGATGACCTGGGACGTGTAAAATGGTACCCCGCCGTTTTAATTTTCATTTTCTGGGGTTCATTAATTAATTTTCCTTCCAGTCTGCTGTGTAGAAAGAGAGTTTGCCTGTCTTGTTTCCATGGTGCTGGATACTTTCCACGGGTTCGGTTTGCCATCTGTGCTTTTTCTTCGGGGGGAAAGTCATTGCCAATCCCTTTATTAGTTATTTTTCTTACGGATACGTAGGAATTCCACAAATACTCCGCATAGCGATTTTTTTTTTTTTGCCATTGTGTATTTTGAAGACACTTTCTTCTCTGAGAATTGCCCTCTCATCTTTTATAGTTGTGGGAAAAACTTTAAAGATTTAATTTTATAAAGTGTATCTTCTCTGTGTGGCTCTGGCTGGCCTGGAACCCACATCCATCCTGTCAGTCCTGTCTCTGTATCTGGAGCACTGGGATTAAAGGCGTGTACTACCACGCCCAGCTCTACAAGTCCTATAGGACGTAATACACTTTTGCCTACCACGTGCATCAGAGCCGAGTCACAGAGCCTCCAGCTTTCTCCAGTTGGTTCCTCCGTGTACCTTGCTTATGGCCGGGTCCCCAAACCCTGGCACTCAACAGACACTTTGTTCCTTCCTTACCACATCCTGGCAGCTTTGGTGTGCTCTCCCCTTGCTGCCCTGTTAGACCCTCTGGACAAGCTGACCACAGACCGAAATCCACAAAAACCGCAAAGCTGAAAGGAACCTTCACTCTTTATAAGTTGATTGTCTCAGGTGTTTTGTTATAGTAAGAGAAAGCTGCTAGATAGGGCTGCTGCCCCAGTCAACCCCTCCCCAGTCAAGTCTTCTAGGCTAATTCTTTAAATAACTCTTGGTCCTCCATTAGCTCGTCCACAGTCCTGCTGTGTGACACCTTAAACCCCTTATTTCACTCTCTCCAATGCTTGCTTCCTGATCGGAGGGCCATGGTCTCCTGTTGATACTGCTTCCCAGTCTGACTGTCCTTCCAGTTTCCCAACCTCCTCTCAGTGTTTTAGCCTCCCAGCTTCCCAGTCTCCCAGCCTCCTCCCAGCTTCCCAGGGGCCAGCTTATCCAGCCCCCCTTTGTCTTTCGCAGTGGCGTCCCCAGCCCTAGCCCCAGCTCTGATCCCGTCATAGGCAGGTTTTAGCTACTGGAGTGACCGTTGCCAGGGCTCTTGGGGAATGTGACTTGTGATTCACTCTCCTCCTACCTTGGGGTCTACTCCCCGTTGAGTCAGGCTGAAGGTCTCGGCTGCATGCTGCCAGGCAGTCCTCGAACCTGCCTCTATGAAGCAGAGCTTCAGGTGACATGGCATCTGCCCAGCTGCCCCTGGGGTCCAGGGCCTCCAGGAGTCTCCAGCAGTTTGTCTCTTGCTGGCCGGTGGCCTTCACGTCACCCGAGAGGTAGTTCTGGAGGGCGGCAAGCAGCGTGGGGAGGTAGGGCTGCTGGTGGCTATGGATGAAGGCCACTGTCCGGTGTGCACTGGAGGCAAAGGTCTGAAGATAGGCAGCTATACCCTCACCGGCCCGGTCCACAGACAGGACCCAGGCCAGGGCGCGTGTCAGCTGCAGCTCCAGGGCCTGCTGGGAGTGTGCATCCAGCAGGGCATTGCAGCGCTGCACCACTTCCGCGTGGCGTCCATGGGCCAGCAGGCTAGCCAAAGGGTACAGGATAGTGGCAGGGTGATCCGGATAAATGGCACCAAGGAAGGCAGAGGCCAGTGGCCCAGTCAGGGAGACCACTGCCATCCCATCCCAGTGGATAGCAGGGATCTGGCTGTCCCCACGACACCAGGCCTCCAGGGTGGCCACCACAGGTGCCCCTGGGGCCTCCGCCAGGACGGCCCGCATGTGCCGCGTGGCTGACGGGGCGTGGCAGCTGAAGGCGGCCAGGTAGAAGGCTGTGGCTAAGGGCAGCTCCCCCAGGGCCAGATGCCTGTCCCCCTCCTGGCAGAGGCAAGCCACGAGCTCCTGAGCTGAACTCCTGCTCTCAGTCCCCACGGGCCTGTGCTCAGTCCCCATGGGTACCTGCAGGAGGGGGATTGCAGTTAGTGTCAAGGGGTCATGTTCACATGCCCTGTGGTGAACCTCAAAGCAACCTCCCAGCTTCGGCCACCGAGACCTCAGAGCCTGTGCAGCCCCCACTGGGTGGCACCCGGGACCTGGCCACTAAAGAGACATTTGCGGTGTCCCCACACAGGCCTCCACTAGCTGGGCTCAGGCTCTGCTGGGTCCTATTTGACTGGGTCCAAGATATTCTCATCTCTTGAGCCTCAGTTTCCTCTTGTGTTGAGTGGGATGGGACCTTGCCTACTGGGTCAGCCTAAGAGGGCCTTGGCATCCACGTGGGGGAGCAGCTGAGTGCTTAAGGGCTCAGGGGCCTGGGCAGACCCCATCTGTCTTCAGGAGGGCAAATAACACCCGCGTCTCAGAGCTCCAACCGAGCACCGCACTCCTGCCCACCTGGGTGATGCAGGCTGAGGGCGAGGGCCAAGAGGTGCCTGCGGGGTCTGGAGCTGGGAGGGGAGCAGCACCAGACAACCCCCGGTCAGTCCTGAGGTAAGATACAGGGCTCAGCTGTCTTCTAACCCTGGCCTCTGACCCCAGGAACTACTCTTGGCCCTTGGTTTCCTGGTCCTCAAGTGCCTTCGGAGAAGAGCCCCAACAAGTCCTCCCTGACACGTACGCAGGCCTACCCGTGACGCTCACTCTCACAAGCCGAACCCGCCAGGTCTGGAAAGGTTCTGATGACTCCAATCCCCAGTAGGCTGGGGTCAGGGCTGGTAGGTGCAGCTGCTGGTCAGTCCCAGCAGCTCTGGGCCACTTAAGAGACCCTGGCCCAACCCTGCAGACAGAGGCAAGTGAGGCCCATCTCCAGTTTCCTAGGAGAGTGTCAACATCCCAAAGCTGCCTGGCTGCTCAGCGGTGCCCTCTAGTGGCCAGACATGCTCCGGCTGCGTATCCACCTCCCCAGCCCTAGCAGGTAAGGAGAGGAGCTCAGGAGAGGAGCTCAGCTCCCCTGGGTGACCTTGGAGCAGACAACCCAAGTCTTGGAAGAGGGAGGCTCAGGCGTGTACAGCCCCGGTGCTGTGTGATGACTTGTGCCAGCCCCTGCCAGCACTTTCAGGCTTTGTCTCTGCACCCTAGATCTCAGCCTTGGCTGCTCTAATGGCGTCCTCACCACCCACACCGCTCCCACTCCCACGCCTCTCCCCGCAGGCCCCGCCCACTTTGGTGTCCCGTAGACCTTCTCATCTGGTCCCAAGTCCCTGGCCCCACAGCCTGCTTCTTGCACTGGGCAAGTGGGCTAGGATGCATTTTGTGCCCGCAGCCGGTTTCCTGGGGGCTGTCCTGGCTCTGGCAGCCCTGATAAGCCTCTCCTTGCTGGGGATGTCCAGGTCTAGATTGAGGAGCGGGGCATAGGGTGTAGTTTTAGAAGGAGGGAGTAGAGGCTAGGGCCTGAGAATCTGAGTCCAGCCTCAGTCATCAGCCTGTGGGGCATGCTGGGTAACCAGCTTCACATGACTGCGGAGGGATCTGCTCTTGGCAGCCTCCCGACTCATCACAAGGTGTCCAGGTGTAGGCTGGCGCTGGCTCCTATGGGGGCTCTGGGAACTGGATGCAGTGCTGGGTTGTGGGGTCCTCCATGTCCTCCTCAGAGGCTAGCTTCCCGGGATGTGGCCTGTACCCCTCTTTGTGGGGAGCTAAGCTACAGAAGGGCTGGGGCTGAGGCCAGGTGCGGTGAGTAAGGCCCGTCGCCCCGAATGGCCCACCTTCTCTTCAGCTCCTTGACATTCACAAAGGCGCAGAACTCTCGCAGCCAGCAGCATTGAGGGTTTATTAAGAAATTTCCTATTATGCTACTTTGATTACTTTCATTTTAATTACCCTAATTAGGCGAGCCCTGTAATGGAGTGGGCTGTCCTGTGGGGCTGTTGGAAGGGCGCGGGGCACAGAGGGGCACTGACTATGGCAATCACATTAGCCCTGATCTGTCCCCTGTGTCCTGCCTGGGTGGATGGAGCCCAAGGGCCTGCAGGCACTGGCCAGATGGGCCATCTTCTGGTTGGGATTGAGCTGCGGTGCGGCTCCCTGTTAAGGCAACGTGTCCGGGTGCTTGCCCATGCTGTCTTCTATATTGTTTCTGATATTGTGGAAGACAAACACTGGCTGCTGGAGCCGGCGGGGAGGCCAAGGCCTGTGGACCCGAGTTTCAGAATCTGGACATGGGAACAGGTCACATGACTTTTGTCTCCCTGGTCCAAAGGATTTCTGCCATGTCTGACTCAAGCCTAGCTGGCCTGGTGCACTACATGGAACCCACAGCTTTGTATCTGTGGCTGGCCCCAGGAGAAGGCAGAGTTGTTACAGCCCCCAAGGCTTCCTGCATGCAGTGCCTAAGCAGGGCCTTGGGATGCCCTTCATTGGAAAAAACACCGGGCTGGCGGTGAGCAGGGGACAGTGGAGGCGTTGAGAAAGCTGTCTGAAGCTGACCTTGTGGGGTGTGGGTCCAGGAGCTGAGTTACTGTCCGGGGACAGTGCCTAGAGGGAGCTCTTTCTCAGCTCGCCAGAGGAAGACTGGGAAGGATTGTTCCCATGGAGTCTTTATGGATCCTCTTCCCAGGTCCCTGGGTACTCTCCCAAGAGGGCTGGATTAGAAAGACCTGGTGCATGTGTTTCCAGCATTCATACATCTTGTCCACCCGGAGGGAATGTGGCCACCTTTCCCTCATCTTGACCCTCAGATACTGATGTGTCCCTGATGGTTAGGTTCAACCCCAGGGGCTAGGAAAATGTGCCCCCTTCCAGGTGGGATCTGAGCCCTCCTGACACTGAGAGCGGCTGGTGGTGCTGGGTCCAGGGTAGAGGTCTTGACACAACTCAAAGGTGAGGTCAGCCTTGATTACCCATCCTCGGTCCCCAAGGGAGTCTGAGACATGGCCTCCCTAAAGGCTTTTCCAGGAACCCCATCCACCTGCCCCCTTCTGCTCCTCCATAGATGCTCAACTGAAGGACTCATTGTGTCTAAGCCAACATGAGTTCAAGCAGGTCTGCACCAAGGATCCCCCAAAGGGCAACCTTGGGCTCTCAGGGGTGCTTTCCACTCCCTACAGGCCTAGGAACCAGGTACAACACTGGGCTAATTGATTCCTACCCATACCCACCAGGGCTGTCCGTATCCCAAGCAACCAGAGTGTTCTGCCAGGCTGTGTAAGCTACCACGAGCCTTTCTAGACACCAGGGCTTGGGATACCTTGCCCGGCCAGGGTGCTCTGTGACCTCACTCAGTAGAGACCCCTTCAGGTTTCAGAAGATTTACCTGGGAGTTACCTGATGGAGTTTCAGCCTGTCTTCTCTGTTGACAGCGAGTGGGAATTTCAAGCAAATGACAGGCCTCTCTCCTCTCCTCTCCTTTCTCCTCACTCACCTAGACACTGCCTCAGGGGAGCTCAGTTCTTGGCAGGCCCTGCAGCTGGCAGACATGCCTGATCCACACCTGCCAGGGAGCCCGCTCCTCTTGTTCCTCGGGGCTCTTGTTCCATCCTGGGATCAATAATGTAGCAGGGTGTGGATGTCCTCTTTTCCAGCCACCTGCCCACCTGCTGCTTCTGGCTGTACCAGTCTCTCCTACAGGGCTACAGCCATACCTATGCCCCGGAGGCACAGTGACAGCTGCTGGGTTAGCCCAAGAGCTGGATGCCTGGGTAGGGAAAGGGTTACAGAGTCTACATCCTGGCATAGGAGCTGAGCTAGAATGAGACCTCCTCAGATATGTCTTCCCCGCACGCCTCTGCTCTCACACGGTCCTGTCGCCATCAAAGTACAGCACGCGTGATCATATACCATCTCAGCACCTGCGTGCCTGCGGTCCGAGTGCCAGGTCTGAAGCACAGCTCACAAAGCCCACTCATTCCCAGCCTAGAGACCTGTCTGCCCTGCCTCTTCTGCCCATCTTAGCACTCGAGTCACCACTCAGGCCGCTTGCAGTGGTCCCTACTCTGTTCCCCAGAAGCCTCGTCCTACCCCAGACCCTCTGCATTACTGTTTCCTCCCAATATCCACCTGGCTCTTCTCACATCCTTTAGGTCTGGGCTCGGTCGTCCCCACGTAGACAGACCCTCTTACATGAAATAGCTTCCTGGGTCCTCTCCGCCATCCCCACCATCAGCCCAGTGCTCATTTGGGTATTGTTCGCTTCCTCCCTAGGTTCCAGTTGAGGATTCTAACCACCAGATTGAGGAGGTCAGGGATGGGTTACCATCACCTAGCAGGCTCCTGGCAGCCAGCTAGGAAGGAAGAGAGCAAGGGGACTAGTGAAAGAGAGAAGAAGGGAGGAAAGAAGGAAGGAAGGGAGGGAGGAAAGAAGGAAGGAAAGAAGGAAGGAAGGAAGGGAGGGAGGGATGGAGGGAGGGACAGGAATGTAGAGGTTCCATCTAAGATCTTCATGTCCTCTGCAGAGGACATCTCGGTCACTTAAAGGTCAGCCCTGAGACACAGATGTCCCCAAACTCAGCCCTGTGATCACTGTGACCACTGTTGCTGAGCACAGAGTAGATTCTGGAGCCTGTCCCTTTAACACCACAAAGTTCTCTGGCCCCAAGAACTGCCCAACTTTCTCCTTTGCCTCCTTTCCCCTGAAACTCTGTCACCAGTGGGGGTGGGGACTACAGAGAGATTGATGGTGCTGCGCCAGGAGCCGCTCCGCGGTCTGTGTACACAGCCTAGATTGGCTTGAACTAACGAAGTTTATCCACCAGGCCACCAGGAACCATTAATCACGCAGAAAAATAACACAGTGAAATGACTTTTCAAAATGCCGTGGGTGTAATGATCGCCTTGCCCATTCTGCTAACTGCTGCCATTTGTGTCTGAGATACTTAAGTATGCAAACAGTAATTAACGTGGTAATGAACGGGGGCCCAGAGCCTCCCCTCCCCAAGCTCATTTGCATGTTAATTATCATCAGCGACGAGGGAAACAAGTTATAAACAGCCTAATTAGCAGCCGGATCATTTTTACAAGAAATCGTGTGCACTTTGACACGAGAGCGAGCATGAGATTGATGACACGGGTGGAGCCGCCCCACGCTGGGGTGTGCAGGGCGTCCTCTGTGCCACGGCCGTGGCGATCTGGGTGGCAGGGACTGTGGGCTCAGTGTGGCCTGGAAGTGTCCAGATCACCCAAAGAGAGGACAAGGGCAGAGAACATCTGGCGGGAAGATGATCCTGGACCTGTTACAACAGCGAGGGAGCTGTACCGAGGGAGCTGTACCGAGAGCTGGTGCCATAGCTGGAGGGAGGGAGGCTCCGGGTTCAGGATGCTGAGAGATGGGATGGTCCTTAAAGGAGTGGCCCAGGGTCCAGGATGGCTAAGTGGCTCCAAAGGATTCCAAAGTGGCTCTGCTCGTGACGGCAGAGGTGACTGGACACTACAGGTACGGGGCTGCTTTGCCCTAAGTGGCAGGGTTTTTGCTACAACTTGACTGAACTGGCCACAGGCAGGCCTAAGGTGAGGGTTGGCCACAGCTAGACCTGTCTGAAGTCTGTTTAAGGTCGTCTCCCCAACCCCGACCCATGGAGAGTCCTAAGCCAAGCAGGCTGCTTTCTTTCCCAGAAGCAGTATGTATCCCTTAAGGCTCTGGGACCAGTCTTGACCCATACAACAGCCCTGTGAAGAGTGAATGAGATAGACCGACTTCAGCAAGGAGGAAGCCTAGGTTTAGAGAGACGGAAGACCTACCTGTGGCCTGGGCTTTGGAGCATCTTAGTCTCCGGCATGTCCCCCACTCCACAGAGCACTCCTGCCCCAGCATTGTGTCTTACTCTGCTGGGGTTTCCGCAAGGTGCCTTGCTACCACCCCAAGTCCACCCATCATTCGGCCCGTGCCTGTTCACACAGTTTTGTCTGTTTCGGCAGTTCTGCTGTCCTCCTTGGCACATAGTAGGCCCAGCGAATGGTGGAGCTGGCACATAGTAGACCCAGCAAACGGTGGAGCTGGTACTTGAGCACCATCCTGCATCCTCCCGAGAGGGGCTGACCATGTTTTCTGAAAGGCTCCTCTTTTGAGGTTCACATTTTTGACCCTTGTAGTCTCTGCAGAGGCTTTCCCTCCATCTCCACAGAGCAGAAGCCACCAGATAACCCTGGGACGATTGGGCCAGCACTGCACTCTGCATCCTGAGCTTCCTGTCTTATGACCGGGTACCTGCCCTGCCCCATTCCACACCCTGAAGTGCCTCCTACTCTTTCTTTCCCCAGTTCCACAGGAGATCCTGGGGTTTTACATAGGTGGCACCTGATTAGCAGGAAGGTTGTATCCACTTCCTGTCTCTTGTTATGGCTCCTGAAGGACTGTGCCCACACCTGCAGGAAGCCACCATCCCTTGGCATGAGGGATCTTGGGACAGGGAACAACCACTGGTCTTTTTCTAGACACCAAGAAGTTCCTGGCATAGGCCACTGCTCAGAGCCTCAAAGATCAGATTCTTCGAGGGACAAGGAAGCGAGCAGCTGGCTGTGGCTTCCCTCCCTCCCCTTCCCTGCCCCTGTCACCTTCTGAGATTACTTCTGGAGAAGTAGTGGTTCCTAAGTTTCCTCCTGGTAGGTGGGTTTTTTTTTTTTCCTTTCCTGGCAACCAAGCAAAGTGACCTCAGGTAGGAGATCTGAGAGCCTTGAGCCAGGTGCTGGTGGCCGTGGGAAGGTGACAACCCTGGATGGATGGCTTCAAGTTGTCAGACTCCCATCTGGCTGACTAGGGTGTGTCACAATGGCAGCTGCCCACATCAGGGGGCTTGTTAGGAAGGACTGAGGCTGGGTTGCTGTTGACTGCCTGAAGACATGGCATAAAAACAGCAATTTGTGGATTCAAGATAAGAGTCTATGATTTCTCTAGAAGGTATAGGATGTGTCCTTGTTGAAAACCAAGCCCAGGATCCCAAGAGGGATGGGGAGAGTGCTGCAGTGGGGATGCTGTCCAGCCTTCTAACTTCTTAGGTAGAAGTCAAGGCCCTACAGCAAGGGAAGGACCCCCCAGGACCTGAGTAGACAGTAAGGAGGCTCCCCAAATCTCTGGGCAGAAGCGCCTCACCAACCACTTGCTGCAGTTGTTCCCCTAGGACTTCAGATGGAGTGGGAGCCTTTCAAGTTGGCCTGTACCCCTAGTGCTTGCCTGTCCCTCGGGCTTTCTGGTTGCTAATGGGGCTGACTCATCATAGCTAGTGGGATGCTTAGGCCCGCTGCAGCAAGAGGGCAGCCTCAAACGGACAGCAGGACTCTGGGATCCCTGCCGTGGTGAACCAGAGGTGGTGGGCACGCAGGGTGGTGCGTGAGGTAGAGGATCCTGTGTGCTGGTCCTGGGTCTGCAAGACCGTTGGGACATGAGACAAAAGACTAGGTCCTAGGGGGCTCTGGGAGGTGAGCATGAGGGTCAGAGAACCCAGGAGGTCAGGGTGGGTGATGCTACTGCAGAGCTGTGCTAATGTCTCAGTGCAGGCGAGGCTGGGCATCACACAGCAGACCATCCCAATGGGAGCTGATGCGTGGTGAACAGATCCACAGGGAACCGTGAGCTCACTGCTCAATCTGTCGTCACGGTGTGTGACCAAGTCCTTCTCGGTAATGCAGCCAGCAGAGACCTGTGCTTATGGCTTAGCCTACCTTTGCCTCATAGCTCTGCCTTGCCTGGGAGCTACAATCTATTCTACAGGCCTTACTGACTTGCTGACACCCAGGGACAGCCATGCAGCCACATCGTGGACAAGTACCATCCATGTTCATCCGTGATTGCCGGGGGGGGGGGGGTGTACCAAGACTACAGAGGCATATGGGCTTTGGATGAGCTGCGGCTGGTGCAGATTCCATGGGACCCAGGTCGGGGAAAGCATCCCTTGTCAAAGGGGAGGATGCAAAACCAGAAGAGGAAGGGGACCTTCGGGAGCAAAGCCACCTGCTCTGTGCCTTAAGGAGTCTGCGGCTCTTGCCTGGGAAAGTCACGTGAGAAATGGGACGCAGATCCTGAAAGGTTGGTTGGGAGTCCAGTCTCCTCTTGGGTAGTCCTTGCTGCTTGCATCTTATCCTCAGGAAGGTCCTGAAAGTTGGATTCCTACATCGACAAGTCTGTGTATCTGGGACTCGGGATCTATATAAGCGAGTGATACTCCCCAGGAAGTCTGGTGTTGTTGCTCCAGGCTACCATAGAGACATGTATGGGACCCATGAAGGGTATCAGATCAGCTGTGTGGTGGGGGCTCAGCCCACACCCCCTTCCTGGCACTGGCTCAACACTGACTCTGGGCTTTCCCACACCTCACCAAGCAGCCCAGAGCCTTTCTTGAGGAGCCCGCCAGGCAATCTGCAGCCTGGTATCCTTCCTTGTCCATGCTGTGCCCCAGAATGGCTGGTGGTTAGCTGATCCACCCTCACCCCTCCCTGAAACAGAAAGATCAGTAGGCCCCTCAAGGTGGGGACATGTGTCTGAGAGGCAGAAATTGCCAGTCCAGGCTCAACTGAACTTCCTTCTGACCTCCATGGGGGCTGCTACTGCACGTACTTGCCCCTCCTCCAGCCCCTGTTTAAGGCCCCTGCCTTTGATCTTCCTGTGATCCTCCCTGTCCAGCTTGGCAGCTTTCTTGTGGACAATGGCAAGGATGGATGGGCGTCTGGGTGCAGAGCTCACGATGAACCCCAGGTGTGGCAGAGTGCGAATGACAGGCCTGGACGCTTGTCCCTGGCTCCTCAGCCAATCCTGCTTGTGTGTGGGTGTGGCTACAAGTTCAGAGGGGTCGGCAGGTCTGTGGCACTGGAGCATTGAGCATGTGGTCACCTTTGCTCAGCACTGGGAAAACTTCACCCTTCTCTGTTCTGCAGGGCAGGTTGACTGTGGTCCTCTGCACCACCTTAAGTCCAGAAGGCCATGAGCTCCTCAGAAACTAGGCCTGAGCTGGCTCCTCTCTGCCTCCTTTTACCTGGCCTAGTGAGTCCATTAGGACACAACTACCAGGGTGCTAGTGATGGCAGGGTGGGGCCAGGGGTCCTGGAGTCAGCTTGTCCCTATAGCTGGTCACTGTGGCCCGTGACCTTGACCCCGTCTGGAGGGGCTTCCAGGTCAATCCCAGTCTCCTACCCAGGGCGAGTATCTGAAACCAGGAAGAGTAGACCTTTGAGTGTCTGATGCCTGTGGAGTGTCAGGAGAAGCCGCAAGAGGGCCTCCACAGCTTCTGCTGTGGTCACGGGACCTCAGTGAATGCAGTCACCAGTTTTTCTGGATGGCATTCCCCGAGATGGCTGGATAACTGAGCCCCTGCTGGGTCATCTGGTCTTGACTCAGCTCAGTCCGAAGCCAGGAAATGAGGCCAGCCGCCGCACTGAGGGTGATGTTCTTCTCCAGGCTTGGACTCGGAGGCTGGCTCTTTTTATGGTTTGAGAGTCTCGTGCTTATAAAAAGCCTCAGATCATGAGAAAGGTCACTTGGACCCACACCCTGGGGAGGAACTGCCCTGGTCCCCTTGGAGAACGGGAATGGAGCCCAGAACTGGCACACTGGCAGAGTTGCTGGATCCAGCTCGGCTGTTCAGATAGAATCTCTGTTTTGCGTTGTGAACATCCAGGACGCAGAAGAGGCGCTGGTGGCTGCGCTGTCCAGGACGCAGCCCGTGCCTGTTGCTCAGTCATCTACTCAGGTGACGGTTAGGGAGTAGTTTAGTTCTCAGTCGCACAGCACGGAGGGGGTGTGTGGGACTCCCTGAGGGTGAGAAAAGGGGTGGCATTTCAAGGGAACTTGCAGATCTTCTTTGTCAGTAGGGGTCGTCAGTACTTGGAAAGTTTTGTCCATCGAGATTACAGGAATTCTCCGGGGGGAAATTACACTGCATTGGTAAATACCTGAAGTGATCAAAGGAGCCCCCTGGCCCTACACCTGAGAAAAAATAATGATTGCAACTTGGGAGTTAGTAAGAGGACAGGGTAATGTTGTGGAGATGGCTCAGCGGTTAAGAGTGAAGACTCATAGGTGGCTCAGAATGGTCTGTAACGGCAACTCCAGGGGACCCGATGCCCTCTTCTGGCCGCCATGGATGCCTACATGCCCCTCCCCCCAAATGCATGCAATTAAAGAACAGTAAAAATAAACCTTTAAGGAACAAGAAAAGGAGAGAAAGCAAGAGAGTTGCCATGCTGCTTGGGGGCTGAGGGAAGAGTGGCTTTTTCACTTCACAGGAATCAAGACTCTCGGCTCTCAGTGGTGGCGTTGGTACTGTGGGGCACCAGGGTCAAGGATCCAGGCAGGACCTCATGGCCCCAGGTATTGAAGTATCGAGAGAGATGGTAGTGGGCACCTCCCTGACAGCTTGCTGCTGTCCCTGGCTGGACTGAAGGCGGTGGTTGAGCCTTGCTGAGCTGTGGCCGCTCTCCAGAGGTCAATGAGACAGGATCTAACCCCGAGGGGCTCAGAGCCTCAGTGAGCCCGGCCTCCCCTGGTTTCTATAGGGCTGCTGGGGTAGGGACAGGGGCCCGTTGGGTTGGGAGCTTCTGAGTATTGGGGAAGCCAGGCCCTGAGCAGAGGACAAAGCCCCTTACCAGTGAGTGCTTGATCCTCCTGCCTCAGGGCAAGGGACGGAGGTGAATGAATGCTGGGAGTCAGGATGTGAAGGGTCAGGTTCTAGGGAGCAGATGGGACCAGTATCTTACAAAAGGAACACTCTGAAGCTAGTCCCTTCTTCTTCTTCTTCTTCTTCTTCTTCTTCTTCTTCTCCTCCTCCTCCTCCTCCTCCTCTGAGACAGGGTTTCTCTGTTGTAACTCTGGGCTGTCCTTGAATTCACTCTGTAGACCAAGCTGGCCTCGAACTCACAGAGATCTGCCTGCCTCTGCCCCCGAGTGCTGGGATTAAAGGTGTGCGCCGCCACCACCCGACATTCTTCTTCTTTTTAATATATAATTTATTTAATGTTAATTGGTGTTTTGCCTGCATGCATATCTATATGATATGTGAAGGTGTCAGAGGCCCTGGAACTGGAGTTACAGACAGGTGTGAGCTGCCATGTGCGTGCTGGGAATTGAACCGGATCCTCTGGAAGAGCAGCCAGTACTCTTAACTGCTGAGCCATCTCTCCAGCCACT
This sequence comes from Cricetomys ansorgei, assembly GCA_026225945.1. Taxonomy (NCBI): domain Eukaryota; kingdom Metazoa; phylum Chordata; class Mammalia; order Rodentia; family Nesomyidae; genus Cricetomys; species Cricetomys ansorgei. The sequence continues at coordinate 1,345,001 of JAMJFZ010000484.1, forward strand.
CTAAAGCTAGTTTTGTTGCCCTGGAGTACCCCAGCCCAGGCCACACACCTACCTGTCCTGCCCTTAGCCCACGGGGGTCAAGAGCAGTGTTTAATCTTCACTTCCTCACTCCACTCTCCCCGGAGTCTAGCTTCTGTCCCTCCCTTGAGGGTCCCTGACTGAGGGAAGCTCACAGGATCTGTGGTGCTCTAGATGGGTAAACTGACTGTTTTCCCAGTTTTTATATCCAGGCAAGGCAGAAAGATCAGCCTTCTTCCTGTCTGAGCAGTGGCAATGGGGGGATGGTGGGCCCAGCCACTGTAGCGTTTGGGGTGAAGCAGTCTCCTAGTGTTCTTCACCTGTGCTACTTAGGGGGACCATGGCCACTTAGGGCCTTCTTGAGGGGAGTCCTTTGTGGTCACTGCTCAGAGATGCCAGCAGAGGGCGGCCACGCTCCATATCCTAGGCTGCCCTTTGCACTGTATTTGGGTCTTTCTTTCCTGATATCAGGAGAGTGGGGAGGAGTCCCCACTCCACAAATCCCGCTGGTCAGGCCCAGGAAGTGACCCTGGGCTTGGTCTCACAGAGAGCATGGAAGGTGTGCGATGGGGTCTGTGATCCCTCTGGACCGGGGTTTCTCTGCAGTGTCCACAAGTGGTTGTATGGGGCTTGATCAGGGTCAGGGCAGAGAGCACAAGGGGGCAGTGGGAGTCAAGCTAGGTGGGGCAGTGCTCACTTGGTGCTGCTTAGCTACTTTAAGGTGGGCTGGGGACCAAGTTGGCAACTTTTATCCGGCCGTTACCCTCAGAATAGATTTTCAATGTCACCTCCTTCTGGTAGAAAACTTTCCCTTAGTGTCCCAATACAAGCAGACAAACACGTTGGAAACATGCTTGGGGTGTGCTGGCTGCTCCATCACGGGCTCCATAACCTGGCTGTGAACAGCTACTTCTGGCTGGGGGACCCGGAATGGACCAAGACTATGGAAGTGCCTCTATCACGAAGAGGTGGAGCCTGCGTCTGCTCCCGGGGGGCAGAAACGCCCGTGTGTGATGTGAATACGAGGGTGCTTGGGCTTGGCGGTCAGGTTTCTAGTTAAGATGGTTCCTTGAGGAGTTTGGGGTCCCCATCAGTCAGAAGTTCAGTTCCCTCCCCAAGGGAGAAGTGTTTGAACACCGAGGAGTTGTTTACAAACTGCGCAAAGGGAGGTTCCGAGCAAGGGTTCTCCCGTAGCCCCGGGGAAAACAAGACAGCCCCCCCCCCAAATGTCCAGGCCAAGGTTGAAGCAAGCTGTCCTTCAAAGCTGTCAGACATACCTTGATATGTGCAGAAAAACAAGCCCACCTCCTCTCAGCTGCCAGGGCAAGGCTGGAACGGTGTCTGACACAGAAACCCCCAGAGGCCCTGGGGATGGAGCTGCTCACCTCTGTTTATAGTGTCTGCACTCAGAAAAAACAAAAACAAGTGTCAGCCCTGGAGGAAGAGCTAAGCAGGTGACACGCGGCATGAAGCAAAGTTTTACTCTAAGGAAAGGAATCATAACGCACAGGTGAGCGGAACACGCTCCCTTGTCCCCGGGACAGCTGTGAAAACGCCTGGTGCTGCTGCCTAGAAACAGCACTGATTGGTTATCTCGGGGTCCTGATGGAGGGGCAGGCAGGGAGCACACCCCCCCCCCCCCCCCGGAGGCTTCCAGTGGAGAAACCATTTTGTCCCCTCCCGGAGTGCAGAGGCGGCTCACATCCTCAACCCCAGCAGTCTAGCCAGTGTCCCAGCCCCTGATCCCACTCCATGCTCACACCTCCTTCTTTGCCTCCCCCCCCCACTCTTTTAAAGCTCTTATTTATTTATTTTTATTTTACAGGTGAGTGGGTGTTTTTCCTGTGTGTATGTCTGTGCAGCACATGTGTGCCTGGCGCCTGAAGAGGTCAAAAGAGGGCATTAGGTCTCTTGGAACTGGAGTTACAGATGTCATGGTTATGAGCCCCCATGTGGGAGCTGGAACTGAACCCAGGTTCTCAGCAAGAGCAAGCCCTCTTACCCACCGAACTAGTGTGGCGAGCGGAAATATCCCTTCCAGAGTTCGCAGCCACAAAGGGCTAAGAGCCATGGGATTTTGCTCAGGATACCACGGGACAAACTCGGGGCTTCTGAGGGTCCAGCTCTGGGGCGAGTTTTCCTCTGTCGGCTTCTTCCTGATGGAGACATCTTCTTGTCTGTGGTGATAGGCAGCTCATGAATTGTGAATTTTATAAAAGCTGACTATTCTGTGGAAAGGAGCCAAGGTGGCCTGGTGGTCCTGCTATCATAGTGCCAGTCCTGCCATCAGAGCTGCCAGTGTTTCCTTGAGTTACTAGTGATCTAGGCCAGAAGCTCAGAGGCCAGTGTAGAGGCTCGCTGGACCAGACAGTGCTCAGGGCTCGTAACTAGGTGATATTGATGACTAATTTCTAATACTCAGGTAGAGTGCAGAATATCTTACAGCACCATGAATGCTAGTCAGTAGGGGTGAAGGAACTGGTTGGGTACCAGCTTTTTTTCTCCATGTTCGAGGAGATAAGTAAGTTGTGTCTTCAGCAATACAGCCTTACCATCAAGTTATGAGGGGTAACCAAGAGCCTTGGCCACGGCCTGTGGTGTTTTGGAGGGTCTATAGGACCCCTGTAGCCAACAACTCTACAAGATATAACCCATTCTGGCACTGGGTGTTTTACTTGGTGGCATAAGATACCCAGAAGGCGAGGAAAGACTGCGGGAGCCGGACGTGGTGTTTGGCTCCAAGGAGACCGTTTCTTCTAGATATAACAGGGCCAAAACACACATGAACTCACAGAGATGATGACAGCATGCTCAAGACTTGCACTGGTTCAAACCAGAAGAGATGCCAGCACCGGGAAGGGGAAGTGAGCACCCCTAAGCACCCTAACCATCCCTCATCAAGAAGCTATTTGCAATTGATATCTGCTGGGACAGGGAAAATCAGTTTTCTCCAATGGAGTGTCACTGGGTATATCAACCACACTCCAGGGCAGGCCCCACGTCCAGGTCAACACAAAGTGGACTCCATTTTCCCCCTTTGTGTGGGTGTGCTTTTGTTTTTTGTCTTTGTTTGTTTGCTTTGACCTATTTTTGTTCTATTATAGTGCTTGCTTGTTTATTTATTTAGAGGATGAACTTGGGTGGGTAGGGAGGCGGGGAGAATCTAGGAGGAGCTGGGGTAGGGAAAGAATATGATCAAATTATACAGTGAAATTTTCTCTCTCTCTCTTTTAACCTGGCTTCTGGTGACTGTGATCACCTGGAAGCTGATCCGTTCCCAGTGAGGGCACCTGGCTTTGGGAGGAAGGGGTGTGTGGGGAGTTCTCAGCATTCTGCCTCTTGGCCACCAGAAGAATCAAGCGTTCCCAGGAGACCTCCGGTAGACAACAGGCCATGCAGCCCATTGCTTCCCGAGATGCATTCGGGACAAACTTGTGCTAGCAAGTGAATCCTTGCTGAGCTGATTCAGATTTCAACCGGCAGCTGTATCATATGCAGCCGCTCCATCTGCAGGGACCACCGGCGGCTCACAGATGTTCCTTCTACTGCCAAGAAACCTGCAGGTGGCTCTTGGGAGTACTCCCTCAGGAGCTGGTTCTAAACCATAAGCTGTGTGTTCTTGGAAGCTGCTGCAGGGGTGGAAGGGAGGGGGAGGGAGGGAAGAAAGGAAGGGGAAGAGAAGGGTAGAGGAAAGGAAGGAAGAAAGGAAGGGGAAGAGAAGGGTAGAGGAAAGGAAGGAAGGAGATAAGGAAGGAGAGAGGGGTAGAAGGGAGGGGCAGGGAGGGAGGGAAAAGGGGAGGAGGAAGAACAAGGAGGCTCTAGAGCCAAGGTTGCTGAAGATGATTCCCTGGGCATCTGTTTTCTGAGCACCTCCTGGGGGCTGCCCTTGGTGAAACCCTGCCTATGAGCTGCCTAGAGTCCTGGCTCAGGCTCCTCCAGCTTCCTCCAGGCCCAGATCTGGCTATATCCTGCTGCTTCTATCCCTTAATGTGATGAGGGACCCTGTACCTATGTGTGAGGAGGCCTCTCGGCTGAGGATGGGCTCTCTGCAGGTGTAGTGTGGTGGCTTCTGGGAGAGCGCAAGGCCAGTGCTCACGCCCCTGGAAAGATCTCAGGGAGACAAAGCCCACAGGTGCAACAGCACCCTAGTTTCTCTCTGCAGGGGCCCTGTCAGGAGCCAAGAGCAGGAGCATGTTTCTGCAGGGCAGTTAAGTACATCAAGGCCACCGTGGCCATCCTGGAGGGCATCAGGCCACGCCCCCGATTCTGGTCTCTTCCCCTCATACCAGTGTCCTGGGGAGGGCGCAGAGCACAGCTGCTCTCCCATGTTCTTCTCTCCTGTGTACTTCCTGCCATCTCCTGGGCTCTGTGGCGCAGATCCCTGGGGTCACATGAGGTTTCTGGCTTCAGGGAATCTCAATCTGGTTTGGGGGCTACTGCCGTTGCAAAGGTTCCACACAGCCAGCACAGGCCTGACCACAGCTCCGGTTCTGCATGTTGGGCACGAGCCCAGAGAACCAATGTTTGGTGGCAACAGGAGACTCTGGCTGTTCTCCCTGGGTGCCTGCCTGGGGGTCTTCCACTCTGGCATTGAGGGCCTAGGCATCAGAGTTTGCCAAGCAGCCAGGGAGGTGTAGGTCAGCCTGTGGTTGGGGTGCAATCCGAATTCGGGTGGGGATCCAGGGCAGATTGAGAGATGCCTGTGCACAGAGCCATTAACTACCAGGTAACAGATTTGATTAATTTTGTGCCTGGAGGTTTTTTTAGTTTTTTTCCCTCCCTTCTTTTCCTAAGGAATCAGAGAAAACAAAATATTTTTCTAATTAAATAAATCTACGGTGCTCGCTAATGGAGCCCGTCTGTGGGCTTGTGACAGGGCAGGGGGAGCTGTGGAATAATGATTTTATTTTTTCATTAAATAGAATTATAGGCAGTTACTCAAAGCAGCGCTGAAGCCTAATTGAAAGAAACCCATTTCTTCTTAATTTACTTTCACGGTTTTGGATGATAAAAGAGTGTGCTCGTTGGAAAATTAAATAAAAAACACAACACAAGGAAAGGACCCTGTTTAGGTGAGTTATTTTCTCTCCTGTCCCCAGGCTCAGGTGAGGAAAGGGGGGACTTAGGCTGTGGGGATCCATCTGGGGGTCCCCTGGGTAGAGGGAGTTCATCATCTGTAGCAGGGAGATTCCGAGTCCTCCGTGCCCCGAGGGGTCCTGGCTCCAGTCCTGGGGATGCTCTCAGCCCCATCCGGCTAGCAGGGGCTGTTCCATTGCTGGTGTCCAGCTAGGGCCTCTGCCCTGCTCCTCTGGCATCTGGACCACCTGTTGGAAGTGGTTTCCATTCCTGGGGATTGTGGCGATGGCTGCAGGCCACGCATGGGACTGCGGAGTCAGGCCTGGAGTCGGCCAGGCACCCGTGTGCCCAGTGTCCACTGAGAGCTCCTGCCTGTGTCTGTGTGGAAGCCCACGCGTGACCACTCGGCTGTACCCCCACAGATCTCTGCCCTCTGTTCATGCTTGTCACCTGCCCAGTTTCCATGGCTCCCCTCTTCCAGGCAGCCCTCCTGGGTCAACACTTGACCTGTACTCATCTCCCAGATCTTTGTGGGCCCAGGTCACGGGGTAGCCAAGGTCATCCACCATCCTAGCCTGTTCTTTGGGAACGGGTGCCTGCAAAGACAGAGAGCCTAATCACAGAGCCACCCGACAAGGCCCAGGCCGTTCCAGCTGTGAGCCTGCTCTGTCCCTTCTCCAGGCTCTGGAGACACCAGAAGGACTGGCTCAGGCAAAGGGCTGTTCTGTCCTGGACAGCCAGTATGATGATGCCTGAATTCCCTGGCCCTCCTCAGATTCTGGCCTCTCAGATCCTCCCCAGCTCTGCTTTCTTGCAGAGTCTCCAGCTGACCACTTGACTGTGCCTTCGGGTCACTTCTGGGTAAGGCTGCAGCTGCTAAGATCTGTTTCCATTCACAGCTTCTGCTACTTTTTACACTAACTACTTCCCAGGAAGGGCCCGGTGGCTGAGATAATGTTTCCAGTCTGTGAAGCCCTCCAGGGTTCACAGTTTCCCTACCGCCTCCTCCAGCCTGCAACCACCAGAGTCGGGTGTTCTCCGGCAGACTCTGAGCATGATGATTGGGGTCTTCCCAAGGTCAAGCTGTTCAGCTTGGCAGGAAGGCTCCTTACGCAGGCTGGCCTCTGCTACTCATAGTGCTTATTAAGTACCCGTTCTATGTGGGGCTGGAGAGCTGTCTCAATGGTTAAGAGTGCTGCTCTTCCATGGGACCTGGGTTGGATCCCCAGAACCCATGTGGTTCTAGGACCAATCATCTATAGCTCTGATTCTAGGGGATCTCTCTGTCCTCTTAGGGCACCAGCTACACACACCATACCCAGCTACACATACATCCCCAAACACACACATAAAGAAAATAAAAACTATTTTAAAAATATCTGCTGTGTCCCCAGCCCAAAGCTGGATCTTGGCAGGCATTGCTATCTGCTGACTGATCTTCATTTTTCATTTATTTTTGTCTCTTGCCATGGTTAGAACGTGTCCCCTCTAAATCCAAGTGTTGGACATATGGCCGACAGGAAGGTGCTAAGACTGGGCCTTAAAGAAGAAACTGGGATAAGGGCCCTTCTTCCCAACAGTGGGGCCCTCGCTGCTGACCCTGCCCACTGCTGACCCTGCCCTCTGCTGACCCTGCCCTCTGCTGACCCTGCCCGCTGCTGACCCTGCCCTCTGCTGATCCTGCTCTCTGTTGACCCTGCCCACTGCTGACCCTGCCCTCTGCTGACCCTGCCCACTGCTGACCCTGCCCTCTGCTGACCCTGCCCTCTGCTGACCCTGCCCGCTGCTGACCCTGCCCTCTGTTGACCCTGCTCTCTGTTGACCCTGCCCACTGCTGACCCTGCCCTCTGCTGACCCTGCCCGCTGCTGACCCTGCCCGCTGCTGACCCTGCCCGCTGCTGACCCTGCCCTCTGCTGACCCTGCCCGCTGCTGACCCTGCCCGCTGCTGACCCTGCTCTCTGTTGACCCTGCCCTCTGCTGACCCTGCCTGCTGCTGACCCTGCCTGCTGCTGACCCTGCATGCTGCTGACCCTGCCCTCTGGCGTACACAGCCCTCATCAATGCTGAGCCTTCTAGCACCTTGTTCCAGACCAGGGCTCCTTAAAGTCTTCCACTCATGACCCCCTCTTGCCTAAGAGGTTTTTTTTTTTTAATTTGACTTTTGAAATTCAGCTAACCTTATTTAAATTGAGAAACATTTAAAATGCATTTAGCATCAAGAACCTTTGTGAAAATCACCAGTAACGCAAAGATATTTATGTTAACAAAACCAGGTTTTACTGTGGAGTTTATTCTCTAAACAAATTGTGGAGAACGGAGAGGAAAAGGTAGGTTACATATGTATATTATGTATAACACATATGTTATTTACATATATACATATGTAGGATATCTACATATGTATTCAGGTACAAACCTGGTGACGGAAGAGACTTCAGAACATGCTGGCACCTCAGAAGCAGTTCTCGAAGTTCTCTTGGTTTTCTCAGATTCTAGCAATGCCTAAGATCCTTCTTCATCTTCAATCTTGGGAGCCAAACAATATATTAAATGTCCCATGTCAGCAATTTTATATTCTACAGCAAGGGTACTGCAGACAAGCTGGTTACTGTAGGAGACAGGGAAGGGCTGTCTTGACAAAGGTCAGGTACTTCAGTCCAGAGTCAGCAGAGCCGGCTCATTCATCTCCACGGCAACAGCTTCCTCCTCTTTGCTTAATGTTTCCATTTCCAAACTCTCCTCTCGCAGGAACCCTCCCTGCATCCTTTGCACAGGATACCACAACAGCATCTCCACCATGGCTAAGGTCTCAGCACATACCTGCAGACTCTGCAGGAAATATCTTGACTACGCCGCTGTATTCCTGTTCCGGAATTCCACATCGCTCAACACCTGAGTCCATTCACTTCATTTCACAGTCTGGAACTTTCTACATCTGGTGCTTCATTTTCAGCTGAAGTTGTTAGCGGCCACGTCAGCTCACCGAGGAAGACCCGCAGGCATTTTCGTATACGGGAACCGTGCCAGACCTCCGCAGAGGAAACCACCATCGTGGCAGTGCCATACTGGACACTGGAACCCCGAGTGTCTCAGCGCAGGTGTTCTACTGTTATGTTCTACTGATAGCACGTGCAGATCATAAGCAAACATCCCCCAACACCTGCAGACAATGCAAAATGCCAGGACCTAGGCAGCCCCTCAGCTACAGTGCACAAAACAATTATTCTACACATAACTAAAAATAAACTTCCACAACATTCAGCCCTTAATGTAATGATGTCTTCATTACCAGCACATTTTAGCATTTTGGACACACCGGTGAGGTTCACGCCCATGGCCTGGTTGCGGTGGCAGTAATATGTGTCAAAGCCTTTGGAGCACAGGGCGGAGCTGCACCAAGGAGACGTCCATGCTCTCCAAGTTCACACCACCCAAGATGAGGTCCCAGCAGGCCTCGCTGACGAGGTCTTTGAGCCTCCGGTACCTTCTTCAGGGTAGAGCCCTGGACCAGGTATGCCTCAAACACGGCGGTGAAGTCGTGATGGCCAGACGCTAGAGACTGTGACGGGAGAGAAGTCTGGCCCCTAAGGTCTCCCAGCTCCCAACTTGGAAGCTGCAGTGAGCACCCAGAACGAAGGACCACCAGCCCGCTGCTTCCGAAACCGTTCCATGCTGCCGTGTCCTAGGGGCGCGCTCTTCCCCCGCCGCCTAAGACACTTTCATGTGACCCTGGGAATATAGGTATATAAGTCGAGCATTTACGGAGACTAAGCCAAAAAGAAATTTTTTGTTTAAAAACAATTCTTTGGTAGAAATAAAATTTTCATAAGGATGGGAGTGTGTTTGCACACTACTGAGATGGATGTGCATGCTAATGAGACAGATGGCGTTGTTTTCTTCTGTCTCCGTTCCCCGTGTGTGTGTGTGTGTGTGTGTGTGTGTGTGTGTGTGTGTGTGTGTGGCATCTGCATGTGTGTGCAGGTGCATATGCCCATGTGCATGTTTGTAGAGAGGCCTGAACAGGATACCTCATGGCTTCCTCTATTTCTCTCCACCTCATTTCCCAGAGACAGGCTCTCCCTGAACCTGGAGTGATTTTTGATTTGGGGCTGGCCGGCCACTGAGTCCGAGAGATCCTCCTGTCCACAGCCCCACCTCCTCCTAGCTGTGGGGTTATAGGCCACACCCAGCTTTCTATGGCTGCTGGGATTCGAACTCAAGCCCTCACGCTGTTCGGCAAGCGCTCTCATCCCCCGAGCATCTCTCCAGCTCCTGTTTACTTCTGCACAGATCCGGGCTTGGTATTTGCTACTGCAGGACACAGTTTTCAGCATCTTTCAGAGCTGACGGATGCTTGGTTTTGCAGTCCTCAGTGCTGGGAACTCTGGCATAAATCTGCAGTACGAAAACAAACGGCAGAGGAACCTTCAGCTCCTTTCAGAAATCGTTAGGGGTTCTGCCCTAACCCTAAGCCAAAATTCATTGAATGATTTTTTTTTTTTTTCATGAAACTTAAGTCATTAACTCGAATAACAATGTTTAAAGTCAAAAACTGACACAATCCAATCTAAACTACACTAATTTGATACTTAGAGAAATGATGCTACTTAGAGATGCTGAGCGATGAGGGTGGGAAAACGCTGAAAGTCTTAGTTTCCTTCAGTTAGCCCCCGCTCCTTTATGAGATAAGTTGGACTCTAACTTCTTAGGTAGCTGAGGCCGGCCTTGAACTCTCGATCCTCCTGCTCCCATGGCCCAAGTTCTGAGATCAGGAGTGGGAGCCACCAGTCTTAGCTTTGTAAGTAGAGTGAAAACACAAAGTCCCAACATCAGCTAGCTCCTAACCTGAGCTGAGACACTTCAGGGGCCATCCCTGGTGACGCGCCCTGTGACTGCAGAGTGCGCAAGGCCACAGTGGAGTCGTGGGTGTAACACGGATGTGACACGTAAGCACCGCCAGGAACACCTTGGGTTTTGGATCTTGATTTTGATTTGATTTTGAGAGAATCAATAGTCAACAGTGTTACTGTTGACGGTTTGTCGCTGTTTTTTGACCCCACCTACCATTACGAGACAGGGCTGTGACCTCCAGCTTAAGAAGCTGTGGTCTGGGTGGCATTGCTCCAGACGGGTAGAGGCAGAGTTCTCTTACAAGCTACCAGGCTTGGCTCGGAATCTGGCAGATGGGCCTAGCCGATGTGGTAGCCACACCCTCCCGGCAGTGTCCGTCCACGCCACGGGTTGACCAGCACTGAGTGTGGGATACCGTGAATGCTGTCTCAGGTTAGGGGAGGGGCAGGACCTCGGGCAGAGGCTGGAGAAGCAGCCCTGCGGCAGGTGTAAGGAGCACAACAGGGAGGCCTGTGGCTGTGGGTGGTGAAGAGCCCTGAGCTGTGGCTGGCCTCTGGATGTTTGCCAGCCACACTGCCCAGGGTGGCAGCACTGACGTGGCTTGTTTGGGGCTCACCATCAGTGACCTTCAAACCCCTCTACTATTTTGGCTTCTACGGGGTAGGGTATAGCCCTGCACCCTGATCATTGCGCCCAAATTACAAGAAAGACCCTCGTTTTCCCATTACACCCCACCATGACACCTCGGTTCTCATCGTAGAACCAGGGGATGGGCTTTGTCTCAGTCTCATCCAGGGGTACTGAGCTGTGGGGGCCCTGAATCTACACATCCTCCCATGTGGCCCCAGCTCCCCTGGGGCGGTTATGACATTGGGCCTCCCTGGCCAGTTATGGGTGCTCGCCTGGGGCGTGATGGATGAGCGAGATCATCAGCAGGGCGGTGACAAATGTCGCTCCCGCTCGTGGGCTCTCTTCGGAATCCTCTAATACTCCTCGAAGGTGAAGTTCCATTTTTTGCTGTAATCACAGTATTAAACTTTAATATCCAATATTAATAAAACATACTCTCCCTGATAGAGCCCGCAAGGCTGGGAGCGAGCGCGCTGAAGACGCCATCCCCCCCACCCCCCGCTGGGTCGGTACTAGGGTTTGCGGGGCAGTGCTGAGGGGCCAGCGTCTGTCTGCCGGTGGACATTTTGAAACTAGACTCTTTAGCTGAATAGCGGGTAGGAGTGGCGGGCTTCATGGGCACCAGGCATGGCCTTCTGACCTTCAGTAGGGAGTGAGCATGGCCAGCGTCCCCCAGCACCCTACTTCCCAGCTGAGGGCCCCACAGAAAGAGCGTGTGCACCTTGCCCTATCCACTGGGCCCCATTCCTGCTGAGCCTGATGAGCCACTGGGGGTTGCTGGGCTAGCTTTGCTAAGGTGGGAAAGGAGCTGGTTGCTATTACCCAGGACCCAGAGGGGTTGGACAACAGGAAAGCATAGTTGACAGGTGCCCTTGTTGTCCAACCTCTCAGGGTCCCCCCAAGTGGAGGGGGTAGTAGCATGTGATCCCTGGAGCTGACCTCTGACCTCCTTGCTCTTAGGTGTGGTTTGTGTAGTCTGAAGATGCTGCCTGCGCGTGGTCAGGGGACCATGCAGTGGAGAGACAACAGATCTAGTGAGGAAACTGCAGCCCTTACTGGGTAGGACCATCTGTAACTAGGACCCAGGGGGTGCCGGGGGCCGGAGCAGCCAGTAGATACCAGGGCAGTGTCATCTGTAACTAGGACCCAGGGGGTACCGGGGGCCGGAGCAGCCAGTAGGTACCATGGAAGGGACACCAGAGGCCTCTGTCTCGATTCTAGGATGTCTTATGTCTTCCAGACAAGGCTGTGTGGCAAGGGATTGCAGGGAAGACCTGGGTGATTTACCACCCAGTCGGCCCTGCCAAGGTGAGCGTTGGGTAAGGTGTCTGGACCTTCTCAGTCTCGGACTCCCTTTTTATACACTTGCCTGTTGGCCAGAAGGTATCTGTGGTTCCCAGGTCTCCCGGTACCTTGAAGGTCATTCCCAGATGATGAAGGGCCGTGGCAAACTTGGGTCCCTGTAGCTCATTTTCGCAGGCGAGGTCCTGCGGTGATGGCAGGCCTCCTGGCAGCTGTCAGTCTGTAAATAGGCCCCAGTCTTCAGGTCTACTGGGTGCCATGTGTTTGTATTTTTATGCTTTTCTTTGGTGACTTTTCTCTTTAAAAAAATGGCCCCAGAGGCTGGGAGATGGGGGTAAAGCACTCTTCATGTGAGCATCGGGACCAAGGTCTCGATCCTTAGCTCTCACATAAAAAGCTGTGTGTTACAGAGCCTGTAAACCCCAGAGTTCCGGCAGTGGAGACCGGCTCAATAAGAGATCCTGCCTCTGCAAATAAAGTGAGCATGGCCGGGAAGACAGCGACCCCAACCTCCAACCTCCACACACACCACATGCCTATGTCCTTGTACACGTGTGTCTCAAAACGTGCAAACATGCATGCATTCCACATGCAAGCAAAAAAAAAAGAAGGTCCCAGATCACCATCCCTCTGGCCCGGGTGTCCTGTGGGCTGACCAGACATGGAGGAATCAGGAGGTGGAGAAACCCCAGACCATGAAGCCACCTTTGAGACACCATCCACAGCTGTCTAACTTGCCTTTGGGGGAGGGGCGACTTTATTTTCTTTTGAAGATAAGGAAGCAAGGTGCAGAAGCGTCATGCCACTGCCTCAGGTTACCTGTGGATCCAGATTGGTGGATTGTCCTTGCTACGGTTTCTCCTCCCTCACTCTGGCCTCCGTTTATCCTTTCCCCCCAAATGCTGGCTTTTCATGGGTGTAGTGGGCCCAGTGTGGATGTCTGTGCGTAAGAATGTAATGTCACAGTTACTGACAGATGCCCTGCTGGGACACTGTCAGTTCTGAGCTAGCCCACTTGACAAGACCGCTCTCCTGGGAAGTGAGGTTACATCAAAGAGGAGCCACATCCTGTTCCCCAACCATCTCCCTGCTTCCTGCCTGGGAATAAGAAAGCTAGGCTGTAGGGTATTTCTGTGGTCCTCTCCTCACTAGACACAAGAAGCCTCCTCCTTTGCCACGTGGGCTGAGTCTCTTCATATCCCCTCCCCAAAAACACCACGCTGCCTGTGTCTGGTGTTGGAGCTCTCCCAGGAGCCCTGCCATGCTGCTTCCCCTCTGTCTGTCCATGGCCATGAATAACTCTGTCGAGAAATCCCTTATTCTTTAGTAAAGCGTCCTCTTGAACGACCAGCCCATTCCAGAACCTAACAGCGGTACAGGGTGGAGGTGATGAGGAGGAGAATCCAGAGGTCTCTAGGCTGGAAGATGTCCACTGAAGGATTGGAACCTGAGTAGCCACTGCTCCCTAGCATGGAGGTCAGGGGGCTGAGTGGAGCTTCCAGGGCTTGAGCCAGTAAAGGGATTTGGCTTGCCAGGAAGCCATGGACAAAGAGGTTTTTCTAGTAGTGTGTGGGAGCCAGGACAGGGACTGGGGAGAGATAGAGCAGGGGTGGGTCAGGGGTTGGGGAGAGGTAGAGCAGGGGTGAGTCAGGGGTTGGGGAGAGGTAGAGCAGGGGTGAGTCAGGGGTTGGGGAGACGTGGGGCAGGGCTGGAGCAGGGGTGGAGGAGAGGTGGGGTAGGGCTGGGGCAGGGCTGGGGCAGGGCTGGGGCAGAGGTAGGGCAGGGCTGGGGAAGGGTGGAGGAAAGGTGGGGCAGGGCTGGGGCAGGGCTGGGCAGGGTGGAGCAGACCTTTACAGAAGCTGACAGCAGCTCAGCTGCTCTTCAGAGGGAGGATGTAATGGAAGAGCAGGGAATCTTTATCCCCGGCACCTTGAACCAGGGCTGGCCTTACTCTGGAAGCCCCTGTGTCTACCAGGCCCAGAGAGACAGTATCCAGAGACTCCCTCCTCCTAGCCCAGACCCAGGCTTTGCGGCCATGAGGGCCCTGGATCAAGGGTTCTGAATGTCAGATTGGAAGTGCAGGTGTGTGAGGCCTTATCCTGGCGGTCTGGTGGGCGGGAGGGAGGGGCAGAACGCTGGACTGTGCAGGAGTACGAGGGGTCATTAGGACACTCCCTGGAACCTGAGAGTCACCTGGTAAAACTCCTGCAGCCGATAGAAGTTTTAACTCCAGGCTCTCAACCTCCAAGCCTGGAGTGTAGACAGAAGAAGAGTTCTGGCTCTTGTTCTCTGTGTTCTCATACCTGCTGGGGCATTCCTTTCTAGCATGGGCCACACAGCAGCCAACCAGGCCACAAAGAAAAACCACAGGGCGCTGAATCCTCTGCCTGCAAGTCCTGCAATTTCTGTAGCTGTCATTCTTCCTCTGGGCTTGGGACTTCTATTTTTTGAAGAGCATCCCTGGGTCGCTGGTTCTAGCCACTGTCAGGTGGACTTTTGGCAGCAGGATATATGAATGTGTGTGTATGCGTGCGCATATGCGTGTGTTTGGATAAAAAAGTCGTTTGCTTGCAATGTATCCACTAATGGGAAATGTAAGATTAATTATGATTCCCATAGAAACCCCATTATGTAAAACATCATCATTTTCTCCTGAAGGGCTGTGCTGGGGTCTGGAGGTCCCTCCCCCACATCTCCAGGGTGTTATCTGTTAGGGAACTTTGTCAGACACAAGCACAGAATCCCTGAGCAGGAAAGCTCAGGGACCTGCAGGAGAAACCATGGTCCCCGCCACATGCCTAGGAGCGGCAGCAAGGTGCCTTTCAAAGGCTTGCAAAGACTGAGCAGGAATCGGGACCCCATTAACGATAGTGCAGAGCACACTGTACCACTGCACTACAGGACAGACAGGCCATGAAGCCGAGGTGCAGAACACTTGGCACGCAACCCTCTCAGCGCTAGCAGGGCCAGCTACTGTCCTCTTCACCAGAGCCTGCCTGTGTCCAGAGTGTCCTGAGGGACAGGTAGGGGTTAGTGTCTCTGCTCTGTGACGCAGAAGAGTTTAAATTCTTTGATTTGTTGCTGCCAGGAACTCTGCACAGGAGCAGGACAGTGTCAGGCTGTGAACACTGATGGGGAAGGTCACCTTGGGGCTGTGAGCACAGAAGAGGGACCCTAGGAAACCAAGGCAGGATGCGGCCTGGGGGGAACAGAGTACCGTGTCCATTCACTCACTCTCTTCATCAGTGCTCTGTTGCTGTGCAGAGACACCGTGACCATGGCAACTCCTATAAAGGAAAGCATTTAGTTGGGGCTGGCTTAGCCCATTATCTTCTTGTCAAGAAGCATGGCAGCACACAGGCAGACACGGTGCGGAAGAAGGAGCCAAGAGTGCTACATCTGGATCGTCAGGCAGCAGGAGGAGAGAGAGACACTGGACCTGGCTTGAGCTTCTGAAACCTCAAAGCCCACCCCCAGTGACACACTTCCTCCAACAAGGCCACGCCTCCTAATAGTGCTACTCCCTATGGGGGCCGTTTTCATTTTAACCATCATACACCATGACCAAGGCAATTCTGATAAGAGAAAGCATTTAACTGGGGATTTGCTTACAGTTCTAGAGATCCAGTCCATTTCCATCCTGGTGGCACCCATGGTGTTGACATAGTAGTGGAGAGCTTCATCCAGATCTGTAGACTGAGAGTGGGTGAGCCTGGGTCTGGAATAGGCCTTGGAAACCTCAAACCCTCCCCCACTGACTCATTTCCTCCAACAAGGCCACACACACTACAGCATGGTCTCACCTCCTAATCCTTCTAATCCTTTCCCATAGTGCCACACCCTGGTGACCAAGCTTTCAAATAGATAAGCCTATAGGAGCATTCTCATTCAAACCCCCACGCTCACAGAAGAGCAGAGGCAAAGTCCCCTGCTCATTTTAATACACAGCCAAAGAAGTGTTGGGAAATGGCGGTGGCAATCTTGAGGTCACAGGATGTGCCCCTCAGCATGCCGCGTAGATAGCAAGTGTGCCCGGCACAGGACTCTCCCGAATTCGGGCACACGTCTCGCTGTGTGCGCTGGGGACGGCGGATGCTTTCCCGTCAAGTTAGAGAGCGTGGGTCCTGTGATGACAGTTATTCTCACCGGGTGAGGTGACCTGGTCCTAGGAGAGAGAATAACTGAAGGCAGTATCACCAGAGTCCCCACAACACCGTTCACGGCACGCAAGCAGCAGAGCCTCCGGTCCCACCCACGCTGGGACCTCACGTGCTTTAATTGGCATTTTCCTGATGATTGGTGAAGCTGAGTACTGTTTTATACAGCCGTCGACCATTCGTATGCTTCCTTTTGAGAATGTCTGTTCAGGTCCTTCGCCTGTTTTTAAGTTGGGCCATTTGTCTTCTTGTTGTTGAACCGAGTTCCTTGTATGTGCTGGACATCAGCCCCTTTTAAGATGTGCTGTTTGCAAATAACTTCTCTCCTTTGTTAGATGTTTATTTACTCTGTAGAGTATCTTCTTTGTTGGGCAGAAGTTTCCCAGTTTGATGTGACCTCTTTTTATTTGGGTATCTCTAGCTACTTACAATTTCAGGCTGGGGAAATACTCAGTGGGCAAAGCGCTTGACAGGCGAGCCTGAGGACCTAGGTTCAAATCCCCAGAACTCAGTTAAAGCTGTTGCAAACACGGGCTCTCTGGGAACATGCAGGCTCACCTGGCTCTTGTAAACTCTCATGCTGCTAGAAACAGGGAGCGGGCACCACAGAGGCATATTCATGATGTTTGCCACTTGAGCTGAAGTGCTCCATAGGCTCAGAAGGTTGCTGGGTCACCAGACGGTGGCACTGTCGAGAGGCATTTGGTCTAGCTGTCTGTCTGCCTGTCTGTCTATCTATCTATGCATCTATGTATCTATGTATCTATCTATCATCTATCTATCTATCTATCTATCTATCTATCTATCATCTATCTATCATCCATCTATCTATCATCTATCTATCTATCTATCATCTATCTATCTATCTATCATCTATCTATCTATCTATCTATCTATCTATCTATCTATCTATCATCTATCTATCTATCTATCATCTATCTATCTATCATCTATCTATCTATCTATCATCTATCTATCTACCTATCTATCTATCTATCATCTATCTATCTATCTATCATCTCTATTTCTCTTCCTGCTCCCTCCCCAGTCCCCTTCTTCTCTGTCTCCTTGGCTCTCATTCAGTGAGCTTCCTGGTTCCACTATGATATTCTGCCACAGGCTGCGAAGTTTTGGAGTCCTGTCGGATATGGACTGAGCTGGCTTTTTAATTTTTTAACTCTTTTTTTTTTTTTTTAAACAAGGTTTCTCTGTGTAGCCCTGGCTGTCCTGGAACTCACTCTGTAGACCAGGCTGGCCTCAAACTCACAGCAATCCTCCTGCCTCTGCTTCCCAAGTGCTGGGATTAAAGGCATGCGCCACCAATGCCCTGTTAATTAGTCAAGATTTTTTTTCCTTAAAATAGTTTTTCTCAGGTATTCTGTCACAGTAATGAAAAACTGATTAACTCTTGTGATGACCTTGGAATGAGGTCACAGGTCCTTCCCTCCTCCCAGCCTTGCATCTTGGTTGAGCTGCCATGTTCTTCCCCTCCTGGTGTCCCCTGGGCTGAGCTGCCTGGCTTTAGCACTCCATTGGTACAGTTTTTGTTTCTTATAGGGGTTAGTATAGTATCTGAGGTTCTCACAACCTTTCCTAACTGAAGGAAAGTCAGAGAAAGTCTCTGACTTTAATATTGTCTCACCTATCCCAATCCCTGGTGACCTGGATGGCTGCAGTAGGATCTGTATTCACAAAGAAAAGGCCTGATGGGGCTTAGGCTGTCTGGGAGGAATCTGCTTTTCTTCTTTGAACCCAGTCTCCTGGAGAATCAAGGAAATCATCATGTTTACCTCCCCCCCTACACACACACACACCAAGAGTGGATGGTTCTTTTGGGTTTGTTATGTGGGAATCCCTCAGCCCTGGGTAATCTGGGACAGCCGGCCACCCTGTATCCACCCCAACGCCCACCTTGTCTGCTGCTCTGAAAACATTCTGGAGCTCAGATACTTTAGGGTGGGGAAGGAGGTCATCCTGTCCTGGTACTGCCTGGGCAGGGATGGCGTTTTGCTTAGCTGACTTTCCTGTTCTCTGGGCATTGGCTGGAGACCACCTCTTTAGGGCTTGCTACCTGCTCCCTTTAAAGTATCACTTCTGGGTTATTCTTGCTATACTTTGCCATCTTCTCTTGGGTTTGCTGTTATATTCTGTGGGCTCTGGGGTCTGCTCGGCCACCACCATGGCCAGCAAAGAGTGTATAGTTCTCATCCCAAGGCAGCAGTGCTATGTCCCAGACTGGCGGGTGAAGCCCACTGTGCCTTGGGTGGCCTGAAGTTAGTCTTAGTTTTACACCAGGAATCAGCACGCAAAGGCAGGCCTGAGATACCCACCAACAGCACCTCTGGCTCATTGTGCCTCAATGCCCTCCCAGTGCAGCCCACACTCTCCTGTCTCAATCGGTGAGTGGCATCTCTCCACCTGTAAGGCTCCTTTAGCTCTTGGGATGTGTCTGTCCCAGAGAGTGAGCAGGATTAGATGATGAACAGCAGCTGGGGTGGGCATCTCTCTGCCTTCACCATGTGCAGACACCTTCCTCCAAGGCTTCATTTGAACATTGGACAGGGGGTATCCAGACAAAGGCCTCTCAAAGCCTGGTGTCACAGAAGGGGTGGGGATCTGGGAGGGGCCTCGGCTTCTGTCAGGACATTTTATTGTGAGTCTAGAATTTTGCACTACCTGTTCAGAGGCCAAAGTGCCCAGTACAGTGTGAACCCTTTCCTGGGACTAGGAATAGAGTTCAGGACTTTACCTCATCTTTTGTATTTTGTTTATTTATTGAGGCATCATTTGCATATTTAAATTAACCCATTTTTCAGTGAATTCAAATGAATTTTCAGGGATGGCTAATAGAAAAACAAAAAGCAAAAACAAACTGCAAGCAGTAAATACTAAGTGTAGACATGAAGCAGTACACCAAGGTTCTGCGCAGTGGGGAAGACAAGGAGGCATTTTCATAGGTGCAAGCCCTGCCAGGCCTCAGCAGAGGGGGCCACCCGTCATGGCACGCACTATCCTGAAGCGTAGAACCCTGATACGTAAGCTCCTCAGGTGTTCTATTGAATGCACGTGCAGATCATGAGCAATCAAACATCTTTTACATAAAGCCAACACCTGCAGACAATACAAATTCCACGGTCTAGGCAGCCCCTTTCCTCAACAGCGCACAAAACAACCATTTTAAACATGACTCACAAATAAATTTCTGCAACATAGACAGAATGCAGGAATAGCAGATCTCCTTTGCACTGCTGAGGGAGACGGGTACCAAAGACGCCAGTACAGACGGCAGCATGGTGATCTCTCAAAACTAGTGAACAGAAGTGCTGTGTGCACCAGCAATCCTATTCCTGGGGCATGCACCTCAAACGAAGGCCTGAACAGGTGTCTCTCCAGTCATGTTCTCATTAGCATAGCTCCTAGCAATCTAAACACCCGTGAATGGGTGAGCGGATACACAACCTGTGCGGCGTCACCACGGAGAGGACGATTACTGAGCGTCAAAACACAAGGGACTCAGGTCGCAAGCCATAACACAGACGAGCTTTCAGAACACTGAGGGGACAGAAAGCGGACCACCGGCTGCAGAGGCTGAGGAGTCCATGTTTAATGGGCACAGAGTTCCAGTTTGGGAAGATGCAAGACTCTGGAGAGGTAAGGACAGTCATATGGTGTGAATGTACCCTTTGTTTGGTTTTATTTGAGATACAGCCATGCTACGAAGCTCTGAGTGACCCAGCACTAATATGTGGGTCTTTTTGGCCTCAGACTCAGGGAAATCCTCCTGCCTCTGCTGCAGAAGTTTATTTTTAGTTATGTATAAAATAATTGTTTTGTGCACTGTTGGGTGAGGGGCTGCCTGGGTGCTTGTCATTTTGTACTGTCTGCAGGTGTTGGATTTACGTGGGGGTCGTTTAATTGCTAATGATCTGCATGTGGTATCAGTAGAATGCCTGAGGAGTTCTGAACGAATAAAAACACCTGAGCAGAGACGCTCGGGGCACCGGCCGTGACGGTGGCTCCCTCTGCTGCGGTCCGGCAGGATCTGCAGTTATGAAAAATGTTTCCTTGTCCTGTTTGCTGAGCCGTTACAGCGACATTCAACTACATGCCTCTGTCTCCCAAGGGTTGAGATTACAGATGTTCACCATCATGTGTGGCATTCATGAGTGGACTTAATGCCACTGAACTGTTCAATTAAGAATGGCCAGTATAGTAACTTTAGAAAAATATTTTTATTTTATGTGTGTGTGTTTTGCCTCTAAGTATGTCTGTGCACCACATGTGTGTGATACCCACAGAAGCTGAGGGCATCAGATCCCCCGGAACTGGAATAACAGACTGTGGTGAGTGGTGCTCTTGCTGCTTCAAACCAAACCCCAGTCCTTTGGAAGAACAGCCAGTGTTCCTAAACTGCTAAGTTATCTTTCGAATCCTGGATACAGTAATGTTTATGCTCCCCCCCCCCCCGCCACAGTTATAAAATGTAACCAGGTAATTATCCAGTCCTCTGAGTTTTCTGTCCTTCAAGTTACATACTTGGCCAAACCCCTTGAAAGTTCTCTCCACCTTCCCCTCCACCCCAGGCAAGCCAAGTTCAGATTCCCGTCATTGTAGATTAGCTTGCATTCTTTCGGAGTTTTACAGAAGTGTAAGTGTGTCCTCTGAGGTCCAGATTCTTTTTCTCAGCATAATTGTTCTCTGATGCCCTTTCGTTACTGTATCACTAGGGACCAGTAACTTTTCTATTACTTAATATCCACCCCTCCAACCTGCCTGTCTGTGATGCACACGATGTGTCTCTTGCGTGTGTGGCTTGCATGTACACGCTGTATCTACTGCTTCTTCACACTCTTATCAGATCCTGCAGGCCACAGGATGCTGGCCAGCTGCCCTTTCTGTTCTGTGTCTGAACGGTTCATAGTGTGGTTCACTGTGGGCCCAGCTGCTCAAAGCACTTACCCGAAAGCTTCTGGGTGAATGCCTTTTCATGTTGAGCAAATACCGAGGTGTGGACTGTCTGTGTCCTTTGCCGACCTGTTTGGAAGATGGATGTGCCCCTGCCTACGGCTACAGCGGGCACACCCCTGCAGAGGCTGTGTGCCTTAGCAGCCCTTGGTCTCAGCAGCCTTTCCCATCTCAGCCATACCGAAGGCTTCGTTTTATCTTTTCTGCTTTTTCCATTTAAAAGAATTTTAACTGGCAAATACGAATTGCTTATATTTATTGTGTACAGGATGTTGTTTTGAACTATTCACGTGATGGGACGACTTATTTTTTCTTTTCTGCTGTTTGCGAGGCTCTCTGTGGCTCCCAGCTTCTGAACAGAATCAGTTCCAACAGGGTCTTGGCACTGCCAGATGGGGCAGGAGTGGAGTGTGGCTGGGCCTGGAGGCTAGAGAAGCGTCTAACGGACTGTGGGGAGGGGCTTCTGGTGGGGTTACTGTGTACCTCCAACTCAGGCCGTGACTAGAGGTGTGCTGCTCGACACTCCCTTATCTGTTCCCTACTGGCCTGGGGAGGGAACCAAGACTCACCGTACAGATGGGAAAGCCAGACTTGAAACTGTCTATATGATCAGCTCTGGGTTCCCAGGAAGGAGATGCTATGGCTTAATGGGCTTGGGACCCAGGGCCCAGCCAGGAAGTGCCGAGGGCATATGATGTGTCACTGTGTTGTTCAGGGCTTCCTTTGGTGCACAGGCCAGTCCCCACCTTCAGTTTCACGACTTACTTGGGAAGCCAGAATGTCAAGGGTTCTGAATCTAGAATCCAGTACTCTATATCCTGTCACAATTCTCAGAGGATTGGGCTTTCCAGGTTGATGGGGAAGGGAAGGGTCTGGACGGACCCAGAACACCTCATGCTCTTTGCTGCTGTGGGCTGGCTTGGGCTGGCATCTGAAGGCTCTGCTGAGGGTGGAGGTGGGTAACGGAGTCACATCTGTCTCATGCTCAGTCTTCTATGAGGAAGTAAGCCATCAAGCAGGGTGGGCTCCTGCTCGGGAGACTGGGAGGGGCTGGGCAGAGCTTTGATAGCAACGTGTTCTGATAGACTTTTACTTTTTGTTTTTAATAATTTTTTGCATGCGTGCACGCACTAGTGTGTGTGTGTAGGCCAGAGGTCAGTATGGGTTCTTCTTCAATTGCTTTCTGCCTTGTTTGTTGAGACAGCATCTCGTTGGAGCTCTCTGCTTTGGCTCTGGTTGACCAACAAAACCCAGGGACCCTCTTCCTATTCATTCCCTCCTCCCACAGTGCCACAGAGTGCAGATTTGTACATGGGTGCTGGGGACCGAACTCACGTCTTCATGTCCAAACCCTGAGCCTCTCCCAGCCTTCAGTCCCCACCTTAAAAGCATGTGGAGTTTGCTGCTGGGAACTGGTCAGTCCAGACGCTCCCCACCTGGCCCCCCCCACCCCCTCTACTGCTTCTCTCCTGTAGTTCTGGAATTTGGGCCCAGATGTCTTCATTAAGTAATGATTATTTCAGTTTCTCTTAAAAAAATTAATCAGAGACATCCCAAGCTGCCAATCTGAGGTTTGATCAGCCACGATAACCAGCGTGCCCACACGGTGCTGGTGGGTTTCCAGCCTGGAGCACGGAAACTTGACTTTCTCGACAGCCTGGAAATGTAGGATTTCCGTTTGCCTTGTAATGTGGAGCCAGCTCAAGGGACCCCCATCTCCCACTTTGTAGCCCCCCACCAGGGGGCTGGCTGGGACCATATGGCTTAGCAGTGGGGTAGTGTGCTCCCTGGGGTTGCTTGATGTCCCCTCTCCCTCTCTGCCCCTCAGGACGCCTCCAGAGCGCTTTCTTGGCTCCCCAGCCTGCGGGTCGCGAGCAGGCGATCTGAGGCCCTGGGCTGGCAGTCCTGGCCCCTCCCCCTCGGAGCTCACCGGCTCTGCGCTATCTGCCCTCTATCGCCTTTGTGCGAAACGTAACCCACAAAATGCTTTAGCGGTAACCTTATCCATCGGCAGCCGGCGATAGCATCTCGCGGCCCGTGACGGGCAGGAACTCGAAAGCATGGAGTTAATAACGCAGACTTTCAAAAAATGAGGCTGGCAGAGGGAGACGAGGGCGGGAATAAAGGGGGCCGGTGTGGCTGTAATTGGGACCATGTGAACGTCCTGGGAGGAGGATTAGGAGGAGAGACAGGCCTTGCCCGCGAAGATTAGTTTCAATTAGATGGGCTGGAGGCGAAAGGCCGGGCTCGGTGAAAGATTAAAACAAGAAGGAGAAAGTTTCCGCGGCGGAGGCTCCGGGCCTGCAGCAGGGGCCGGCGAGATCCGCTAATTGAAGGCAAAGCGTGCACCGGGCTAGGAAGAACGCGCATTAATTGATTCGATGCTGGTCTGCTTCTAGGCCTTTCCCGCTCACCCCCATTCTTAACTTACTTCCAGATACTCATTTGTGTTTGAAATCAGGGTGGGGGCAGGGCACGGCCTGCCCTGCCTGAGCCCCCTCAGGTTGGGGGAGGTGAGCAGAGGGCTGTGGTCAGTGGGCCAGACGCTTGGTCACCTGGTGCTCTTGTCCTCATGTATCCACTTTTCTTCCCTCCATCGACCCGACTATCCATCTTTCCATCCACTCATCCGTCTTTAACGCTCTTCTTTCCCGCCTTCCCTCTTTTTTGGCCTCTCTCTATTCCTTTAAAAACGGCTCTCTGAATAAACATGTCTCCACTGGAATGTCTTGCAACTTATGCTCTGCGTTTATGTGCATGGCTGGTGACCAGGGCCCCTTGAAGCTCGGTCTTAGACACTCAGGGCTGGGGATAGGAGGGTCCACTCCCTCCCCCCTTTCCATCTTCCCTCGCTTCTCCCAGGCCCAGCTCTCAGCCAGGTGGCTTCTTCCATCTCAAAACCTGTCTTATTTTCTTCCTGTTGTTTTGGAAAGGTCAAACTGTGGCTCCAGGGAGGGGAGGGAGCCAGGGCCTGAGAGGTATGGGGTTAGTGGCTCTAAAGGAGCCTGGTCCTTGGACCTTGAGTTCTAGCTATGAAACATGGCACCAGAGAGGAGCTGGGGAGCCTGGGATGGTGTGATCCCTGCTGTCCTCGTTTCCCAAAGAGGCAGAAGAGAAATCTGGTACCAGTTCACAACCTCAGTCCCAGCCTCTACCTGGTGGGATACAGAGCCCAGGGAGGGCTGTGCTCTGCTGAGGGGTTCCCTCAGCAGCATCTTGTCCTGACGTGGTGGCCCAAGCTCAGGTGGCTAGGTGTGGCTGGCAGGCTGCATCTCACAGTGAAGCCAGCTGCTTCCAGGCCTTCCCTGGACGGCTCCCCTCCAGGGCCTCTGAGCACGTTGTGTGTGCGTGTGTTTTATAAATCCTTCCTATTGTAATGACAGCTAAATTATGGAAAATGCATTTTCACAGCTGGTGAGAAAACCCATTAGCATTAATCAAGGACTGAGCCTCGTTGGGGATTCTCAGGCTGGGCTCTGTTGGTAAAGTTATGGACGTGCTAAATAGTCATTAGCGGTACTCGTTTGCAATGGACCAATCTTTCATCTCACAGCACTCGGATGCCTCCCTGCCTGGGACCGAGGGTGGAGCTCTGTGCAGGGCCCCTGTGGCTGCTGTGGTCTTCACCTTGGTGCAGATGAGGCCCCTGCTTTTCAGGGACTCACCCAGAACCAGGGAAGACTGTTCTGGTGATGGCTATGGGGCCAGTTCAGTCAAGAGAGGTAGCCCCCACTGTCCCCGCACCAGTGGCCTCCCTGGCATCCAGCAGGCCTGCTCAAAAGACATACATCCAGGAACCTTAGTGTCCTCTGGGCTCATTGCATTCTGGGGTCCATGTTCCCAACCTCGAGTGTGTTTGAGTGGGATAACTCGGTGCATCACAGGAGCTCTGGCTTGAGGGTGTGGAGCAAAGGCCGAGGCGCCAACTGAACCAAGTCTGAACACATAGCTCTGGTCCTTGGACCTTGAGTTCTAGCTATGAGACAGGGCAGCAGTGCAG
>JAMJFZ010000484.1:1377500-1492500 GCA_026225945.1 Cricetomys ansorgei
TGTGGGAAGGGAAGGATCCACTCAGAGCAACCTGCCCACAGCAGCATCAGGGCTTGATGCTCATCCAGCCTGGGCTGCTCTAGAGTGATGTCCCTGGGGATGGGGGTGGGGATGAGGGTGGGGGTAGGGATGGAGTGGGGATGGGAGTGGGGGTAGGGATGAGGTGGGGATTGGGGTGGGGGTGGGGTGGGGTGGGGGTGGGGTGAGGATGGGGATGGAGATGGGGTGGGGGATGAAGATGGGGTGAAGGGGAGAGGGGGAGGGGGAGGGGGAGGGGGAGGAGATGATAACCCCCTCCCATAAGGAAGCGGTAACCTTATGGGGCAGAGGGAGACCCAGAGCCAGGTAGCGGGGAGGCTGGAAGTAGCTGAATCAGAAAGCCACTCAACAGAGGCCTGAGGCCCATGCTTCAAGGGGCCTCTTGCTAGTTTATTATCAACAGAAAGCAAAGTGGGACAACTTCCAGGTCAGGAACATTATTTTCTGACCTTGATTCAGTCTTGAACCAATTCAATCTTGGGGCCAGTTGCCACTTAAAAGACTTTCATAGGCCATGTGTGCTATGTAGACACTACTCATGGCTCTGAATTCCACCTCTACTGCTGAGGGCTGCCTGGGCTGGGCTGGCTGGACACTGAAAGCCCACTGAGATTCCCAAGCTTCGAGCTCACCTCTGTCTGAGAAGTGGTCATGGCCACGCACAAATAAAGAGATCAGTTGAAGGGGAAAAATCATATTTAAGAAGTGACCCATGGCCAGTCAGGAAGAGCTTCGCGGAGGGGGTCACATTTGCAACCCAGGCTGGATTCTTGGGACCAGCAGGAGTCCTCAGGAGAGGGAATCTAAGGCTGACTGGCCTGGAGGTTTTGAAGCTGCAGTGGCCAGAGTGTGGGAGAAGGTAAAGGGAAGTCAGGTCCAATGGACGTGGTGGTTCCGGAACCTTCTCTCCAAAGCAAACTCAGTCCATATTTGGTCAAAAGATGCCCAGTGGCCCATGGTCCTTGGGTGATGAGTTGGTGGGTGGCTTAAAATGAGATTTTCAGAGGGTCTGAAGCAATTTTGGGATGTTTCCTCTTCCTCTGCGGCTGAGAACAGGGACCCTTGATGGGGTAGCCATTCTGTAGCCAAGGTCCTTGCTGAGGGAGTGCTCAGCTTCAACGTCACCAGCTCCCTGTGACTTCTTGCTGCTGCTCACAGCCCTAGGAGCTTATGGGAACGTTTGGGAGAAGGGACTTCAAGGGGATCTTCGGTCACTGTATCGAGCTGGTGGCCTTAAGCTGTTCTACCTGGTGCAGGGATAAACCAGTCTGGGCACGGGGTTTCACCCAGGCCCTGCCTTTCATGGAAAGAAGGACACACTCCCCTGAGAAAGGCGTCACTGAGAGGAGGGGGGGGGGAAGGCCTGTCTAGACCCGCAGAGCAAGGCAGATCCTGGGGGCAGTGGGAGGGAGGGCAGGCTCCTGGCGGACTCCTGGCGGACTCTGGCTGGCCTGTCTGTGGCACTGCTTCTCCATGCGCGTGCGCACTCCCCTGGGCAGGGGCCACGCTGTACTGAGCCATACATCTCTGTCAAAACCCCTATGAATAAATTAACCTTTCTAAAGATTAGCACACTCTAATACCTCAGGGTTTTTAAACAGAACCAATGCTAAAAATATTTTGACAGAGCTCACAGAGTCTGCAGGCTGGCTCATCAACAGAGGCAGGGCCCAGTACCCCTTAAAGGGCCAGACCTACTGGCTGCACTTGTGAGCATGGTTGCACTTACAGATGTTAACCGCCATCCCTGGACACCAAAAGGAGACACAGCCTTTTCATAGGAATGGTGTCTGCCCTGTGGAGTAGCAGCCTGGAAGGGAACAGGACCATGGCCACGGTGGAATCTATATGTTGGTCTCTGCTTCTCTATGTAGGTGTGCTCAGTCAGGCCATTGCAGGCCTTGTTAATGTTTATAAAGCCCTTGATTCCCAGGGTCGGCTGCAGGGAGGGACCTCAGGGTAGCTCTAGGTTCTGGGATTGGGCTTCTCTCTGGAAGCCAAAGAGAAGCAAGTGTCTTAGACAGGGACTTGATCTGTACAAGAGCTCAGAGGAAGGAAACTGGAATTGAGAGCCGTAGGGATGCCTGAGTCTGGGCTGAGGGCATCTGTGACCCCCATCTGTGGGCCATGGTATCTCCAGGCAGTGAGAGAGGAGTCCCAGGGGTCTGAGGAGCATCTGTGTGCAGGAGAGAAGCTGGCTTCTGGCCTTGAGCTCAAGGGAGCCAACGAGGGCTGTGAAGGAGGTGACAACATGGGAGGACCAGGAGAGAGCACCATGGAGCAGAGAGGGTGGAGCTATGGCAGCTGCACCGGGCCCAAGTGAAGCTGAGCTGGGACATCAGAGGTATGGGGGAGACACCTGGACCCTTCTTTATGACAGATGTCTTGCTCTATGAAGCTCCTCTTGACTGATACTGGCCTCAGGGTCCAGAGTCACATGGATGCCGGTCAGCTTCCCAGGTTGGGGGGAAGGCTAGGTCTGTATGGGCCCTGGAACCTGGCTCCTGCCTCTGGCCCCAGACTCACCTCCTTTCCTGGGAGATGGGGGGATAGTATACAGGGGTTCTGTGTTCCTGGGGTCCCTGTGGGCCTGGAATAGGTATCTCTACTGTTCAGTGGGGCCAAGGAAGAACCTGTCATTTAGGCCTGGTGACCTCACATCCTGGATAGCCTTGGTTTGGTCACTGCCAGGGCTTCTCTGTGATGGCAGGAGGGTGGGCCAGGTTCCCTGGGGAGAAACCTTTCGTTTATAACCACTTGTCCCAGGAGACTTCTGGGGGCTAGGATGGGAGAGAGGAGGCCTGTCCTAGGGCTTTAGGTTGGGAGACTGTGGCGAGGCTGACAGGTGTTTGGGGATGCTGAAACCGAGCCATTCGGGCATCTCTGGAACCTACCATTCATCGTTCCATCAGGGACCAGGATCTAGCCTTCCCTGGCTGCCTGCGCACAGCTTCTCCCAGTGGCATAGATAACTGTCTTGGCCTCTTTCTCAGTTGGTGGAGCCTTCGAAGCTGGGATGGGGGATGGGGATGGTGAGGTGGTGATGATGATGGTGATGGTGGTGGTGGTGATGATGGTAGTGGTGGTGATGATGGTGGTGGTGGTGATGATGGTGGTGGTGGTGGTGATGGTGGTGATGGTGGTGGTAGTGGTGGTGGTGGTGGTGGTCGTGGTGGTGGTGGTGGTGGTGGTGATGGTGGTGATGGTGGTGATGGTGATGGTGATGATGATGATGGTGATGATGGTGATGGTGGTGTGATGGTGATGGTGATGGTGATGATGGTGATGGTGGTGGTGATGGTGGTGATGGTGGTGGTGGTCGTGGTGGTGGTGGTGATAGTGGTGATGGTGGTGGTGGTGGTGGTGATGGTGGTGATGGTGGTGGTGGTCGTGGTGGTGGTGGTGATAGTGGTGATGGTGATGGTGGTGGTGGTGATGGTGGTGGTGGTGGTGGTGGTGGTGGTGGTGGTGATGGTGGTGGTGGTGATGGTGATGGTGGTGTGATGGTGATGGTGGTGGTGATGGTGATGATGGTGATGGTGGTGGTGATGGTGATGATGGTGATGGTGGTGGTGATGGTGATGATGGTGATGGTGGTGGTGATGATGATGGTGGTGGTGATGGTGGTGGTGGTGGTGATGATGGTGATGATGGTGGTGGTGATGGTGATGATGGTGGTGGTGATGGTGGTGGTGGTGGTGGTGATGGTGATGGTGGTGGTGATGGTGATGATGATGATGGTGGTGATGGTGATGATGGTGATGATGGTGATGATGATGATGGTGATGATGGTGATGGTGGTGTGATGGTGATGATGGTGATGGTGGTGGTGATGGTGGTGGTAATGGTGATGATGGTGATGGTGGTGGTGATGATGATGGTGGTGGTGTGGTGGTGGTGGTGGTGGTGATGGTGGTGATGGTGGTGGTGATGGTGGTGGTGGTGGTGATGGTGGTGGTGATGGTGGTGGTGGTGGTGATGATGGTGATGGTGGTGGTGATGGTGATGATGGTGGTGGTGATGGTGGTGGTGATGGTGGTGGTGGTGGTGGTGATGTTGATGGTGGTGGTGATGGTGATGATGATGATGGTGGTGGTGATGGTGATGATGGTGGTGGTGGTGGTGGTGGTGGTGGTGGTGGTGATGGTGATGGTGGTGGTGGTGGTGATGATGGTGGTGATGGTGATGATGGTGGTGGTGGTGGTGGTGGTGGTGGTGGTAATAATGATAATTCTCCTTTGAGTGCTTGCTGTGTGCAGGATATGTTCTGAGACCCAACCCGCCTCTCTCTATGTAATCCTATTGCAGCCTTCGGGCAGGCGCTGTCACTACCCCATTGCCTCAGACAAATACCTAGAAGTCCAGGAAGGAAGGGCATGCTTCTCTACTTCCAGCTCATGCAGAGTTGCATGGGTGGTATCTCTGAAAGGCTGGGCAGGGGGAGCCAGGGGAGAAAGGGACAGAGGGACAGAGGGAAGCCTGGACAAACCCATGAAATTGGAGCAAGGCTCCGATTGATGTTTGCTCAGGTCGCATGGAGTCAGGACTCTAAAAGCCAAGAGGTCTGGGCTATGCTGGGTGGCCCACGCAGGAAAGGTTCCTTCCCAACACCACTGCCCTTCTCCTTAGAGTTCCGTGTGGAACGTAGATCAGTCAGCAAACGTACGTGTCAGAGGTCATGTGGAGATGCCAGCCCTCACATTGGACCAAAGCAAAACCGCTAATGATATTAAGTCAAGCATCAAGCGCTTTCTGCGGAAGATGAATCGCACTAACCCTGAGACTAGCAAGGGTCGGAGGTGACGGCAGTAGGTCTTGGGGGGAAATCAAGTCCTGATGCTATCCCAGAGCATCCTGGTGGCGGGAGTGGCTACACTGAGGTTGGGGGTGGGGCTAAACTGGGGTGCGCATCATGGATGAGTTACGTTGAGAAGAGGGTAGACCCCTTCTCTTTCCCTGTGGATAAAACGTACGGATGGAAAGGTGGGGCAGCTCCACGGGTCTGAGCTTATAGGATCGAGTCCCCACAGTGGGTGAGCCAGAGTTGGCCTGAGCGGGGCCTGAGGTCCCCGGGGGCTCTGTGGCTCCCACTGCCAGCTGGTATGGTGACCGGGTGGCTGGAGGCACCAGAAAGCGAGGGTCTCCACGTTAAAGGCACAATACGAGCAAGGATAGGACAGGGTCTTGGCATTTCAGAGACACAGAGGCCTGGGGGGACCTGGAGACTCCCCATCCCCATTGCTCATGTTTGAGAGTGACTGGGGAGAGCTGCTCTGAGGAAGTTGGGGTGGCCAGTTTAGTGAGCTCAGACAGATTGTCCCTGATGGGCTCACCCGGAGTTGGCCCCAGGGGTGACAGGAGTGGTTCCTGTGGGGGTGATCTTCTTGAACTCTGGAGGCAGCACGGCCCTTCTCTGGCCAGCTGGCTCCTGTCTGTTCTCAGTGCCTTTGGCTTCCATCCTCTGCCTGTTGTCAGAATGCAGTCACTGGTGTAGAATGGGCCTCTGTGCCTCTGTGGGTGTCTGTTCTCTGGGGTAGGGCCCACTTTACTGGGAGTAGAAGGGCAGGCCTTGAGGGAGTGTTGTCAGTTGGCACCCCGTCACCTGGCTCTGCCCTCACCCACATAGTCACCGGCAGCTTTTACAAAAGGTAATCGTTGCGAGCTCTGGAGCCAACGCTGAGGCTCGCTTACAAGGACCTCTATTTATAGACCCCACGCTTCCCCGGGGTCGGTCAGCCATCCGTACACTTTCAAGAGTTTATAACTCTGTTATTAAATTTAGAACTGGCTTCAGCTTTAACTCAGGGTGAAAACTGCATACCGTGGGGGAATCCTGGGAATGCATTTTGGGGAGATTGCCAGCAAGCCAGTTTCTAGGACTCCTGCCCCCAGAGATAGGCAGCGGGCCCAGGAGACGCCGAGATCTCTGGAGACCATGCCCAAAAGTGTGGCAGCCAGTCTCTCACACCAGGTGTCTGTCACCCCTCAGGAGCCCGGTCACAAACTGGAATCTTGTGACTGAACTTTCAGTGGTCCTGGCTGGCCTGTGTCCTGTACTGGATACTGGATCCAGGATCTACTGGATACTGCCAGTGTCCTCTAGGTCGAACAGAGCCATCCACTAGCACCTGAGACTTTCGATGACTCCAGAGAGGGAGCCCTCTTACAGCCCGGGGGATGAGGGCAATTTGAGAATCTAGTTCGTGGGACAACATTACATACGGTTCTTGTGTCCGTAGCGTGTGTGTGAAACCCCGTGTGAGGAGGGGCTCACGCTAAGTCCTTGTTTCTTGCACCTGCCTTCCAAAGCCTCTCAAGCCCTGCTCTCCAAGTGATAATCATGCCTCATGTTCAGGATGGCTCCTGAGCCACACCCAGTGCTGCCGATTCCTGTCCCTGGGAAGAAGGCTGTGTAGACACTATCTAAGACTTGTAATCTTAGTGGCTAGTTGAAGAAGGTAGCTAGAAAGGGCTTGGCAGAGTGACCAGGACCCCTACTCCTGAAGACTCTGGGCAGTATTGATGGGAGATTACAGGCCCCACAGAAACCTGCCTATATCATGATACAGCAGGTAGCCAGGAACTGGGGGAGAAGGGAGGCTAGCCTAGATGGTGGGTGCTGCCCAGCCACTGGCCAGCAGGTGGTGTTCCTCGCCTACTTTCCTGTCTATACGCCGCTCTCCACCGAGCTGGGGCCATCTGGAAATGTTTGATTTGATAGAGTGTCGCTTTACATTGCAGAAATGAACATAAGCGGTGTTTTAACCCACCAAGTGAGAAACGTGATCTGGGTTTTACTGTCGACCCTTTAAATAAAAAACAGACCGCTTATTAAACCATTATCTATCGTGGATGAGGGCATCAATGAGAGTGGACCCCAACTGGACATCGATGGAAAGGGAGGCTCTGACTTCTGAGTGAGGGAGACCTGGGCTACCGGACATCACTTCTAGGGGACCAGGAAGAGGCTGGCACCCACCCCCTCCCCGTCTGCTTTATGTGAAGGTTACCGGCCTGGTAGGAGCTCTCTCTCTTCATCAGGTTAGCTGGAGGAACCATAGGGACCGACCAAGTCTGAAGATGGATCCCCAAGGCTGGGAACTGCAAGACCATGGAAGTGCTTGGGACTCCCTTGGGGCTTCATTCCCTTGACCCCTGCTCTGCAGTGCTGGGATCCCATTGTGCTGCAAAACTGGGTGGAGCTGTCAAGGGTCCAGGGGGGTGGGGGGTAGGGGGTGGGGGGAGCAGTTGCACTGTGCTGATGGGCATGTGTGTGGTCAGCGCCCAGCACAGATAGCATGAGTGTCCTTCCTGGAGTTGCAGGCAAGTCAAGCGTCCAGGCAAGCTCACTCATGAGAGGGTTCAGACCCAGTGGATGGGAGAGGTGAGGCAGTGGGAGATGGTTGGGTCCCCACTTCTTGGGCTTGTCCCACACTGAGCTGCCCTGCCTGGTGAATGGGGTATCTGTTCTGACCTTGTTTGTTCCTCGGGTTCTGATGTCATAGCCCTGTTTTTCTGTGCTGGGAAAATGCTTCCCCATCCTGCTTTGATGAAATGCCCCGGAAAGCTGGCCAAATATCTTCTGACGGGAATGGACACAGAGACATATGTGTTGATCAGGTGCTGAAGCTACACAGTGTCCCCTCACCCCCCTCCTCTGAGGGTGTGACCCTGGAGGTGTCCTCAGCTGAAACACTGTGGGCGTGAGTGCTCACTGAGATGGTGAGATTCTCCAGGGTGGGAGTCAGTGGACACGTGGCCAGTGGCTGCCC
Source organism: Cricetomys ansorgei (assembly GCA_026225945.1). Taxonomy (NCBI): domain Eukaryota; kingdom Metazoa; phylum Chordata; class Mammalia; order Rodentia; family Nesomyidae; genus Cricetomys; species Cricetomys ansorgei. The sequence continues at coordinate 1,385,312 of JAMJFZ010000484.1, forward strand.
CTGCAGTGAGTCCTCAGTCTTGCTGTTCAGTAAAGCCCTGTGTGGTTCTGGGGCTTCAGAGATGGTCACCTAAAGTCCCTTCAAGAGTCAAGACACTCTCTGATCACACAGCCTGGCTGTGTCACCTACCTCCTGGCCCAAGATTCTTGGGGTTGGGATTCCAGAGTAGTCAACAAAGAGCCATGGGAGTTCAGTGGAGGATACACCAGAAAGAGGGGGCAGGCTGAGGGGTGTGGAAGCCCTTGGGGAGCAGTATGGGCAATGGGAGGGGAGGCTGGGGTCATGGGCCAGTATCCACCATGTCAGTGCCAAGATGAGGGCTTTCTTGAGTTCCTGCTCAGTGTCCCAGTGTAGCTAGGTCTATCCTAAGCCAGTCAAGCCTGCCGTGGCCTAATACCTCTTTGCAGCCTTGCTGCTGCAGTGGGCTTCTGTATCAGGGAACAGCAGAGGCTGAGAGTTCATCCCTGCTCTGCAGAGAAGAAAAGGGAGATTCATAGAGACTCCAGGACTGGCCCAGGGTCACACAGCCATAAATGACAGTTATAAGCTGGGATTCCTAGAGTGGGGGCAGGGCAGGAGCCCAGTGGCTGGATATCTGGTCAGCCTCTTACCCGCCCCCCCCCCACCAGTCCTCTCCACAGGCATGATGGTGGAATGGATGGAGATGGTCTTAAGTTCCCAAGGGATAGGTAGGAAGCAGCAGCCTCAGTCCCTTTGGGACAGTGTGAGCACAAGGTCGCACCCTCCCTACAGCTTGGTCCCCAATACCCCCTGCCTCTGTTGGCACTACCTTCATTGCTATGCCCTGCTACCCACAGCTGATTGGCTGGGGACAGATTTATCCCTGCTGTCACAGCTAATAGAAATATGCCTCTGTCCAAGTTACCATGTAGTTACAGTGACCAAGCTGGGATTGGGTGCTTCAGGATTTATGGTCCCTGGTGGAGATAGCCAGTCTAGGGGACAGATCTTGCAGGCTATGCTCCTGTCATTGAATGAAGGCACACAGCCAAGGCAGGGACCCTCACAGAGGTGGTGGGTGGCTTGTGAGTTATCTGCTCTCATGGCTTCATCAAGCTGGGGTGGCATCTCCACTTAGCAGCCTGGGTTCAGGTGGGGGAGGAGGTCCTGGATCAAGGAGACTGCTCGGTCTCTGGTGGCCAAGGTCTGAGCCAAGGAATCCCCTCAGTCATATGCACACACCAGACTTGTGCTTTCCTCCATCCTCTGGCCTAAAGTGCTTTCAGTCATGGCCATCCTTACTCACACATCTTTACTTGCCACCCATCCTTGGGGCTCTGTCTGGGACCCCAGCTCTTGTGCTCTCATCCCTGACTGCCTCCCTGACCTGTTCTTATTAAAACACTCTCCAAAACCCTTCTCAGTGCTACTGACCAATTGGTCTCAGCTAGTGTTACTCTGGAGGGCTGGGACCTTCTGGTCTTCGGTGGCCATGAGCACTAGGCTCCTGGAGGTTCCTATGTGCCATCTGAGAGGCAGGATTCGAGGATGCCTTGGCCTTGTAGCAAGAGTCACTACAAGCCAAGGGAAGAACACTAAGGCCATCACAGCTCCACCAGCATGGCGTGGGGTGTGTGAAGGGACATTCTGTTGCTTGCTGTTCCTTTATTCCCCTGTCCTCTTTGCAGGAGAGACATTGGCCCGGGTTTACGCGGACTGCAGCAGCCTTGCCCGGGTGTATGCTGACTGCCGCAGCCTCGCCCTGGTGTGTGCGGGCTGCCGCAGCCTCGCCCGGGTGTGTGCGGGCTGCCGCAGCCTTGCCCGGGTGTGTGCTGGCTGCTGTAGCCTTGCTCTGTCCTCAGATCCAGGAATCCCTGTGGGGTTTCACCAATTTACTTCTAGAGACCAGAATCCTGAGTTGAAACCCAAGGACGAGGAACACTCAGCCTTCCTGGTCACAGGCAAGGGTGTGGCGAGTCCTCGAGCATCTAGGGGTAGAGGAGGAATGGCCTGTAGGCCCCTTTCTGCCCCCTGCATCCCCAGAGACCTTTGGTAGGATAGCCCTGCTATGGTCCCGGCACAATGCCTTTTCTATTTCAGTGGTAACGCACAGCGACAGCTAATGCAACTCACGGAAGGAAGGGTGGCTTATTTGGATTATGGTTCCAGAGGACTAAGAGTCCGTCGCCATCCCTGCTGGAAAGCACCGGGCATGGCGGCAGGAAGCGCCGAGAGCTCACATCACGAACCACAAGCAGGAAACAGAATTTAAAATGGCGCAAGTCTTAAGCTCTCAAAATTCACCCCCAGTGACATACTTTCCCCAGCAAGGTCATACCTTCTAAGCAGCCTCAAACATGGCCACCAACTAGGGACCAAGCGTGCCAATGCTCCAGAGCAGCGGTTCTCACCCTGCGGGTCGCGGCCCCTTTCGGGTTCTAAGGACCCTTTCACAGGGGTCGCCTAAGACCATCTGCACGCCAGATATTTACATTACGATTCGTAACAGTAGCAACATTGCAGCTGCGAAGTAGCAACAAAATTAATTTTATGGTTGGGGGTCGCCACAACGCGAGGACCTGTACTAAGGGGTGGGGGCATTAGGAAAGCTGAGAACCACTGTTGTAGGTCACATGACATCGCATTCAAATCACCACAGGTGGTAACTCTTGCTCCCTTGGGCAGAACCTCTTCCACGCAGGCGCTGTGCTCCTGTGCAAAGGGAAATGGAGACTGCAGGCGCAGAGGTGCCAGGGTCTGACCCCAGTGTGGGGGCTTGCTGCCCTCCCCCGGGGACCGTCATGTCTGCAGGATGAGAGCCAAAGGAGGAGGAGCCGGAGAGGCTGTGCTGAGGAAAGCGAGCAGGGCCCGATGGCAGTAACCACGGTGTCTCCCCAACCCAGCTGCCGTGGCTCCTGTGGAGGGCACCTCCTCTGTGCCCTGGTCCAGGAGAAAGGCCTGGGATGACTGCCACAGAATGGTTGGTAATGGAGGCAGGGGTAGAGGGCAGAGGGACTAGCTTCCAAAGGCGGAGGGGTGATTATGGCCTCCACCTCACAGAGGTTCAAGGCTGAGACAGAGAAGGGTTGGAGGGTGGGGCATTAAACACTAGACTGCCAACACGAAGAAGTCAGGGACCTGGAGATCTGGCATAGTTTAGACGCTGCTGGGTGCACTGAGGCAGTTACCCCGGGACTAGCTATCCTGCCTAGCTCCTGGAGCCAGATGCAAGTGCACGCTTTGTCTTGCAAGCTTCAGCCCGTTTGGCAACACACTCCTGTGGGTTTGCACACCAGTGTCTCCAGTGCTACTCATCTGTTCTGGCTCCCAACAAATGTTCCAGGCTAAGAGCTGGCCTGTATTTGGGAAAGATGACTCTAATTAGACCGATAATAACAGAGCCACTCTGCTCCTTTGCCGCTGAGGCTGTGGTGTTTTCTGTGAGGCCTTGGGTTCAGCCACAGTGATGCTACCACACTGCGGAGCCTGGGGGGATACGTACTCAGGGTTTCTGTCTAGAATGGAGCACAGGGTTCGACACAGGGCCCGATGGAAGGACCACGGGGCCCAGCCTGCCTACATAGACATCTAGACCAGGGTAGGGATCTGGGGCCACACAAACCAGGACCTGACTCTTCATGGCTCTTACCAGTTGCCTTCAAATGACACTGGCTCACATCAAAGCAGACCCTGAGCCTCTGACTTGCCAAGACTGGCATATCTTTCCCTTTATGCTGCCCAGCAGGCAAGTAATGGGCCATGTTACCCAGTCCTGGGAATCAGAGGTTCCTCAGAGTGGTGCCTGACTCTCCTGGATCACATAAGGGAAGGGGTTTAGAATGTCAGTGCAGATAGCATGGGTCCTTGACTCTCCACAACAGACTCCACGAGCCCAGCCCAAACTAATACTGTTTTCCTAGGCCGGCCACTATCTCCCTTCCAACCCCAAGAAACATGAGCCGCGAGGTGTCCTCATTGTATGTGTAGGATCCTGGGAGCCAAGGGAACCTGGTGTCTACTGATGAGACCCCTGAGCCAGGCCAGCTCTCTAAGAGATGGGCTGAGCCCCCATCACCCCTTTTAACAGAGGGTCCCCAACAGCATAGGGCTTTGTGGGACCCATCAACTCCCTATGAGTTCAAGGCCAGTCTCTTACATGGTCTGGTGCCCCCCTAGCACTAAGCCACATGGGACCCTCCCTGAACACACTTCTGCGCTCTCCCGAGTCAGCCGCTATATGGGGTTGGGCTGGCCAGGATCCTGGGTTTCATTAACCCCAAGTTGTCCCCAGGCCTGGAAAACACTGCAAACTTAACCCGTGCCTGTGGTGTGATCGTATCAGGCACCCATAGGCCCAACTGCTTCCTTCCTCTGTCTTGCAGAGTCACAGCTGTGTGGACACAAAGGGATCTAGGGTGTTCATCTAGGCCAGGACCATCTGGATGGATTCCGGCTGCTCCGTCCCACCCAGGAGACAGAGGCAGGAGCATGGGGTCCTTTCCTAGAGCACCGTGCAGTTCACTGTTGTGTGTGGTGCACGCCTCCAAAGGACAGAGCCGGCAGTCGGAGGGTTGTCCACACACAGCCCACTGGTGCTGCAAATGCAAAACGCAGGGCAGACCCACTGTGGGTCTGCAGGGCCACCCTGAGGCCTGGACTTGAGCGCCTGTCACCCCGGAGGAGGAACGTTCAGACCAGGCTGGGAGGGTCACTGCCCATGGCCAACCCCACATCTGCTGTGGGCACCTTGATTTACAGTCCCTGCTTCCTGGCTGGCCTTCCCGAACACCCGAGCCCCTCCTGCCCCCATGCTGCCCCGTGCGGCTGAGCTTGGGAAAATCTATTACCGCCAAGCCATTAATCTGGGGCTGCCGCCTCAGGCGCTTTCTGGCCCCTCTATTTAATGGGCTCTGCTTCCTGAGCTCCGGAGCCGTGCTGCTTGCCTCTCTTGATCAGCTTTGTTTAATTATCAAAATATTTGATGCAGAAAATTGACATTAGTTCTGAAGGTTCTGCCCTCCCCACCCCCCACCAGCTCCTGGTGACATTGAATGGCTCAGCCAAGGCACCAATGACCTTAAAATAGAAATGGGCGCTAGCCTGCGCTCAGCTAGGTGAACATGTGCTGGGAGCATTCCTCTGGTTTCCAAGTGTTCCTGACCTGGCTCCCAGGGGCAGCTTCTGGGAACGGCTAAAGCTGGGCATAGCTTTTGCTGAGCCATCGCAGGGATTCACACACCCTTTGTCCTGTCTGCTAGGTGAGAGCCTGCTCTGCGCCCCTGGGCTCTTGGGTCCTGCTGGGGGAGTAGCTCAGAGGTCTGGGGATACTTTGCCTTTTGGGTATCCTGTGGACCTTGGCCCCTCTGAAGAACCACTGAGGGACCTCCTGGCATCTATGTCTAGACACAGAGCCCTCTCCAGCCTGCTCTGGCTGGGGCTGTAGGGCTATAGGTCAGGGAGCTTCACTGAAGTTCAGGCTGCCTCTTTCTAAAAGTGCGCCAATCCCTGAAGGCTTCTGTTCTGGCTAAGTCTGGGCGATGTCAGAGCCAGCTCTGACCTGTTATCATTCGTGTTCCAGGCTATGATAGACCCTGCTGGGAGTGTGGTATTGGTCTTGGGGGCTCTGTGTGTGTGGGGACATGGGTTCGCATGTGAACTGCTTTTGCACAGGCCTGTATTTTTCTGTGATCTCATGAATGGATGTACATGCGTGACTTGCATATGTCCCCATTCGTGTGCCTGCCTGCTCCATGAACACATGCACAGACCCTCTGGTTCCCGTGTGAGCTTTCAGTCCTGTAATTTGAGTCCCTATTCTGTGTCCTCCTGTGTGAGCTAGTTTTTGCTTCCAGAGGTCAGCGGCCACTGGACTTGGCTTCTTGGTCTAAGTGGCCAAGCTTAGAGCCCAGGACGCAGTGTCATGGCATCTGGAGTCGCCACGTGCTTCTGAATGGGGCGGTGCCAATCATGCCCTGGAGGAATATTGCTACCATGTTGCTGCATCGGCAGACCCAGAATTCATTTATTGGCTGGTGGTCCCCTAGTCCTGGGTACACAGACCAGCATTTGTCCTGGAATCAGCTTATTTTCAGATGTCAGATAATTTTCAAAACAGAAACTAGTTTCAAGGTTGAGAAGGTACCATTATGGAAAACAAATAGCGGTCAAGCCAAGGCTCCTGGCTTTTCACTCGAAATCGATGTCCCCGAGGGAGGGAGAGGACAAAGGGACGGTGTCACAGGCTTGGGGGACAGAACTCAGAAATGACTGCGTTTTTAGGAAGTGAAGAGGAGAAAAAACCAGGGACATGGCGCACGGCATGGGGCTCCCCGGTCCACGCAGGCTCTTGATTCCACCGGTGCTATGGAGTCAGTCAGCGTGGTGTCTCTGCCTGGCTCCGACCTGTTCCAGTCATCATCTCTGTCCCTGGAGAGACAGTCCTAGGAGAGACAGTACTACCCTGTCCTCTGTCTATTCTACCTGGGGTGCAGGATGCCACCCTCTGCTCCCCAATGCCAAGGCACTGTGTGTCTTTCCAGGTCTGCCTCCCCCTTTTCTCTTGCACAGAAGACAACACTCTGGATGCTGGAGGGATGGCTCTTGCAGTGAACAGGCGGTCAGTTCCCAGAGCCCACGTCAGGCAGCTCACAAGTCACTCTAACTCTGGATGATCTGCACCCTCTATGGCCTCTGTAGGCACATGCACTCATGTGCACACAACTCCCCCAGAACTTATAATTTATTATTTTTTTTTAAAGGTAGGAGCTGAAAAGATAGCTCAGGGTTTATTGTTTATTGCTCTTGCAAAGAACTGGGGTTTAGTTCCCAGGAATCACCTATAAATCCAGTTTCAGGGATCTGACACCCTCTTCTGGCCTCAAAGGTTAATGCATGCATGTGTTGCATAGACATACATGCAGGAAAAAATAACCTCACATATATAAAATAAAAATAAACAAATATTCTTTTTAAAAGGAAGTCAGCACTCTGTGTGTCTATTACCACTGCTACACTCTCCCTGGCGTTCCCCTATCCAAATGAGACTGGCTGGGTCATCTTTACAAGGAAGCCCTTCGTGGGGGGCGGTGGTGGTGCCTGTTTTGGGGGAGAGGCTTTGGTCCAGGGAGTAAAGAAGGCAGATGTATGTTTTCTTGAACTTGTGTGGTGGTGGCGTGGTTGGCTGGTCACATAGATTCAGTTTGAGAAGCTTCTGGAAGACCCTGATGTCACCAGGAACCTGCAGGTGAGACAGGGTTCTGGAAGTCTGGGTTGCCACCCTGGACACTTGCTTTCTGGTTCCTTGAGGCTGTGGCATGGATGCAAATGGGGTAGCAGATATTTCTTTCCTAGTACCAGCCTGGAGTCTAGGTGCCAGTAGCCCACAGCTCTAAGGAAGCAACACTCTCTCTCAGCTTCTGGTGGCTCTAGACATTCCATGGCTCCAGGCTACATGGCTCCTATCTGGCTTCACCGTCTCACAACCCTCTAGACAGGACACCAACCATCAGATCAGGGCCATCCCAAATCCAGGAGGGCTTTACCTTGGAGACCCTTTGCTAAGAGCTGTGTGGTACAGAAGGCCCCAGCTATCTGGGAGCTATCTACGCAAGACCTATCTTGGAAGTTCAAGACCAAATCCAGCCTCAGCAACCCACTGAGGCACTGCCTCAGAAAAGGAAAGGAAAAAGCGGGAGGGAAATAAATTGAAACAGGAGACTGTTAACTAATTATATATGTGAGAATGTATTCCAAACACGGTCATTCTCCAGAACTTGGGTGGACATGTATTTCATGAAGCTCTATTATTCGTTACCCCAGACTCCTCTCTGAACTGCTAAGAAGTCCTGTTAGGTGTGCAAAGCCATCCAGGAAGAGCCTACTGGGGCTCAGGGGCCTGGGGAGGTATTCTCCAGCTCTGAGCGGTTGAGCTTGGACCATCCATAGATATGAGTATACACTTAGCCTGGACAGGACACGGGCTAGGTAACTAATGCACATCCAGTATTGTAACCTAGCAGGAGGCAAAGGGACAAACTAATAAGTAACCATGGAAATGACCTCCTGCCCCAGCAATGCCCTGAGGCCTTTGAGCTCATTACCCAGGTGCCTGCTTGGAGGCAGTGGGCAGGTGAACTTCCTGAGTGTTCACAGAGACCTTTGATTTTTTTATTTAACTTTTATTCTTGCAGCGCCAAGCTCCTTACCTCGATCCTAGTGCACACGAGGCAAAGGTAATATGACTGAGCTCTCATTTACTTCCTTTAATTTTGACACAGGGTCTCACTAAATTGAACTGGCTTTGTACCTAGGCAGGCCTTGACCTTGGGATTCTCTTGCCCCATCCCTAGCTGGGATTGCAGGGCTGTACCACCACACCTGGGAGGTCCTTTGCTGTGTACTGCCTTTGGGGCCAAGGTCATTCCTGTGGGTGAAGATGGTGCTTCCAGTCTCAGGCCTGTTGTCCTTAGCCGCCTACTGTGTTCCTTGCTGTTAGAACCCCTACCCACCTGCCCTCTCCTTTCCTGGGAGTCAGGCTTCTGTGTGACTCCCACAGTGATGAGGGAGAGCCTTTCTAGGCAGGACACGTTTCCCTGGCACCAAGAGACAGTGTAACCTCTGCATCTCCAAGGGGTGGGCTGGTGCTCTGAACCTGCTGCCAAGCTGCTGGCCATTTCCTGCACATGGCCTTACAGCCCCAGGCTGGCCATTGTTTTCGTAAGTAGATTTGCTGTGGTCAAAGGCTGTCACAGATCAGGGTTTCTTGACACCTAGACCTCAGCTGGCAGGATGATTGCTACCTCAGGGACTCACTTTCTGTGTTGTCACCTGAAGACCTGGCTGGCCCTCTCTTCACTGTCTTATCCATAAAAAAGGACGGCTCCTCCCCCTGGCCTTAGGATCTGCCACAGCAGCCACGGGCTCAGGGTCCCCATCCGGTAGCCTCTTCCTCAAAGACTTCAAACTGTGATACCTGGTGCCCAGTGATCAGCTAGGCTGCAGAATCACAGAGCTTGCCACCCCTCCCCACTTTTCAAGTCACCCTGCCACCCATGGCTGCTTCTCATTTTCTCTGTGGCTCACCAGCAAGGACTTTTCTGACTTCTTATATTGCCCGCTGTGCCACCAAAGCCTTCAGGTACGGCCTGCGGGGGACAGGTGTATCTACCTGGCCCCAGCTTCTTATCTATGTAGAAAGAGGTGTGTATGCTCATTAACTTTCACCCTGGAGCCTCTCACCCTGCATCTCAGCCACCCCCATCCCACGTGCAGTCCACTTGGCTAGAGGAGGGGTCTGGCCAGCACCTCCCACCTCTTAGCTTGGCGGGGGCTGGGGGTAGGGATCAGACAGTACCTTTTGTCTGTCCTTAGAGCTGACGGCTGTGATCCTGGAAGTCAGGGCAGTTCTGGGGGAGAAGGGGTGGGACTCCCCACCTGTGACATCCCTCTCTGTCCCACGGATGACGTGACCACCCCTTAAGGGTTTGGGAAAGTGAGTCAGACCTGGCCAGTAACTGCTGCCACTTGCGAACAAAGAAGCCCGTGCCAGCACTGGAGAACAGGTGGAGCCTCAGAGGACTGTCCACTCTGAGGAATGGCCGGTGGACAGGAGCAAGCCTTGTCCTACCACCTTTAGTGTGGCTGTGTTGGGAGCCAGCCTCATTTACGTGGACATCCTGATAGGGCCCCCTCTAATAAGGGCTCAGGTGAGGAGCCTTATGATGTTCCCCTTGTATACACAGGGGCTCCCCTCTAATGGCTGCTGGGTGTTGAGACAGGGGCAGCTTCCTGAGGCTGGCCTGCTGCTGGTTGTGCTTCACTGTAGAGCTCTCTCCAACCAACTGGCCTAGGCCGGTACCTACCTGGCCCCTGCCTCCCCCCACCCCCCCTTAGAGTCTGTTTTGATTTCTACTTAAAAGTTTATGGTGTGGAGCCGTGCTATGCTAATAGAGCTATGCATATTCAATGAGCGTGCCAGCATGAGGCAGGTTGCAGTTCAGCCTCTGGCTGGCAGGTAATGAGCCCTGCAGGGGTCTCAGGCTGACCTTCATCCATCACTATTCAGACTGGCCTGGCATCTTGGCCTGGATTTCGGATGTACCCCTAGGAGGGGACACCTTTACCTGCCCAGGTGCCCCAACCCTTAGTTACTGGGTGATTGTCACAGCAGCTTAACCTCTTTGACTCCCACACCCAGGGCCATACGGCAGGGCACCTGCCTCACAAGCCTGCGATGAGGGGGCGATCAGGGCACCCCGTGGACTGCTATTAGGGGTCCCACAGCCCATGTAGGCCTGGAGTGGGGCTGGGTAGGGCTGGCCCTGTGGGTACAGGGCCTCTAGGCATTTCCTGGGGCCTTCTGGGAGTAGCGTGTGCCTGTCTTGTGCATCTGGGATCGTCTCTGAGGACCCATTTCTCCACTCAGCCCCTTTAGTTCAGCCCTTTGCAGGGAGGCTCGGCCAGAGCCTAGTGCTGCTACCTGGGAGACTGGCTAGGCTTAGGTGCTGGTCTGAGGGAAGTTCCCCGCCCATCATGGCAGTCCTTACTGGGAACACTGTGGGCTCATCCTCTTGGTGTCTGCCGTGACTCTACCGAGAGCACAGGTGCTTACAGTGTCATAGAACCTGCTGGCCTGGGAGTGAGCGTCCTGTGTACCTTAACCCAACAGGACTGACCACAGCACTCTGAGCTTCTTTTTGGTGTGAACACAGATGCTGCTGCTTTTGTTCCTGCTGAGAATTCCTCTTGTAACAGGGGCTGTGGACAAGTCCCTGTCCCGAGCTGTACGGGGCAGCTGGCCCATTTGGTTCAATATGGACTGACATGGAATTAATGTGCACAGCGCTGCCTTGGCCAGGTGTCAGAGTGACCAGTGCCCTTCATGTTACTGGTTAGTGTAGCCTATGGCAGGGACTGGAAGTGACCAGGCTTGCCCTGAATAGCAATAGGGTCCTTGGTAGACTATTCACTAAGAGAGTTCACTGGTGACTCTCTGGCATGCCAAGGGGGTTGGAGACCAGGGAGAGGACCCTGGACTGGTAGGTTGCAGTTTCTAGAAGCCACTAATTACCTGTCAGACCAGGGACAAATGCCTCCTCAGTTTCCCTACTGGTAAAATGGAAGACTTGGCCAAATGATGCTGATCTTTCTTGGGGTTCTGGGTTCCTCTTTGATCATCCCCAACTCTAGGGCTCTGTACTACAGTCCCTTTGCACTGTGCATTAGAATTTGTGGGGTCTAAAGAAGAACTTAAGTTTGATGTACTCCTGGAAGTCTTCCCTTTGGGAAGCACCATGGCCCTGTCTCTCTCTGAGACCAGAGAGATTCAGAGACCTCCAGGCCAGCCCTTTTCTGTAGAGGGCAGAACCGGGACTGCAGAACGTTGGCTCTGGCAGGGAGAGTGAGTTTCACTTGCTGCTCTAAATAGAGGGGCCAAGGTGAAGAGCTGAGCTTAGCTTCACGGGGTGGGAGAACCCTGAAGTGGAGAGAGCAGAGGGGTTGGGAAGTAGAGAGCCCCCTAAAGTGTTTTGGACAGCTATTAGGCAGCATGAGCCCTGGGGGCTTGCTCCTCTAGGGACAGACCCAACCAACCCTCCTTCCTGCAGGCTCATGTTGCTACTGGTGGCCTTGGAGTCATTCTGACGCAGGTCTCAGTTTCTGAATGTCTCAAGTAAGACATGGTGAGACGTGCTCAAGAAAAACGAAATCTGAAATTCTCATGAGAGTGGTGTCCTGTTTCTGACCTAGTGGCCCCAGTTCCAGCCATATTGACTGGGTCTAGACACCCTGTGTCTACCCAGAACCAGAGCTGGGCCCAGAAGATAGCCTCTGGTGTCAGAGATCGTGTGCTGTCCACTCTCTTGAGGTAGAAGCTGTGTGTTGCTCTGCTCCAGGACTGACTAGTAGGGAGGCCTTCCTTACTCCTGGAAGGGTTCCAAGGGAGAGCATGGAGATATGGGAGACTGTCATTCAAAAGGGCTGGCTGCGGGGGAGGGGATGCAACTTATATGGAAGTCCTAGAAACAGAGGTCAGTGACTAGCTGGGGTCGATGTCCTAACCTCCGCCTCTGGCAAGTGGCTTACCTCCCATAGGCCGGGGGCTTTGGGCTAGGGGTTAGGGAGCTCACCACACACCTCAGCTCATAGCCAGTTGTGGAGAAGCCAGGGCCGAACCCGGGGGTGCTGAGCAGGCACACAGCAGGGTGGAGGAGCTAGCCCCCTTCCTGGTCACCAGCTGCCCCGACTGAGGACAAGTGTGGCAGAGCAGGGGCTGCCCTTCCATGCCAGGCCAGCGGGGCCTTGCTGTACGCGCCATCAAAACGCTGTGGCCGGGGCATGGGGACCGGAGCGAGCTGCACTCCTCAAGCTACTATTGCATTTGATCCGTGGAGCCCAGGACGTCTCTAGGAGAGAAATGTGGAAGCAATTACCCCGAAAGCCGTCGTTTGAGTAATTCCCAAAGAGACACCAGGGCCGGTGCTCGCGAAGCCTGGTGCGCGGTGCCCTAATGAAGCAATTAAGGCAAGGATCCTCTGACTTTGATCTCGATGGGGTAATTTTTACAAAAACATCACGGAGTGATAGATACCCATAACTCAGAGTCCTTAATTGTACTTAATTTGTTTGGAATACGAATGTGCATTTAATTAAACCCCAGCTCGGCCCGCATGCTTCAAGCGGGGCTGTCAAGGAAAATTAAGACCCAGTTTGCTTTCAAAGTTACTGGTTTTTATCAGGCAAGGACAGCAGTCTTCGAACAGAAGGTTCGAGATAATTAGGCCGAGAGCTACAGCCCCAGAAAGCAGAGAGGGGCACCACGGTGGGGGAAGGGCAGGTGAGACCCGGCCACAGTTGCAGGCAGCAGGGCCTCTTGTCACCCAGACCCCAGATCAGAATGGAGGCTGGGAAAGTTGGAGGAATGTCGCAGCTGGTGCAGGGATCATGGCCCTGGGTGTTCCTCTCAGGGGACACTGTCTAGGCCACACTGGCCTCTGGTAATTTGGCCATGAGTCTGCACACGAGACTTGGTCTGGGAGGACTAGGGTGATCCAAAACCCTCTTCAGAGACCAGTAGGGGAAACTGAGGCACTGAGGGAGCATTTGGTCCTATCCATGATGGCCCAGAAAGCTTGGGCACAGTGTGAGTCTCCTCACCTCCCCACAGTATCCCTCCCATCAGGCCCCTGTTAGCCCACATCCCTGCTGGGAAGCTATTCTGCTCAGTTTTGGGAGCCCTGACCCTTGATGTCAGGAAGACTCTGTAGGAGCTATTGGAGGAGGCGTGTGATTCTGAGCATGGGACAGTCCAGCCAATAGATTAACCATCTCCCTAAGATGCAGGGGCAGAGGGGCAGTGAGGCCCAGGCTCCTGGGGAATGCCAGCCCTCGTTGGTTGAGGCCGGAGAGGGGTCTTCAATGGGGCAGCACGTGAGGAGTTAGAATCTGATTCCCTCTCTTATCGGAGCCTGGGCACACAGACACAGGTGCACATGGAACGTGCGGCACTGGATAATACATGCATGTACATACATGCATGCCCCACCATGTACATAGACACACGCATGCACATGCAGCACATGACAGGGAATGCATGTAGGCACATACAAGACATGGGATATACATGTAGCACAAGATCGTGAACTCGCACCGGCATACTTCATCATGTACGCAAACATACATAAATGATACATCCACATACATGTGTAAAAGCCTACATAGTAAGATGCCCTATATAGATGCATATACATACCTGACGCAGGTATACACAAGCACAAATCATGTTTGGGAGCAAAGACATGCCTGCTACATTTGTGCACACAGATGACATAATACACATGCACAGCTACATGGACTCTGGTACGTACACACACATGCACACACACACAGACACACACACGAGCACACATGCACACACACACACACACACGAGCACACATGAACACACACACACAGACACGAACACACATGCACACACACACAGACACACACACGAGCACACATGCACACACACACACACACACGAGCACACATGAACACACACACAGACACGAACACACACACACAGACACGAACACACATGCACACACACACAGACACGAGCATACACACACACACACATGAGCACACACACACACACACACACGAGCACACATGCACACACACGCAGACACGAGCAAACACACACATATGCACACACACACAGACACGAGCACACACACAGACACACACACACACATGCACACACACATACACGAGCACACATGAACACACACACACAGACACGAACACACATGCACACACACACAGACACACACACGAGCACACATGCACACACACACACACGAGCACACATGAACACACACACACAGACACGAACACACACACACAGACACGAACACACATGCACACACACACAGACACGAGCATACACACACACACACACATGAGCACACACACACACACACACGAGCACACATGCATACACACGCAGACACGAGCAAACACACACATATGCACACACACACAGACACGAGCACACACACAGACACACACACACACATGCACACACACACACACGAGCACACACACACACACACGAGCACACATGCACACACACACAGACACGAGCAAACACACACAGACACGAGCACACACGCACACACACACACGAGCACACATGCACACACACACAGACATGAGCACACACACAGACACGCACATAAACATGCAGATGCAGACACACGCACACACACACACCAGTGACCTTTTACTCTGTGGCCTATGAGTAGTGTGGTTGGCTCAGGGCCTTGATGGCCTCCGCTCTGTACTGCCCACTACTCGTCAGTCTTACAAGGGGCTGTGTTTGCAAACGTCCAAGAAGAGCTCACTCAGTCCGTCGAGGGCTGGCATCACCTCCCTGTGGACCTAAGGAGGTGAAAAGCCCCACTGCGGTCCCTGAACCTGGCCAGATTGTTGCTTTTCGACCTCAGGTGACAAGGATCCCTACAGTGTCCTACAAGGTCATCTGTCTCAGCAGGAACTGCTGGCCCTGGTGCCCTGGGTCTCAGATCCTGACTAGTCCTTGGCCTCGGAGAACAGTGCTTCCCGGCCATGGGGTAGCAGCCTGAGGCCCAGCTGAAACCCGGCAGAGGCAAGACCGGGAATTTGGTACAGCAGTGCTCCTCTGAGCAGTGGGTTCACCTGCTTCCTGAGTGGCTCTCTCTCATTGGCTTTTGATCCTGTTCTTAAGTGGCACAGTGTCCTTTCTGAGTAGACAGTGGGTGGAATTCGAAGGTTAATAACTTGTTCAGGATGTCCCCAGTGAGGGGGAACGCCATCTCTAAAACTATCCTTCACATTGATGCTGCTTCAGCAGGAGGGCACAGTAAGGAGACAGCCCTGCAGAGCCAGACCCCAGCTCAGTGTCTGATCCCTCCAGCCCCATGGCTCCCACTAGCAGAAAACATGTCCTCCGCACTGGTGGAGATACAGGGCCTGGGTGTAGACACCAGCGCAGGGCTCCTTGTCCTCGGCGGGACTGTAGAGGGTGGTGGCCTTGCTCTGACCTCCAGTGAGTTTCTAATTCACTCAGACCCTCACCCCGACAAGCAGGATGTTAGCAAAGGCACCCTTCTGCCCTCAGGCACACCTCCACCCCCTAACCATGCCAGAGCACTCAGCCAAGCATGAAGCTGGTCATGCAAGCGACAGTGAGCCCCAGTGGGTGACTAACAGACATGCGTAGTGCCCAGTGCCAGGTAAGAGAGCTGTGTGTGTCCTGGGATCACAGTAGCAAAGTACAGTTAACTGGCATTAACAGTCACGTCCTACCTTACAGGCTTGAGGCTGGAAGGCCAGGATGAAGGTACAGGCAGGCTGGTCTCTTGTGGGCTGTGATGACTGCGTCTGCTCTGGATCCCTCTGAACTTCAGGTGTCTGGTGTGGTCTGGACTGATGGCAGCCTCACCCACGTCTCTGCCTGGTGTCCTCCCCATAGGCTGTTACAATCAGACCTGCCATCACCCTACTTTCAAATAAAGTGAGGACCTCAACATATCAGTGTGGGGACGCAGTTCAGCACACAGTAGACCTCAGGCTGTTGTCAGGGCTGTGAGAGCTGAAGTGCATGGGGTGTTCGGAGCAGCTGTAGCTTGCGGCGAGGCTGCAAACTCCTTAGTTGTCCCCAGCCTTATCAGGGCTCCTAACTGACTACTTGAAAAAAAAATTAGTGGTCTGCCAGAACCTGTAGCCACTCTACCAGCTCCAAAGGAGTCCCAGGGTCCCTGGGAGCAGAGTCCATACCAGGGAATTGGATGGGTGGGTTTCAGCCAAGACAATAATCTCAAGAGAACCTGCAGCTAAGGAATCATCAGAGAATTCGGAAGCCTGGGATAATGGGAATGGGGACAGATACCAGCCGACAGTGGGGTGACCACGCCTGCACCGAGGACAGCCTCACATTTCGGGGTCACCTCCCGAGAGGTCTGTTCCTGTGGCAAATGTCAGAGGTTAGAGGCTCCAGTCACTTGCAGTCACTAGACGTGAGTCCCACGCCCTGGAACAAAACCAAAGGAGCCAAAGCAAATAGCCCTTCTCCTGTCTCCAACATCCTGCCTGCCTCCTGATCCATCAGAGGACCTAGCAAGGAGAAGAACCCCAAAGAATGATGGGTGGCTTGCAATGGAGACACCAGGCAATGATTGGCGCACAATGCCACGTTGGCATCTCAGTGCTGTGTACACACGTGTGCCAGTTACCAGCCATGGCTGCAACGGCCAGTTCACACCTCAGCTCCGGGAAACACAATGGGCCATTGTGAGGCAAGCATACCTTTTCTCTCCCTGGGTGAAGGGGAGATGAATGATGACAGTCAGGGTGCTCACTTCCTGACAGCGTCACAGAATTGTTGCAGGATGGGGCTGGTTTCTCTCCAGGGTCAGGTCTGACCCTGTTCGGATATTCTGTAATGTGTAGATTAAACGGTCCCGCTGACCGCTGCTAACTTTCTACTCACGAAATTCCAGAGTGACAGACATGGGGAGGAAAACAGAACCGTGCATGCCTATGTACATGCGCACACAAATGCGCATGCACACAAAGACACACAAAATGCATTTGTGTGTTTACACATGCGTGCACACTCTAACATATAAGCACGTGCACACACATGTATGCACACTCACAAGAACAAGCTGCCATGCACATGCATGTGTGTACACGTGTGCATACACAGAACACAAACAAGTGTATACATATGCACCAATGCACACGTGCCTGCATGCATTTCCCCTTACACACCTGCACACGCATCTACACATAACCACACGTACAGTCAGACATAGAACACACACAGTGTATAGCTAAGGTCTCATCTTCTAGGGCTGGCTGTGTGCAAAATCCATATTTACTGTGTGTCCCTATGTCTCATTTGCTTCCACCAGAATCTGGGCTGGGGAGTTCACTCCCCTTTGGGTCACCCCTAAGGATCATTGCAGATGGGTCTGAGTCCTCGGTGGTCCCGGTCTTTTCTTCCTTCTTCATGCTGCATGTCTCCTTGGGAGGACCGGGCAGTACCTTGGAGACACCCTGGGTGTCAGCTGTTTCCTTACACCAGTGTAGCAAGGATCCATTTGTCCTGGAGGTGGCATCCACCCGTCTGCCCGCCAGCCTAATGGCATGCAGCAACCGAGTGAACCCTTGCTGGCCTTGGCTTTCATTTCTACATAACCACAGCCATGCCCCTGGTAGGTGGAAGTGTTCCTCCCTCCCAGGAACGGAGATGCACAAACTGCAGATTCTAAAGCCCCGGGGGAAGGAAGCAAGAGTCTTGGAGTAAGGGAGGTGATAGGGAATGATTTTACAGCTGGACCGGAGCTTGGGACTCGTCCAGTCTGGACGCAAGGGGAACAGAGCCTCATCTTGTTCTCTATGACGTAAACCGCATAAGGAGGACTGACTTTCCGGCAGGGCCGCCCCATTGCCACCGTAACTACAGCTGGGCCCCCCACAGTCAATCAAAGTGCTGACAGGGTGGGAGCATGCTGCCTGTTCTCGCTGCAGCTTGAGTAGACAGCAAGGTTATCTGACTCAAGACAGTGAGGGAGGCATGGTGCCCTTCCACAACTGTTGGCACTGCCCGGGGCAGATCCAGATCTTAGGAGGAAGCTCACTGCCACCCACGACAGCGGTGAGCTAGCGCAAGCAACCAGGCACAAATCCCAGAGGCTGCCGCCAGAGGGCCCAGGGTGATTTCTGCTCCGGCAGGTGAGTCCTAGGTTTTGGTGGAGGCCGGCTTTTCCCTGGATTGAGAGGTTTGCTCTCCTGGCTGAGCCTGTACAGAGCTGCCTGAACAGTGACCCATGATCTGCATGGATCAGAGATGCGGAAGGCCAAGACTGAGCTGTAGACAGGGCTGTTCTCTTCCCTAAGGCTCCTGAGGGGCTTGAGGAGCCCGGGGTGGCTGCGTCACCCCAGTCTCCTGCTTCTCCCAGGTCACTGTGTTCCTTCAGGGTTTCTCTTCTTAGAGGCACAGGAGCCACTGAATCAGGACCCACCTTAATCGCCTTTTTAATGTGCTTGTGTCTGTAGAGACCCTGTTTCAAAGTAAGTCTCTGTTGTAGGTTCTGGAATTAAACTTGAAGATGCCTTATCGGGAGACGCAACCACAGTGCGGATGGCCTCCGTTACCTTGGCGGCACAGTGCAGCTGGGAGGAAGGACAGGGCTGTTTCTGTGTGGTTTGTCTACAGAACTCTGGGAATCTGTGGATATTACAAGTTTGTACAAGGCACCGATGTCCCCTGAAAACACACCTCATGCGTCCCGTGAGGCCATCTGAGCGTCCTCTCTCTAAGCCCTGGGTCATGTAGGCAACAGTTCCTCTTGGTTGTGGCATATCCACACCCCAGGCTGCCCCCTTACCAGGCAGGTTGACTCTGGCGGCCCTCACTTCAGGGCTTTCCTAGTTAGAGCCTTGACCTTCTTCCTTCTGGATGGGGACAGGGGAAGGCAAAGGACTCCCTCTGAACCCAGTACTTCTGTCTTCCATCACAAGCCATCAGGGTATATGCTTACAGCACCAAGGGTGTGAGAAGGGTGTCTGGAGCGTCTGAAGCCTGGGCTGCGTAGTTCACTAGCATTCCCCGAGCTCCTGATGCACCGTGCTGTCCCCAACCTCCTCCTCCTCGTGATTATGGATTGCTGCTGTCACCAAGCTTGTCTTCCTGCGTACAGGGCCATCTTGTGTCCAAGGGGTGATAGGAACACTGTGGTATGCGCAATGATGTCCTCGCTCAGGTGGAGAAAGAGAGAGAGAGAGAGAGAGAGAGAGAGAGAGAGGGAGAGGGAGAGGGAGAGGGAGAGGGAGAGGGAGAGGGAGAGGGAGAGGGAGAGGGAGAGGGAGAGAGAAGGAGACTAAGAGACCCACATCCAGAAGAAGCCACCAGCCACCAAGAGCTGGAACCATGCAGGAGGGTTTTCCGGGAAGCCTCTGGAGGGAATGTGAACTATTTGACTCCTCAATGTGGCTTGATGAGAATTAGTCTCATCAGAACAGTGAGATTATGATGTATGCCGTATTAGGCCCTGTGGACTGTGGGATCCGTGACAGCAGCAGCTGTAAAATCTAGGGTAGGGTGGCCCTCTGACAGTCTTAGCCTGTGCACTGCGGACAGTGGCGTCTGGGAAGCTGGGGCTCCGTGCCTGCTGTTAGTTCTCTTTCTCCAGGCAGGTGTGTCTAGGCAGGACCCTCTTCTGGGCACAGGATGCTCCTGCAAATGTACCTCGTGGTACTGTTCCTTAAGCCCTCAGCTCACATTCCCCTGTTGACTCAAGCAAACTTTATGGTCTTTGAGAACTTGACAGCTGGTCACTGGAGTCCAGGCCTGTCAACCAATCACCCAGCTTCACTGGGTTCCTTTCTGTGGTGTCACCCAGGGAAGCAGGCCTACCACATCTGCCGAGTGAATCCCAGTGGTGATCTCAAACAAATCAGCATGCTGTGGGACAGCAATTTCAGCATCTCCCCCGTGTTGTTTGCCTAAGTCTGCAGCAACTGAGCGCACAGGACATTGTCTTTCAACACTTGTGCTGTCTCTTGGGTGGGATGCTTTCCCCCTCTGAGGTTCCAGAGGCAGTGGAGGAGGGGCAGGTGAGGCTCATGTCTAGGTGGCTTGGAGAGCAGGAATCTTCTGTGTGGCCTCTGTCCCAGATGAGGTGGGCAGGGTCCCTGAGGAGGTGAAGCTGGGATCTCCCGTTTGAGGCGACATCTCTGGCAAGAGGCCCTAGAGAAATACACAGGATCAAGGACCTATCTCTGCCCAGGTCCATTCTCCCACGTGCTCCACTCTCAAAGCCAGACTCCCGAAGAGCACCCACTTGCAGGGAGGGCTCCACGAGTCCTGGAGTTCAATCTGCTCTGTTTCCACACTCGGTGTGATTATATTCAGGTTTCGTTTTCAGTGTTTCTATCCCTGGGGCTAAAAGAAATGGGAGTATTTCAGGACCACCATGGTGGTTCCCAGTTCTCTGACTAACCAGAGCTCTTCACACTCTCCTGTAAGTTCTCAGGGTAGCCTGAAGCAGCCCACGCCACCTTCTTCACCACCATTGTCAAGGACAGCCATAGTCCAGGGCAGCCACCACGTGGTTCCTGCAGCACTTAATCCAGAAGGATTAGGATTAGCCACTGTCTTCACAAGCAACAGCGTGTTAACTGTGACGTTACTGTGTGGAGTACCGTTTTTTCATTGACAAAGATCCCAGTAAGCCAGAATGCCACAGGACCCAACTTCTTCACCTTCACCTGCTCCTGGGGCCACAAAGAGACTGAGCCATCTATGTGTTTGGGCCGAGGAGTGGGGTCCAAGAGAAGACCCACATAAGCAATGGAGGGGTCACTGGCTGACGAATGATGGCGTTCTGAGGCTACATTAAAGGGCTGTTTGTGGGCTTGCAGGGCAGGGTGAATGCCACAAGACCCAATGAAAGGTGGTGTGGTCCTGCCCCAGTGTCAGGAAACTAAGAGGACACCCACCTGGCCGTGGTGTTCCGGTCTCTGACTGTTGTATGGCCTCTGCCAAGCTCCGAAGCTAGGGGTGGGATGAGAAGGGTGGGTCTTCAGAGTCCCACAGAATTGGTCCTCTTACTCAGCTCAAATGGAATCCAGAATCAAATCCAGAATCTGCCTGGATTCTGAGTTTCTCCTATCCCTGGGGGCCCAGAGCCAGCTCCCTCAGTACTGAGCAGGAGGGGCCAGGGATCTGCACTATGTCAGATCCCCATCCTCAGGCAAGGAGGGCTAGGTATCTGTGCCTGCAGCTCCCACTGGGCAGCTGTGGGCAGGTGACAAGAAGGTGGAAGCCGATCTTCTGGCCAGCCAGACCAACCATCTACATGGATACATGACCTCATGTGCTCATTCAACAAATATGGCCCCAAGTCCCTGCTAGGCAGAGGCATTAGAGTGAAGGACCATCAGGCAAGGGGCTGATTTCACTTAGCACTTGTGCTGCTGGACTGAGATTCTGATTGCACACTGGAAAGAAATAAGAGGTGGTAACCTTACATGCCTTGTCGGTTACTGATGCAGAAGACACAATGAAGAAGGTGGGCTGGAGATGCTCCCACAGTGGTGATGTGCATGCATGTATTCCAGGCATAGTAAGGAAGAGGCCAGGCAAGCACACACGTGTGCATTGGGGAACCTCGGTATGTGTCACTGGACGCTCCTTGTGAAATCCTGGCGAGTGGTTCTCTCTAAGAAGGCAGCCCCACAGCGGGGGAGATAGGTCAGTCAGGAAAGTGCTGTGCATGCATGAATGCCAAAGTTAGATCCCCAGAACCCCTGAAAAATGTTGGGTGTGGTAGCATCGACCTCAGTGCTAATGACACAGAGTCAGACAGATTCCTGGGGTTCGCTCGTTAGCCATCATAGGCTACTCGGCAAGTCCCAGCCAATGAGAGACCCTGACTCAAACAACAACAACAAACCAAAAAGATAAGGTAGTTGGCTCCCAGGGAATGACGCTTGAGGTTGACCTCTGGCCTTTACATGTACATGAACACATGTACGTATACGCCTGAGAGAGAAACCTGAGGGTTTGCCTTGGCCAATCCCCAGAGGCTCCAGTCCAGTCTCGATTCTGCTGCTTCTGGACTCAGTGCAGAACATCACAGTGAAAGGTGGGGTGGAGAAAGGCTGCTCACCAGACGGTGGCTGAGAAGCAGAGAAAGAGGAGGTTCTGGGTAAAAGACAAGCTCTTCAAAGGCAACTTCCTCCAACTAGAACCCTACTGCCTCGGAGTCCATTCTGCAGGAGTGAATCGCCGGGTTAACCTGTCGCCCCTCAGTAGAACCAAGGCTGGGTGCCAGCCTCCAACATGTGAGCCTTTGGGGCCATTTGATTTCCAAACAACAGCATGCTATCCCAGCAGGGTGTGTCATCTCTGTGTCATTGGGATCACAGAAGGACGATGTGCATCGGCTTGTTCTAAGCCACCAGTGCTGACTGAACTTTGGAGAGTGTGATCGTTTGAATGAGAAATGTCCACCGTAGGCACATGCATTTGAACTCTTAGTCCTCAGTGGCGGTGCTGTTTGGGGGGAGGGGTGGGCGTGAGGAGGTGGGACCTTGCTGGAGGAAGCATACCACTGGGAGCAGGCTTCGGGAGTTTAAAAACTTCACTCTACTTTCAGCTCACTCTCTGTGTTATCCTTGTCATCAAACACGTGACCCCTCAGCTTCCTGTTCCCGCCAACATGACTTCATCCTTTCTGGATGGACTCTTCCCACCTGGAACTATAAGCCAAAATAAACTCTCTCTTAAACTTTAAGTTGCCTTTGGTCATAGTGTTTTAATTCACAGCCACAGAAACGGAGCTAGTACAAGAAGCAAGAAGAGTTCACTTACAAGATTCCTAGGCTCCTATGCTGTGTGGCTTACTCATTCATTCCATCCATTCATTCAGCTATCAGTTCGTCAGGTCAGGGTCAGTGCTGGGTACCCAGTCCTCCTGCTTGTACGATGGTGATTGGTGGTGTGTGATATCCCGTCTTCCTTCTGGTGGTTGGTGGCTTGAGACCCCTACAATAGGCAGGGCCCAGGGGCCAATCCTTATAAGTCAATGGGACCTGAGTGGAGGGATCCAGAATCAACACCCTACTCATAATGCTTGGCCAAAAGCCTCAGACTTGGTGCAAGTTGAGGTTGCAGCCTGAATGGCTGGGCCCACACTGCTGGGTACTGGTGAGCCCCACATATCACAATGGTGGCAGGGCCGCTGAAGATAGTGAGGTACAGACCGTGGGACACTTGTACCCTCCTCCACCGCCAGGCTCTGTGTCCCCAGGAGGCCGACTTACAGGCTTCACGCTACAACTACCCTCTGCCTCACGATTAGACATACCGTAGAGGACAGTCAGAGAACCCAAGGGTGGAGGAGAGCGGCCAAGGCTTCCTTCACAGACACTGGTAGCAGGGCTGTGGTTCTCCTGTGAAGGTAACTGGGGCTTCTGTGTCCTCTCTGGAAGTCCTTTCTCTCCTCTCCTCTAGGCCCAGAGGCCTGAGTTTCTGTAACTGTTCCCTGTTATCCCTTTTTCCTCAGTCCTGTTTGAACCTCTGTACAAGGTCCTTTGGGACCTTCCTGTTACCTCCCCAAATGTCTGGACCACCGTCCCCTTCTCAGACTCTAACTGATCAAGATGGGCTTGTAAACTGTACCTCTGATCTACAACGCCCAGAAGCTGATTGGGGCCACCCTTTCTCCCTGAAAGCAGCTCACAAGTGAGTCTTCATATGGTCAGAAAGTGTCCCAAGGGGACAAAGCCGGGGAGGACAGATGCCCCCACCCCACGGAGAAATGTGTGCTTTGATGTGGGCACATATCTGCTTCCACAAATGTGGCCCTTGAATCGCAGCAGAGACACAGGCCCTTAAAGAAGATGTTCTACTTGTTCTCAGGGTGAGCTCTCTGCCCTGGGAGATGATTGCCCAGCCGTGGGTGAGGCGGTCCAGGCCTGGGATGCTTATCTCTGTGGAGAGAGGCACTCCACCGGGGACAGCCCTCGCATAATCCCAGGGATTTCCCTAGCGTGTCATTTTAATAGGTGTGATTGTGGTTTGGAGTCTGATGTGCTGGTAATTATCTTCCTGGGCTTAATCCCTGTGCCCTAGTAATGCCATTAGGGTCTCGACATGGAGTCTTAAAACAGTGATTATTTATAGCACGTTGCACCATGTTGCAGGGTGGGGCTGCGGAAGCCCCACCATCTCCTTTACAGCACTTTGCAGATGGCTGTGCTGGCTTCTGTGAGTGGCTGAGATGGAACTGGGTCGGAATTTCACTCCGAGAGCTGCAGTCTGAGTCCCTCTGGCCAGAACAGAGTTGTGTCCAGTCAGGCCTGTATCCAGAGGCTTTATGTGTGCCAGCCCATCCATGTCGCTCAGAAGCCACTGGGGAGCATAGCGGTCAGCGGTAGATTATCTAGCTGACACCCACGATGATGGTGTATCAAAAGCTGACCTGCCTTCCTCTCTGCACATCTGTAAAACAGGCACAGCGGAAATACCTGCTTGCAGCCCCAAATGTGTGCAACACAGTGACAGAAGCTATGCAGCCTAGTGATCCCAGCTGCAGAACATTCTGGTAGATTGTAAAAGAACTGGTGATTAGGTCTTGGGGACACAGTGCATTTTGAGGGCCCAGTGAGACTCAGTTCTGATGCCGCAATGGATGTATACTGTTGCATGTGTGTGAAAACCCATAGCCTGTCCCACACTGAGACCTTGATGCACATTGAATTCTAGGCAATAACCCTGTGTTACTGTGTACCTGTGACAATGTAATACTGTATTCACAACAATGTAACAGTATAACACAACAATGTAACTGTGCTAATGTAACCACAGCAACAATAATATAACCACACAATGCCTCAATGTATGAAGCCACAGAAACCGATTGTGATTGCCCTGGGATGCGGTTACAGCCAAAGACTGTGTGTGGCGGGAGAGGGATCTGGGCACTCCTTTTATTACTCCTTTCAACTTTGTTGTGAATACAACAAATTGCTTTCAGTATGACACCTAGCTTTGTTTTGAAGAAGCCTACCTTACTGGGGGCAGCGAGGCACAATTGAGGTAATGTGTACAAGCTGTGTACCTGGCCTCTAGGCCCTCTACCTGCCAAAGCTGAAGGAGAGTCACAGATGTCTTCATTGCTGATGAGGTCCTTCGACTCTGGGTGGCAGGATGTGGACATGGAGCAATGGAACAGGATACGGCTCTGGCCAGATTCTGCAGGCTGGCTTCTGTAGGGCTGACCAGGGTGAGGGTATGTGGGAGGGTTCCTGTGCCTCAACGCCTATCTCGCCACCCCAGGCCTCACCGCTTTGCACTTGGGGAGGATCTGCAGAAGGAAGGCCCCTGGGGGCCTCACAAATCTGTTTGGAATCTTTGTTAACAGCTACACATATGTCTTTTGAATTATAAATCGATGAATAGTTAATTCAATAATAGAACTCTCCTGCATATTTCATGTGGCCTACACTGGTCTGCTGGGCTTTGGATGCTGATGGCAGAGCAACAGAAGACTAAATGAAGACTGTCCCAACTCTCGTCAGTATTTCTGGACTCAGCTGGCAGTGGGGTATGGGACACAGGCTGGCCCCTCCTGGTTCCAGCTCCCCTCTTCCTCTGGGACCACACGGTGATGGGGCTCGGGTGAGATCCTGATGCTTGGGGACCCCAGGTACCATTCCTCAATCAGCTACACCCTGCTTGGAAGAAAGACAGAGGTTTGTCATGGTAGAGCTGTTTCCTTGAGCCTGGGCTCCAGGGCTTCACTCAGAACATGACTGTTTTTTGAAGACAGGGCCTTGAAGTTTTTAGGGAACCCCTATCTGGTAAGGACAGGATAGGATCCTTATAAGGAGATCTGGAGGCAGGCACAGACGTGTGACTCTGGGAGGTCACAGGAAGAAGCCAGCATCTACAAGCTGCTTGTAGAGGAGAGGCCTCTGGAGGAGCCAGCTCACCCACAGCCTGACCCCAGGCTTCCAGTCCTAAGCTGGAGGCCCTCTGTGTGCCTGGTTTGCTTATGTCGGCTCCAGGAGATAGATGCTGAGGCAGACATATTGTTGTAGTCTGCTGCTGGGGTGGTTCAGCAAGGCAGACGAGAGACATACTTCATAACTGCAAACCCTGCCAGACTTCTACAGAGGGATCCACCATCGTGGCCAGTGCCGTACTCGACAGTGGAACCCTGAGCGTCTGAGCTCAGGTGTTTTTATTGATTCAGAACTCCTTAGGCTAGGCATTCTATTCCTACCACATTCAGAGCATGAGCAATCAAACAACCCCTCCAGAAATCCAACACCTGCAAACAATACAAAACAACCTGGACAGCCCCTCACCCAACAGTGCATAAAACAATTTAAACAAAACCGAAGATAAACTTCTACAACTCATGTTTTGTGTTATAAACACAAACATGTCATGTTTTGCTCTTCAAATCTCCGCCTAGTCTATAATGACTGAGCCTGGAGACTGAGTCCTCTACTACATATCTGACCCCTCCCATTTTACTCTACCATAGCCACCCCATCAGCACCAAGCCAGACAAAGATGTCCTGTTTGAATTCTGAGAAGCCACATGGAGATGCTTTTTTTGGAGGGTAGCAGGAGACCAGGTTCAGCCAAGAGAGGGACCTACAGCCACCATAACCCATTGTACCCAGGAAGTGTCCTCTGAGGACTCAGTACCTTTCTGTGCTTTCATTCTTGTCTCTACCCCAGTGTGCCTGGGGGCATCACTGACCCCTGGCTTCTGTTCTGACATGCCTGCACCATCAGTGGGTCTAGTCTGCAGTGGATGAGCTCCATGGCCCATATGGAGATTCCAGCTGCCATTTTGGTTGCTTGGCATCTCCTACCATGGGATCTCTACCATGCAGAGTCTTCTGGTACCCCAGGCAAGAACACCTACCTGGAGACATCCACAACTCCAGTGTGTGATCCTGACTGACAATACCCCTTTTATGAGTCCTGATGCCCAGCAGGTCTTACAAACCCAGGCCCTAGTAAACTCTAGCTTTGCCTAGAAAAAGTTCTGCCCTCAATTTTGTGGTTGTGTGTGCTACAGCTGGGCACTGAAGCCCAGCTTCAGGCAGTGTGGTTTGGTAGAGTTGGGGATTCTCCAGGGGCCTGAGGGCAGATGGGTCTGTTTACCTATGAAGTTTGGCACCACAGTACTTTCTCCAAGGTCCCACTTGGCTTCCTTCTTGGAGCTGAAGCTGTTGGCGGTTCTAGGTGGACAGCTGGTACTTTGTGCAAGTATTATTTGCTTTACATATTCTTTATTTATTGCTTGAATCCCTATTAGGCTGACAGTCCATAGTGCAGGCCAGACTAGTGCTTGGAACGTAGAGTCTGAACTAGAAGTAGCATCTGACCTCCCCCCTTTGCCCACTTGATGCAAGAGAGATGATCAGCCCCCAAGGTCCCAGGGAGGGTAGGCAATCAAAGTCCCACTCACCTTCCCCCAGACATCACTGATTGACATGGGGTAGCCACAGTAGAGTCCAGTCAATACTTTTTCCTTTGTGGAAAGGAATAAGTAATGGCTGCTAACATAAGGCTTTAAGCTTTGGAATTTGTTTCTCTTGTGACCAAGGACACCTATAAGGGGGGGTGGGTGGGCAGTGGGGCTGCCTGAGCTGGGGTGAACAGAGCTGGATAAGCCTCATTCCATTCTGGCATGGGATGCCTAGATCCTGGAGCCTGAAGCCAATTGTGTCCCACCTGGCCTGAAATGTGCACCTTGCCGTGAGATGCATTTTGTAAATGCATGGATAAGATGGCATAACCATCCACTGGGAAAATATCCTCAGGGAGGTGCTGAGGGGCTAGAGGCTACCTTTAGGACCCTGTGGCCAGGATGGATTTCCCGGAGCTGCAGTGGGAATGGCAGTCTGTGGATCACTGCAGATTACAACTGGAGATCATTCTCCACGTTGAAACCTCCCCTGGTGTTCCCTGAGGCAGCAAGAAAAAGATGTCACCACGCCTTCCAGGCCCCAAGCTCTGATCACTCCTAACTATAGCTCCAACTTTTGTGTCTTCCCTCCTGCCCACATTTCAGGCCCTGCTATGCTGTGGGACGCTAGACTCTGTGCCCTGAGTGTCCTCCCTGTTTGCCTCCAGGATCTAGGTTCTGACTGCTGTGTCGGTGGGAAAGAGGTTCAGGAGACCTTCCTGGGCAGAGTGGATCTTGGCTTGACCACATAAGACTGAGACAATACAAAATGAAGCCCAGAGCTGTGACCTGGCTGTGAACCCAGACCCTGTGCTTCACCATGGAATTCAGAGGTGAAGGACCGTCAGTGGATGAGGGAGGGACAGTCCCTGGACATCCACATCCTATGTAGGTCTCAGTTAGCCCTGCCAGGGTCCTCAGAAAGTGAGAAGGGTGCTGGCCCTGGGTTCTAGGAGACCTGGTCCCAGACACTACTCCCAGGTAAACTGGACTGACGAAGTACTCAGTGGGTGTCACATTATTATCTCTTGAAGGGCTCTCTGGCTGGAGGGACCTTCTGCCCTCCTGGTGGCTGGGGCTCTTGATGATAGCACGTGATCACATGGAACTTGGGTCTGGAGGTTTGAGAGTGGGCAAGGATCTTCACACTAGGTCAAGGACCTAGGGGCCAGGCATACAGAATGTCTAAATGGCTGGGGTGTTTGCTCAGCCTGGCTTTGTGTAGCCTGTGTAGACCGCAGCCTGGTACAAAATGCAGGGCACTCACTGTGCCCGTGGCTCCCACCCTCTCTCTGTCCCATGAGAGCCTAGCGCTACGAGTGAGCTTTGAGGTCTCATTCCTTAGGCACAGACGACCCCATGGTTGAGGGTTCCATTGATCAGGACCTACAAACTTCACTCCGCATCCTCAAGGCCAGACATAGCCCATGGAGGGAGAAACAGCGCAGAGGACACCCAGCCCTTCCCAGGTTCGCCGGCAGCCTCGGAACACACCCCTGTACCGCATGGCCAGCGCTGTGCAGCTGTCCCAAAGCTGTAGCCTCATCTCCACCGCCTGCTGACTCCGATGACAGGGCTGCGGCAGTGACAGTAGATTAATATCTCTTTAATCAGCCAAAATGAACACGGCACACTGGTGACAGTCCAATTTTCTGCTAACAGATTGTGGCCTATCTCAGCCCGGCCTTCAGCTGATTTTTATTTCTGCCAGAGATAATTCAGCTCGGGAGGACTAGCCAGCATCACCCCATCCGCGGCCGTGCATTCAATAAATCTCTCCACTGAGCGCTCCTCACTCGCCTGTCGCTGCAGCCGCCGCCGGGGGAACTGAGCGGCCTCCCGAGGCCAACAGCATTTACAGGCTGTTGCTGCGATCAATGTAGACTCTATTCTGAGCGCCAGGCTGCTGAATGTCTCGGAGGCCATGGGGAGGCCGGGGCTAGTGAACGCATGAGTACCTGTGAGTTCGTGTGTGGGAGTGTGTTAGGCAAGATTGTTGTGTGTGTGTGAGTGTGTGTGTGTGTGTGTGTGTGTCTGACTCTGTGTGTGTCTATGTGTGAGTGTGTGTGTGTGTCTCTGACTGTGTGTGTCTATGTGTGAGTGTGTGTCTATGTGTGTGTTGTGTCTCTGTGTGTGTGTCTTGTATACGTGTGTGTGTGTATGTGTGTGTGTTTATGTATGTATGTGTGTGTGTGTGAGTGTGTGTGTTTATGGTGTATGTATGTATGTGTGTGTGAGTGTGTGTTTATGGTGTATGTATGTGTGTGTGTTTGTGAGAGTGTGTGTGTGTGTGTGTCTATGTGTGTGTGTTGGGAGTCGGGTATGATCAGCTTCCAGCAGAGGTTGCAGAGCTCCTTTGGAGAAGGGCTTAGGATGCTCTTCCCGGTGGCGGCTGACATCCTTGATGGAGGGTGCCCTTCAGTGTCCTGGGAGTGAGCCCTGTCCCCACTTGCCATTCTGCTGTGATGGGGCAGAGGTACTCATGCAGCCTGGAATTGGCCCTTTCTCAGAGACCCAGCTCAGGAATGGCACCTGTCTGCTGGCTGGTGTTCTCTGGGACTTAGACAGACTGTGAACCTACCTTGTAGTCTGAGCCTTTACTT
Source organism: Cricetomys ansorgei (assembly GCA_026225945.1). Taxonomy (NCBI): domain Eukaryota; kingdom Metazoa; phylum Chordata; class Mammalia; order Rodentia; family Nesomyidae; genus Cricetomys; species Cricetomys ansorgei. The sequence continues at coordinate 1,415,406 of JAMJFZ010000484.1, forward strand.
TGATCTTCCGTAAGTTTTAGGCTTACGTATGATTATCAGGGGAAAAGAGGGGCTCTAGGGTCTGGGTCCAGGCAGACGAGCAAAGGGCCTGGTATCACTCAGGCATCTTTTTGGACCCTAGACACCATCATACATTTTCTGAAAATGATTGAGAGAAACAGATTTGAGGTCATGCTCCTAGAAGTGTCTGCTGTGCAGCGAGCTAAATCAGGAGGTTTTGGTGTTGCAGTGCTGTGGTACTGACTAGGAGGGGAGGATGCTGTGAGCTGTGGTTCAGCTGCTCTTCTGACACATTCCTGGGCTGTGTTGTTCCTCGACTCATTTTCTATTTCTCTCCCCCCATGTCACCATAGCTTCTTGCTGTCACCTCACAGATTCCCACCTGACAAAGCTTCCTGGGAACCAGCAGCCACAGGTTTCACCTTGTTGCTATGCACAGCAGGGTATTGAGCAGGAGAAAGTTGGTCCATGGTGCGGCCTGGTGCCTGCCCACTTGCTTCTTGTCAGCAGGCAGGGCTTCAGCCTTATTCCACTCCAGTGGCTCCCCACTGTCCCCAGCAGAATCTCCCTAGGTGAATCGCCCCAGGAGCCATGTCAGCTCTGGGAGTAGTTTGCTCCCCAGAGCTTCCTGCTCTGGTTCTCTTCGACAACTTGATTCCAGCATCAAAAAGTTTCTCCCTGAACTGGCAAAGGGAGTCTGCCCATTTCCCTCTCGATTCATTCTGTGAACAAGACATGTCAACATGCTGGGCTGCTCCCAGCAGGGTGTGGAAGGCTGGGACTCTGATCTCCCCTGGAGAGGCCTGAGGCTCTGAGGGCGTCCAGAAAATGTGCATGCTGCCTACCCCACTCATAGCCCACAGAAAACATGCAGGACCTTCCAGAATGCTCTGGAGGGAGGCAGAGAGCTGCTGCACCACTTAGGCCTTCTGGAAAGTTGAAGAAGCAGCTTAGTCTCCGGGAGGTTAAATCAGTCAGCCAGCTAACCTGGTGGAATAGTTGGGTATAGGGATTCTGCCCACACACCACACCCAAGGCCAAGGCCATAGCCAGAGCAGAGTGTGAACTTAGCCTTAATTACTTTGACTGCCCCAGATACTTGAACCACCCACTCAGGGGCCCTGAGATGCATCCACCCTTTCCCTGGGTCTGTCTGGGGTGGCATGTACCCTTCTTCTGAGTCTAAGCTGAATCTGGAGCTGGGGTTGGGAGGCACAGCAAGAGCTCAGAGCCCTTTCTGTTACTGGCAGGAAAGTGCTGGGCTCCTGAGCTCAGTGTAATCCAGTGGTTCTCAACTTTCCTGACACTGTGACGCTTTAACACAGCTCCTCATGCTGTGGTGACCTCCAACCATAAAATTATTTTCGTTGCTACTTCATAGCTGTGATTTTGCTACTGTTGTGAATCGTAATGTGGATACACGATCTGCAGATGGTCTGACTCGACCCTTGTGAAAGGGTTGTTCAACCCCCAAAGGGGTCACAACCCACAGGTTGAGAAGTGCTGGTGTACCCAGATCTTTGAGAAGGAAGTCTAAGCTCCCCCAAACCATCCCCAGTGATAGCTTGAGACTGGCGTGGGTTCTAGCTGCAGCCTCCCGAGGCTCTGTGCTTTGGAGACCTTCCCTCCACACGGGCGCACCCTGTCCCACCCCCTGTCAGTCTGTTCCTGCATTCACACAGCCATATCCCACCTGTGCCTCCTATTCACACATGCCCACCACACACGCGTGCTTGTACACACACGCACCCTTTCCCTGGTATCACATCCGCATGTCCACCTGCATCTGTGTGTGTCCATATGTGTTTGCACACACCCACTTCTGAGGTGACCCTCAATCCAGACCCAAGTTGCCCCCAACTTTGAGGCAACTGTGAACTGAGGCCTGGACTGTATAGCATGCAAGGACTCGCTTGGGATGGTACTCCTGGCTGCACCAGCCGCTGCATGCATGGGCCCGAACAACTGCAGCTGTGTGTGCACATGTGTGGATACAGCAACACCTGGCACCGGCGTGTGTGCCTGCTTCTGCGGGCACACAGCTGATCTTCTTGCTGCTGCCTGTGTGCCCCAAGTCATCTTCTGCACTGATCTCAGGTTCCCCATCCTGGACTCTGCTCCCGTACCGACTCTGCTATTGCCATCCTCTGTGGAGACTTTGCGGTGTGTTTTCTTTGGTGCTCTGGTCCAGCCACCCCAGCATCCAGGCTCCGAGGCCCTGTCCCCACGTGGGTCCTGACCCTGGGCAGCGCCCCCGTCCTGCCCCACTGCCGCCGCCCCGTGTCGCCTCGGCCCATCACCGCTGGCTGACAGACTGGCATTTCCCTTCCTGTTTGGTCTTTTTTTCCTCCTGTCATGTCGACAAGCGCAATCGTGTTCCCTGACAGACGGAAATATCAATCCTCAAGAACAGGGACAAAGCAGGTTTTAAACTTTAACGAGAGGCTTTAATGGAAATAAAATGTAAGTTCCCCTTCTGATGGGGGTTTCTGCTTTATCAGGGAAAAAGTGCCTTAAATAATAAATCGAGAACCCACGTTTCCATTCTTTTACATGTGTGAATATTTAAAACATGCAAAAATGTGGGAGACCCATTTGCCGGAACAAAAGGAAACACTTATTTACCCTGAAAATAAATAAATAAAGGGAAGGTGTACGGCTGCCGATGGGAAGCGGGCAAAGGCACTTAAAGCAGGCAGCTGGGCAGCCATGAGCGGCTGTCACTGGGGGACAGGTTGGGGTGTGAGCAGGCTGGGGGGCGGGGGACTCCGTCTCTGCCTCCTTGTAATTTACTGTTTGCAGATTTTTTTCTTTATGGGGTGCTAGGGGAGGCACCCAGGGCCCCTGCATGTTCTACTAGTGAGCTATACCCCAGCCCTGTTGCAGAGCTTAAAAGCTGTGAGATTCCCATCCTGCTCCTTTCCACCCCAGCCTCCTTCATTTCAGGACTGCTTGGCCTCTCCCCATGCATCCAGTGCTTCCCCAGCATCAGTGGGGTGGGGTGTCCTGGGCCATCAGAACCTGTGGTGCTGAATGGCAGAGATTTATCCTTTGGGTTCTAGAGCCCAGGCACAAGGCTTTTTTGGGAAGTGCTTGCCACCGAGGGCCCTTCTGTCTCCTCCAGCTTTGAGGGACTTCAGTGATCCTGAGCTGTAACTGCACCTCTCTGGTTTCTGTCTCTTCAGTGTGTTTCTGTCCTTTGCTGATATAGACCCAGTCTCTGGATTGGGTCCCAATCCGTCACCACCCTGGTGCTATTATATCTGCAAAGACCCTACTTCCAAATAACTTCACCTTCCCAGTGTCTGGCTCAGTGGCAGGCGCTGCAAACCTCAGAGTCCAGGGCTGAGTAGGATGTGAGTCAAAGCCATGGCTGCCACAGAGTCCTGTCTGCAGCTTCCCGTTGCCGGCCCCAGAGACTGCCATGGAGTCCTGTCTGCGGCTTCCCGGTTGCAGACCCCAGAGACAGTGCCGAATGCCAGGGGCCATTCCTATTCCTGCCACCCAAGTCTCTTTATTAATCCCTACTTTCTATCACTTAAAAAATGCGTGGAATTCTGTACTGTTCAGATACAGGAGAGAGAAACTGGGAAAGCCTCTGAGATTAAGGAAGACAATTCTGAAACATGATCACACATCTTGTTATCTTTGTGCATTGCTGGCCCTCCCGGGTTCAGGCATGTGGGGCTCTCGTTCACACGAGAAGACATGTTATGCAGACTAAACATGTTCATCTTCTTAAGACCTTGTCCTTGCTGAGATTTGGAACAGAAACGGAGGTGGGGAGGCCGCTGGAGTGGGTAACTAGGGCCTGGGCCTGGGCCTTGTTCTGTGTTCTCCAACAGAGGAGGTAGGGAGCAGAGGCGTGGATCCACAGGACCTTTCACTATACAAAGACGGGTGTCACAGGCCCCTGGCGCCTGCTCACCAACCTGGTCATGGTGAGGGATTGGAACTTCCTAGCACGGCTGAAGAAGGTGGGAGGCTTTCAGGCCACCCCGTGGGCTGTGGCTGGTGATGGGTGCTGCCTCGTCTCTCACTGAGCCTGCTTGACTGAGGCCTCAGTGGTCTGCCACAGGCAGGAACATGACAAGCCAAGGCCTCACTGGATGTCAGAGCCAGGGCAAAGACGGCGTCTTCTGCTCCCGGCTCAGGCCTTGGGTCCGAGACGCTCTCGGTTTCCCTGTGGTCATTGGTCACTAGGGCCTGTCACCTGGGCTTCGTTACCCTGCTTCACGCGAGGCCAGCGCTGCTTTTCACGACAATCCCTTCCACTCACCCACCCTGTGGGCTTTGTGAGTGACCACTCAATTATGCACGCCTTGCCCTCCCTGGGACGAAGGTGTATCAGGAGAGTGCGGAGCCTGGAGCAGGCTTTCTGAGGTTGGTGAATTAAATTTTAAACTAAGCCACTTGGGTGGCCAGCCTGAGGTATGCCTCTCGTGCCCTGTTTATCAGGGGAGGCCTCAGTGACTGTTCCCGTGGCGGAGGACCACTGGGGAGCATCCTAGATGGAGCAGAAACAGGCTCCGTGAGTGCGGCAGTTCCAGGCTAATGGCAGCCTGATTGGCCTCAACTGCTCTCCCAGGATCACGGAGTTCAGATCCTCAAGGGGAATGCTGGGATAGCCCAAGAGTAAGAAGTTGCAGCTTTCATGCAGTGCAGAGAAACTGAGTCAGATCCAGATGCTTTTCAGGAGGGTCTATACCGAGGCTCACTCTGTCCCCGAGTCCCTCTCCAGATCTGAGGCTCCTGGGCCGGCCCCCCCTTGGACTGTTGGAGAGTATTTCTGCAGGCCGCCAGCGTCTTGCAGACAGGAGCTCCTGGGATGGCAGCTTGCAAGCCCAGACCGTTCTCATTAAGGCCAGATAGGACCCTGTGAAATCATAATACTAACAACATCATTTATTTCAGCAGCATTGGGGCAAAACGGCTTTACAATGGTGTTTTATGTGCTACATGTGCCCCATAAATATTTCCATAAAAACATGCATTAAAATATAAAAGTGGGCCCCAAAATATCAAAAGTCGGGAGGGAGAAAACCCACAGCAAAGCCCGTGTAACCGCTGGCTTAGGGCTTAGCACGAGCAGCTGCAGCAGGCTCCCTGTGGGTGGGGAGACCTCAGCAGAACCCCTGCCCACCTTCCGCTGCTGAGGAGGGTGGGAGCCCCTGTAGCACTTGGTCTGCAGAGGCACATGTAGTGTCTAGAGACGTGGACCCTGGCACTGTGGACACACACAGCTTCTCCCCTTACCCTAACAGCACTCCCCTGCATCCCAGCTGTGCCTAGCCACGCCCCACCGCGGGGTGGATCTGCCACGCTGAGGTCATGGATTGCCTGTCTGTGGCAGCCCACCCCAGAGCCTCAGCCTTCAGGTCAGACATGGTGATTTCAGACACACACACCCACACAGCCATCTAGTCTGACTTTACGTAACCCTGCCTGGAGTTAGGAGCAGAGGTGTTGAGCAGCTTGCTCAAGGCCCTATACCCAGGAAGGGAGGGTTGGTTTTGAAGCTGATACCTGGTTCCCAAATCCCAAGGCCTCCACCCCACAATTCTGGTCTTCTCACGACCAGGTGTCAATTCACCTTTCCATCCCAGAGTGCCCAGAGTCGCTCCTCTCTAATAACCCCTAAGTAGGGCTTCTGGAGTCCGACCCAAGGAAGAGCACCTGTCCTTGGTTGTTGCCATCCTGGAACTGGGGACTCTGTCTGCTCTGAAGCTTCAGGCACCTGGAGTCTTCTGTCTTTGTGCCTCTCCAACCTTCCGTCTTCCCGTGGACTCCACTGAATGAGAGGAATATCATCCGCGGAAGCCCAAGGCAGTACTGTTCACACACAGTCCTGAGCAGGCCCATAGTCACTGTGAACCTGTCCCTCAGCCTACCTGCTTAGCCTTTGCCCACAGGGAGCTAGGGTCACACCCTTTGCTGGCTGGAGGTTAGGGGAGAAGGCAGAGTGTGGAGTCAGTGCTCCCAGGGCCCAGCGCGGTATCTGGAGGAGAAGTGGCCACGCTGGAGTGGCTGCAGCACAGCCGCTGTCAAGCTGTGTTAGATGGTGCCATGGCTTTTGGGGGTCTCTAAAAACTCTTTAAAAACCGTTTTAGAGCTTGTCTGTCTTTGGAGCCTCGCGGTTGAGTGTCCAGGTCACCCAGGCTTTGGGGTACCCTCCCACCGCCTGGTGCACACGGAGGACACTCAGGGGCAAGGCCAGCTCAGAGCAGGGACCCCAGCCTCTTCCTCCATGGTCTAGGTCTGGGGGGGCTGAACTAGCGCCCAGGAAGCCTTGGTGCCCAGAGCCCCCTGGTGGTGAGGAGCTGCCAATGCAACTGCTGGTTTCATCCTGGGTGCAGCCCCACCCAGTTCAGTCTCCCAGCCCAGTTCTTCTGGGATCCCGGTGTCCTGCAAGTTACAGGGATGTGACAGGATGGCTCATGGTAGAGGGGTGTGTGCGCCTAAAAATCCAGAATGGCACAATCAAGTTTAAACCGGATTAACAAGGATTAATATTTAGGTGTAAATAGATCTATGTAATACTGAGGATACACCAACAGCTTAACAATCAACCTACACACACACACACACACACACGTGGGGGGGGGGGAAGAGAGGGAGAGGGAGAGATTGACTGGGAGAAATTTGATTTTTTTAAGCTTTATTTATTTTATTTGCATGATTGTTTTGCCTCCCTGTATGTACGTGCACCCCATACCTGCCTAGCATCTGGAAGTTAGTTACAAGAGAACACTGAAACCCCTGGAACTGGAGTTCCAGAGGATTGTGAGCTGCCATGTGGGTGCTGGGTACTGAACCAGGTCCTCTTAAACTTTTGCTGTAGCATGGTCCACAGCCCGGCCTGGCTTTTGGCAGCTGTAATCTCTCTCCCTCTAGACTCACCTGGGCAGGCTCGATGGCTCTGAGCCCCTTTGTATCTGGCTCCTCTTAGAGTGGAGGTGTTCATGGAGCACAGCCTACAGTTCCCTGCTTTCCATGGCTGGCTGCTGTGCTCTGCGCAGACCGGGCTTACTCATCCATCCACCCTGCCTGACGTTCCACTCTCCACTTGTGCAGTGCAGTGATGTCCTGGGTGGCCTACCCTGAAGTCTGTCCTTCCCCCACATCCTGGGCCCTCTACTTGGTTTAACTCACCTATGTGGAGGCCACAGCTGTTCCCTGGGAACTCTTCCAGATCCCGGGGGACAGTGTGCTTCTGGGAGAACTGCTGAAGTGGCCAATGGTAGCTCAGCAAGGCGATGTTGGTGAGAGTGTTGTGTCCTTTGCTGTTTCTGTTGTTCACCCTTCCCAGTGGGGGTCCACCTGTCTTGCCCACACTGAGGTCCCCAAGTCTCCAACCAATGATGGATCTGCAGGCTCAGGGGTCTGCTGAGGCTGAGTCCACTGTGTCCTGAGGGTGGCCCTTCTCAGTCCTTTCTCTTCTGGGGTGTCCCCTGTGGTTAGTGATGTCCTCTCCCTGGTTCCCTTCCTCCCAGTGGGTACAAGGTGTCATCAAGACCCAGCAAATTGGAGGTGGTGGCCTAGTCTCCCATGGGACCAGGGGGGAGAGGCCTGGGTAAACATTTGGACCCTCCATCTTTCATGGCCTCCATCTTGAGCTGCTGGGCTTGTCCCTGCCTTGAATTGCCTGCATGTCCCCAACTTGGGGCTTGGGGCTCAGTGTGCTTCCTTGCAATTTTTGCCTTGTATCTACCACCTGCATGGCCGGCTCTCCGTGGAGCCTTCTACTATCTCCTACTCCAAAACCCACGGGAAACCTGTGCCTCTGTGCATCTCAAGGTCGGTTACAGCAGGGGCTGAGGCCTAGGGCCAGGGTCAGGAAGGTGAAGGTGTCAAGATGACCCCAGGATGACCCTGTCCTCATCCCAAAGGCACAGGGCTGAAGCTAAGAATCTTGGGATGGGGAGGCCAGACTGAGTCATCTTGTGGCCCAGTTGGATGGAGGTTGGAGGTCAGAGTTCCAGGAGAGGAGGACAGAGCCTGGCTGGAGGGAGACTGAGGCAGCTCTGCAGAGGGGAAGGGCTGAGATTCAGGCAGGGGCCCAGGCAGTACTCGGGGTAAGGACTCTTAGGCACCCTGGTTCTCTGGGAGGCTGGGTCTGTCTCCCCCTGTGTGGATGCTGGCCACATGAGTGTCAGCCCAATGTGTGGGGACCCATCATGCTTTCTTTCTGGGTGATAAACAGTCACCAGGGCCATTTTAGATCTGCTCCATGCCCAGGAAAAGTAGGGCTATCCTGCTACATGTACCTGCCAGTCCAAGAGACCTGTGGGGGTCTGGCCTTTGGGCTCTCTGTGCTGAAAGTTTTGATCTGGGCAACCGCGTGTATGTGTGTGTGTTGCAATGTGCGACTCTGTGTTTGTGTGTGCACATGTGTTGATCCTGTGTGTGTGCGCGCATGTGTGTGTGTCTGCGAGTGTGCATGTATGCGTGCGGTGCAGCGTGTGAGTCCACCAGGAAGGAGCACCATGCTGAGCTTTATGGAGGTCAGACACTTGCTTTGTTCCTTCTACATGGGATGAAGCCTCTCTATGGCTGACCTCAGCAGACGGCTGTGTGCCTCCACGTTCCTGCAATCCGTTAGAGGCGAGAAAGAGACGTGGGCTACGGTCTTGTAACTTACCGTATGGTACAGACACGTTCCGCGTCCTTTGCTGGGACAGGGCGTGGTTTCATCGTGTTAGAAGCAGGAACGGGACATCGGCTAGCTTTCTGTGCTCTGGTAATGCTGCCTCCTGTCTGTTTTCATTTGTCTCGTGAGCTGACTTCGGTCTGTAGAGGGACACTTGGAATTTTTATGTTAAGAAAAGCTTTTGGGTTTAACCGACTCATCACTAAAGGTTCCCGTTCCCACCCCGGCGGTGGCAGAGTTGTTTATGAGTTGGAACCGTAATGCTTGATGCAGGTGGCTGTCATTTGGTTGGGTGCAGTCGTTCTGACACCTGCAGCTTGTCTTTGAGATTGCGTGCCGCACGGGTTTATGGGAACTTTTGGCTTAGGGCATAAAAGACATCTTCAGACCGCCCTGAGAGTCAGCGAGGGCATGGTTGGTGGTTGGTTGGTTGGGTCGCTGTCGTAAGCGAATAAAGGTTGGAGAGATCTGAGCTTAGGACAGCCTAAATAGAGGCTGTGAAGATTTCTACCTTTCCCTCTTTCTGTATTAAGACACCTTGTAAAAGTGGTGAAGATTTCTATCTTTCCTTTCTCCTTCCCTAAATCGAGGGTAAAAGATTGTAGAGCATCAGCCCATCGTGCCCCAGAGAAATGGCTTCCTAGGCCCCACTTCTGCTGGGACCCCATGTAGATCAGGAGTTCCACTGAGTCCCAGGTTGTGGGGATCCTGAGCAGGGAGCCATCCAGGGACTGGGTCTGTGCTGCACCCGGGGGTTGGGGGGGGTTTCCCTTACAGCCTTCTTGCCAGCTGTGTGGAACGGTGTCTGCTGATGCCTCTGCTTCCATCTCAGAGAACACAGACTGTCCCAGGATGCTCACATCTGTCTCCCTTCAATCTTTCCAGGGGGAGGGGTGGTCAGAGGAGCCCAGGCCTCTCACAGTGATGTGCTTAGGCTTGGGGAAGAGTAGAGGGAAATGACTGGCTGACTGCACCGTGAGGACCCGGCAGGGTCCCAAATACTGGAGCGGAAGCTGAGACCTCCACTGAGCTGGGTAGAGGATGGGAGCTTGGGAGCTTCTGGCACCACCAGTAGCCTTTATATTTCCTGTGTCCCCGCAGGTGGGAGACCTGGTCTTCCTGTCTGAAGGGGGCACTGAGGTGGGGGATGGTCACATCCCTCCAAAGGGAAAAATCATGCTTTGCTTTGCATTGGATTATTTTACTCTAAAATAGGAATGGTAACATCAGAAACTTCACCACATGGCTCCATAGGAAAAGCAGAGTAGTGCCCACAGCTGAGATCAGGAGGCCACTCCCCCTCCACTCCCCACCTCTCCCCTCTTCTCCCCTCCCCTGTCCTCCCCTCCTCTGCCGTGTATGTGTGTAACATGTACACGGGCATGCACTGGCAACATGTGGATGTCAGCAGACAGCCTGGTTCTCTCCCTTCACCACGTGGGGATGGGACTCAAGCTTGGCAACAAGATCCTTTACCTGCTAAGCCATCTCAAAGGTCCCACGTCCGTCCCTTCTGTAGGAGGAGAGCGTGGAGGGTGGCTGTGATTCCGGAATCAACACACTGGGGGGGCTAAGTCTGTCCTCAGGTCCAGACATCCTTTCAACAAACACTATAAAAGGTTAACCCCAGGTGTACAGGTCCTTGGCCACACAGCCCTGCATCCCTGGTCGCCTCCCAGCTGTGAGCCGGATGGCGCTGGCAACTTCTGCACACCCCGGCAGCAGCAATTCGCCACGCCGCATAAACCTCTCGGAGCCCCAGCCGCACAGTTTGTTTTAATGCAAGCGTGGTGTCGATGGTCTTCTGCTTTGAAACATCTAAGCAATGACAGTTTAGAGCCTCAGATCTTTACGGATCGGAAGACTGGATACTCTGCTCATGTTGCTGGCCAAATGGGCACGTTAGAGCCTAGAAAACCCCACCGTGTTAAAACAGCAGAGAATGTCTTGGGAAGACGGTACCTAAATCACTCCAAGATGTTTGGGGCTTTGAGACTCCTCTCTATGGAAACATGTTGGTGTTCTCGGGCGTGGAGTCAAAACACACAGAAAAGGGCTATTTTTAGATGGGTGCATTTGGAGTGAAACCGCCCGCTCCCAGCACTTGCAGAGGGCACGGGGATGCCCTGCCCTGCTGAACACGGGCACGGGCGCAGTCTCTTCCAGGTCCTTAAGTGACATTTTAGCGCCTCTCAGTGTGAGGAGGGTGTGACACAACAGTGTCACAATGAATGCTTGTTGGGGGGGGTGAGGTGGCCTGTCTGGAGCACCCCAAATCGACAAGACACATGAGGAGGGAATGGAGGGTCTAAGCACCCCACCTTAGGGCTCCACTCCCATGAAGACTGTACAGAGAAGCGTGCGGCACGCAGAAGCAGTTAGGGCTGGCCCACCCTCTCATCCATTCTCCCCTGTGCTTGGGTAGGCTCCCCCACCAGCTCACACTGCCAGCCACTTGCTTCCTGGTTGAGGTCAGGCCCTGGTGATCAAGTTGGCATGTCCTCACGAATGCGAATGTGGGCAATGCGGGGTCCATGCTCCACACCGCGCACAGTGGAGCCGCTCTGGTGGCGAGCTGGGGGAGGGAGGGGGATCCTGCTGGGTCTTCCCACTAATGCCTGGCTGTGCCCCTGTGAGGAAGACTGTGTTTTTACTCCTAAACCGAACAAACCCTGCACGGAAACCATTGTGTGAATGCAGACCCCAAACTGCCTCCTCAGAACCACCAGTGTTTCAGTCTCGATGGTAATTAATTTAAGCCCTGCTACAAAGACTGGGGCTGGCACGAAGCTCTGTGTTGCTGAGTATAGGTGGGCGATGTTGCTGCCACCGGGTATCGGGAACACGGCATGGGGTGCCCCGCTCTGCCTCTGCCCTCTGAATTGCCATCTGCTCCTTACCCCGTGCCAAGGAGGATTCCAGAAAACCACACTTTTATGAGCTGCTCACCACTCATAACAGATGCCTGTTCTCCAAACTAGAAGCTTCAGAATGACACCCAGGACTCCTTGTCAGGCCTCCTGCCTTGAGCCTCTGGGTTACCTCTCCTCCTGTGGCCAGTGGGTGTGTATCCTCCTGCCTCAGGAAAGGCATTGCTGGTGAGGAGCCTGATGCTCTGCCAGTGTCAAGATGGTATGGGCAGCCCCAGAAGGGGGAAAGGTGGGATCTTGGTTTGGGCAACTCTCATGGCAGAAAAGAACGTGTGGAGGTGTTCCTCGGGGCAGATGCGTGTGGAGGTGTTCCTTGGGGCAGGTTAGGGTCAACTGGACAGATGATGTTTAACCTTAAGGTCCGTATCTAGTGTTTCGTAGAGGCCACCACCACACACCACCAATAGGAACTCTGTAGGTGGGCTTGGGATGCTCCAGAGACTGCTTTCATGGTCCTGAAGCCCGGGGTCCAAGATCAGGTGTCGCACTGGCCGCTTCCGAGCCAGCCTCCTGGGTGTAGAAGCACAGTTCTCCGGAGGCTCGCGTGCTCGCCCTCCTGCGCACTGGCGCCCAGGTCTAGGCTCCACCTCGCTGAGTTCATTTCCTCTTCACTACTTCTCTAGGATTCTGAGGGCGAGGGCTCCGCCTTGTTCACATCGGGGGTGCGGGCCTCGCAGCCATGTGGTGCCTGGAGTCTTTGACACGTAGTCAAGCTGAAGTTATTGGTTGTATAGCTGACGGCCAAACCTAGGCATCTCACATATTTCTTGTATGAATTGGGCCATCTCTCTCCCAGAGCCTAGGTCTACATCCTCTCCTTCTCCGCAGTGGGTATCCTGAGATGCAGATAAGGCCCCAGGGAGGGAGGCCATGCACAGGAAGTCCACAGGAATGGTGGGACCAGCACCCCCACACTCACACGATCTCTCGGGGGTGGGGGTGGGAACCCTCTGGGAAGGGCTTCAGGTCTGTCTTCGCTGCACGCACATGTGTGTACACGTGTGTACACTCACGCTCAGGTGTATCTCGGCATATCTGCGTGCTTAGGGGTGGCAGAGTTTCTCGGGGGTGTGACTCTCACACGCTAGGTTCCAAGTAGATGATGAAGAAGCCAGGTCCCATTGGCCTCTGGTTATTTCCTAAGCAAAACACAGGAGTCCAGATACGAAGGTGTGAGAGAAAGGGGAGGAGCCACAGGGAGCACAGGTCACTGGAGGGCTTTTATCTCCAGTGCCCCTCGGGGTACCCAGCCGGTAGCAGGGAAGGGACGGTGAAGAGTGGGCCCTTGGGACGCAGCACTGTGATAGGCGGGTAGGCAAGGGTGAGTGGGCTGGGGTGCTAGTGGCCATGCCACAGTGGGTATGTGTGGAGCCTTTGGGGGGCTGCCACCCCCCACTGGGCCCAGCCAGCAGGTTGGTAAGTGTCGGCACCAGGCACAATTTTTAGCTGAAAACCTCGGATTTATTGACTTTCCTCCAGAAGCCAGCGCGTCTGTTATTTATGCTACTTTGATCTAGAAAGCTGTTTGTTTACACTTTATTGGGTTATAAATTCCCCATAAGCAGGCGTGATATTTTTATGGCGCCCGGTAAGGATCCTCTGGTGAGTGCACGGAGAACACGGAAGGTTTGCTACCGTGCCGTTTCCTCCCTCACAGGAGTCTTCCCTCCTGGGCTCTCGGCCCATCATCTGGACACACCAGCTTGCAGATGTGTCTCTGCAGAGCATCTGGGGGCTGTGCTGGCTCCCTGGGCTGGGGGGTGGCTTGCTGCTTCATAGAGCCCTACGGTATGGGGCCACCTTTGTGCAGGACTAGAAGAAACAACCCTCACTTGCCTGCCTTCAGCTTTGGCTCCTGTGCAGCTCTGAGGCAGAGACCTTGTGTGGCTATTCAACCCCGGTGTGAACTTGGATGGGGCCATCTTTGGGATCCTTGCAGGTGTGGAGTGGGACATATGCCACCCAGATGGCCTCTGGCTTCTAGCTTACGGGGATCTTCCCTATCCCTAGTGGGATTTGACTGGGAGCAGAGAGACCAGCTGAGCAGCAGGCAGAGCCCAGGTGCCGTAGTGCCAGACAGACATGGCTGCTGATTCAATAGAGAGAAATAACAGAAACCAGAACACTGGACAGGGACACAAGAGAGACCGTCAGAGTGAAATGCTACACTTAGTCGACCATATTCCTGTGGGTCTTCTGTGTCATCGACCTGCCAGTCCTCAGCATCAGGTGTGCTTCCACTATGGCTGGGGAAACTGAGGCACAGGTTCAGCATCTGATCTGACTGCTGGGAATGCAGGAACACGGTCTCCAACCTTGGCCAATCTGCTTCCAGATCTTCATGATCACCCCTTGAGGCCACCTGGCACTTTGGTCTGCAGGTCCCAGGTCTGCAGGAGCCTTCCATTCCTACCCACAGGGACACCTCTGGAGGAGTTCAGAAAGAGAAACAAGGAGGTCAGGGGGTCGGTGTGTTCAGTAGCGTTGAGGGTACTGAGAAGGGGCAGAGGCTGAACTCAGGCAGCAGGGAGGGTCCTTTGGAAGTGATCTGAACTTAGATGGAAGCCCAGAAAAGATGAGAAGCAGTGTCCCCCAGTATCTGAGCGAGCGTTTGAAGCAGATGGGTGGTGTGCCTGGGAAAGCCAAGTTACAGGCAGCTGAGTTGCTGGTACTGACAAGGGATGTGGCTGGCCAAGCTGAAGGCAGCATGCGTGACTACCCCAAAGGGCACAGCGAGGAATAGGTGGAGGCGCAGATCTCAGATCTGGGGGAGTCTGCAGACCCATGATCTGTGGCCAGTGGCAGCACCTCTTCCCCCAACTTGAGCGCACACACTGGCACTGAGGTGTGGCAGGGGCATCTCTGTGCCTATTATTTAGAACTTTTTTTTGCAGATTGAATGGTGGCAGAGAGCTCCGCTCGGTCCCCTGGTTGGCAGCGTCTTGCATTCGCGAGCTGCACCGGTCACAGCCGAGAAGCCACACTGTGAGCTGTGATTCAGGGGGACTATGTTTCTAGCAGGGCTCCTCTCTTGTTCTGTATGGGGCTTGACAGGTGCATCACCCACCCTCAGCACCCACCCTCATTTGCTTTCCTTCTGACCCTGCTCTCCCGAGCTAAGCCTCCAGTCTCGGAACCAGGATTCCCTGACCTCGAGTGGCTCTGGGGTCCCTCGTGCACACATGGTGGGCCCCACCGTGCTGGTTCTCTGACGGTGCAGTCCCGCCTGTCCATGGGCTTCCCAGCTGCCCGTGGCTCTGGGGGTCCTGGGGTACAGGGGACAACAGAAATGTATTTGAGAGTGCATGGACCAGTATGGGGTAGATCAGTGTGACGAGGACCTGTGTGCTTCTCCTTCGCCACATGTCAGCTAGAAGACCCTGAGCGAGCTGCTCTCCTTCCACGAGACTCGGTTTCCTCACTTGTTCAACAGCAGCTCTCGGGTTGCCAGGACAACAGGATGAAATGAAGGCAGCAGAGGGTGGTGTCATGGGCACCCCATGAAAGCAGAGCCTTCTCCCCTGCCTCCCTCATGCGGTCTCAGAGATGTCTTATGTATCACAGAGTCCCAGGCCCTGTTAACCAGAACTGCCCCTCTCGTCTCTGCACCTCCGATCTCCACCAGGCTCCTCCAGAGGGGGCGTGCTCTCCAGGGCCATGGTGGGAGACCAGTGAGCATCAAGACAGAGAGTGGCAAAAGATGCTGCTTAAACACAGACCCTGGAGCAGCTTACGTGGGGCTTGGCATCCCTCTCCCATCAGGGGGGCCTGTGCAGGGCTTGATCTCAGCGAAGGACCCTTCTGTGTGTTGGAGGTTGGGTTTCACATTTGACCTTCGGCAGGAGGTTAAGCCACATTGGGCCTAGGAGGACTTTCCCTCCGGCTTTTATGCTTGAAGATTTTCAGGTAGAAAATAAGGATAAACCTAATACTGGGTCATGAAAACCATTTACAGCCGGGGCGACCCATCTGTGTCTGTGATCTCCTGGACCCGAGCCGGGCAAGCACACACTCATTACCCACGGGCTCGTATTGGCTGGGCTAGGCCCCGACCTGTCATCAGTTTTCAGGAAACTAGACCCAAAGAATAAGGATCAGATGAGCTGCTAATGTTGGAAAAAACGCGAAGAACATGCTCAGGGTCTCCGTTTTATAGCTGCTCTTGAAGTCAGAATTGGCGATTGTAACCCAACGCCGGCCTCTGCAACGTGTTTTCAGTATTGTTGGGGTAATTGAAAGTCCAGGCCAGCCTGGCTATTAGGACTCTGAGCAGCTGCAGCCCTCGCTGGCCCCTGGCGGGAGGAGCTCACAGAGATCCTGCCTGGCCCCACAGGTACCATGGCACTCAAACAGGGCCTCTCACAAACCCTGCTCCCCACCACAGCTTTATTGGGCAGACATGAGGGGCCGGCCTTCTTGGGGACATGGACTAGTGGGGGGTTGCTCCCTTCTCGGATCAGGACACCCAAACAGGAAACCTTTCCAGGCCTTTGATGCCCAGGGGACTTCCTCAGCTCCTGGTATGAATGCGATTGTTGCCCCCCCACCCCCAAATTCATATGCTGAAGTCCTGGCTCCAAATATCTTAAAAGGAGACCTATTCTGGAAAAAAGGTCATTGCAGGTGATCGAGTTAAGATGAAGTCGTTACTGTGGGCCCTTGCCCAACATGACTGGTGTCCTTGTATGAAGAGGAAATTTAGACACAGGAAGACACACAGCGGTGTGTGGCTACTTGGCCAGCAAACCTCCGGGAGCTGACACAGGCCTGGAGCAGATGTCCCCTTGTAGTCTAGGAAGGGGTCAGCCTGGCCTGCACCTCACTCTGCCGAGGCCCCAGAGCTGGGAGGAGAGATCACTTGCCATCCAGGCTGCTGGTGTCTGGCTGTGGCTCACTCCCAGGTGCCCTCGACGATGGCCGCCTGGGCCACACTGCAGAGCTACTGGAAAAGTCACGTTTGTTCTTCCACCCTGGCAGACACTTGGGCCGTGTTCAGGTCCGGGGGAATGTCCTAGCTTAGAGAATTCTGAGTGGCCGCAGCGGTGGACAGATGCTCTGCACCACAAGGCAGCCAGTCTTACCACTTTTCCTTGAGGCTGAGCGGGCAGAAGCTCCACGCCTGGTGCAGGGGTGGGAATCCCCCTTCCTGGCAGCTGTCTTTGTAGAAAGAGACAATCCCTGGACGGGTGGAAGGACGCATATGCACCTACCTCCACCCATTCCGGCTTAAGGGCCAATGGTGGTCACGCAGTGAACCCGCAACCTGATTGTGGGCGTGGGCTCTGAAGGAACTCGTGCTGGTGTCTCACTGGGTTGAGCCAGTGGAGGTCAGAGCAGGAGTTCAGAGTAGGAGCAGTCAGCGCCCGTTTCTTCCAGTTGGACCACTGCAGTGGTGAGGGCCTTTGTGATGGAGACAAAGCCATCCTCATCCCCCACCCCTGGCAGGACACCCGTGGAGGAGAGGCAGGGGGAGGGGAAGGGCAGCATGGAGAAAGAGCAGTTCAGCCTCAGTCACACCCAGCTCTAGGTAAGCACCATGAGCCAGAAAGCTCTCCCCCAAGGCTGCCCATTGTACTCAGGATTGAGGCAAAATTAATCTTGGAGGGTCCTTTGTGCCAGAATGACATGGGCAGGTGAGGCCTGATGACCAAAGGACCCTGGTGATGAGAGTCTCAAGGCCATCCCTAAAGTTCTAGAAGCCTCCACGACATGGAAAGTTTCTACCGTAGCAAAGAAGAGCCCAGTGCTGATTTGGTGCAAGTGATGGTGCCCTAGGGTGCCACAGTACCCCCAAACCTTAGTAAAACAAGAGTCATGGTGCTAGCTCATGCAGAGGGAAGTAAGAGGGGTATGTGGGAAGGAGAGGCTGGCTTCCACCTGTTCTGCTCTCAGCTTCAGGCTGTTCCTTCCTGGCTTTGTATCTCATGGCTCCAGCACCTCCCTGGCTCCGGCATCTTCCTGGTGTTGGCACCTTCCTGGTGTTGGCACCTTCCTGGCTCTGGCACCTCCCCAGCTCAAGCACCTTCCTGATGTTGGCACCTCCACAGTTATGGCATCTTCGTGGCTCTGGCACCTTCATGGCTCTGGCACTTCCCTGACTCTGGTATCCCCTTGGTTTTTGGCATCTCCCTGGCTCCGGCATCTCCCCAGTGCTTGAAAGTCGCTGGTGCTTGGATTTAGCCCAGGAAATGTGCTGCATGGAGGGATTGACCCAGGTGTCACGTTCTCACAATTGGCCATTCTTCACACACCTGGGCTGCAGAATTTCAGAGAGGACCAAGAGGCCAGGAGGAAGCAGGGTCTTATGGGGTGACTGTCGGGCTGGAAAGGAGAGGTGGAGAGGGGGAGAGGGGAGCGAGAAGGAAAGCCACAGCCCAGGTGACTTGCAAAGCCTCCTACCTGGGCCTCTGTTGAAGAAATCCCCTCTGCGGTCCTGTCCTCAGAGCCAGCCTCTCCAGTGAATCGGGCCTTTATGAGTAGTGCAGCCTCAGCTGGGAGAGTCATGGCCCTGCACCCTGGGCTCCGGGCTGCGAACAGCAGCCCTCAGACATTTCCCTCTCATCCAATTTACCACCGTCGCCATCTTTCAACACCAGCGCTGCGGCCTTGCCCAGTGGGCCTGCCCAGAAACGCCGCTACAGTGAGAGGTGTTCCCAGGAGACAGAGGACTCTGGGTGCTGCCCCTCCTCTTGGGAGGCCGGCCCAGGGTCGCCTCTTCTGATGGCTCCACAGAGGAACACCTTCCTTGGAGGAAGCAGTGGCCTTGGCTTCTCTGTCTCTGGTGTGGGACACAGAACTTGGGCAGATTCCTGGGCCCTGAGGCAAAGACTCCCCTTCCCCCAGCCGCGAGGAATTCCAGGACAGTGACGTGGTGATCCTTGAGGGCCCTCCTGGTTACATTTTCTGTGATTTTGGAAGGGCCATTGTGGGTCTGGGTGGTTTGGGCTTTACGCAGGCCAGACCCTCCACCTGTCGTTGGTAGGTGGGTAAAGACGGAAAGCTCTATTTGTTCCATGACAACATCTGTCTGGAGCCAGCAGGATCTTTGGATCTTTTCTCTGGGGACGCTCAAGGGTAGTCTGAAGATCCCATGAAGGACGCTGTGAGCTCAGGAGGCCGCTGCCTTCCCCATTGTCAGTGGGCGGTTGTGAACCTCAATCAGCACCTGACGGGAGGTGGGAAAGGACTCGTCTCTGCCTGTCTCCTGAGCCTCATAACACCTTTGGGTGCTCTGAACAAACATAGTGTGCACACACAGAAACACGGTACATGTGAACACCTGCGCATGTGAACACATGTACGCAAAGAGGTACACAAATCACACATTCTCAGAAAAGAAACTTATGCTGGCACACACACACACACACACACACACACACACACACACACAGAGATACACACACACACATACACATGCATGTGCACACACACACACACAGATACACACACACACACATACACATACATGTGCACACACACACACACAGATACACACACACACACATACACATACATGTGCACACACACACACACAGATACACACACACACATACACATACATGTGCACACACACACACACACAGATACACACACACACACACACACACACACACACACACACACTTCATGGCCTTCCATGGTTTTCTGCAGACTTTATTTATTTAATTATTTATTCATTTTTGACCTCCAGTTTGGAGACCCTGCTTCTCAGTCTTGGGCTCTCTACAGGCTAAATCTTATTTATACATTTTATTTCCTTTGGGTTTCGTCTTTGGTTGACTGGACCACATCTTCTAGTAGCTTTCTGAGAAAGGGTTCAGGCCTCTGAAATTTTCTACGTTACATCAATACTTCTGAAGACTGGAAATAGTTGCCCTCAGTTTTGAGAGTTGACTCTGAGCATCTACTTGGTCTTATTCCTGATTCTCTGCCTTTTCTCCCTCTCTGGTAGCTCCCAGGTGCCTCTCCTTCCTCCACTGCTGGTACCCACATCTCCAGCTACGGACATCTGGGTCCTCCTTCCTTCAGCTTAGTGCTTTGGCACTTTTGTTGAGTTTCATCTTTGATCTCCCTGGCCAGCTGCCAGACCCCAAAATCTACCCTTTCATTTCACCCATTTCCCTTCTTGACAAGAGGCTGAGTGGCACATCTGGAGAATGGTGGCTCCTGGCTTCACCTCGGAGTGCAGCCTTTGGCAGGTGGCTCAGACTCTTCGGTCCTCCTTGGTAGGCGGGGCTTGGTAGGAAGATCTTCCCTTAGTGGTCCGGGGAACTAAACGAAGTTTATTCAAGCTGAGAGCAAAGAGAAGCTCTTAAGTGGGAACCAGGTGGGCTTTGTCCCCGCGTGCCTGGTGGGGCCCACAGGCAGCATGCACCTCCTCCTGCAGTGGCTGGCAGCCTGTCTCACTCCCACTGTCCCAAGGCCAGCTGTCATGCTGGGGGCCACGCCCCCCCATATGGGCTCTTTGAGTGGGTTATATGCCCGTATGTTAACGTGTAGAGGTCTAGGTGGGCAAGTCTCCCCCATACATGCCAAGGAACACCGTGGCCTGGCTAGCCCAGACATTCTCTCACCTCTGCTCCAGAGAAAGGAATCTTGGGACCTCAGTCACAGACAGGGACCCCAAACCTAGCAGCCCCTCTGTGTAGCCCTCTTCCCAGTGGCACATTCTTTCATCATCAGTCCCAAGCCAGCCACAAAATCTCACTGGAGATTAATCTGTCTCGAGTCCCGCCAACCTCTGAGTCCCTGTGGACTCGGGCCGTGATGGCCCTTGCTCTCCTAGGCCTCTCCACATTGGCGGGACGCCAGCCTCACAAGCTCCTGATTTATTGTCTTTGAAACAACCTGCAGATGTGGGACTTGTCTGCTGGCTGTTGCCAATTAAAGTGTTCCTGGGCACTGGCCCTCCTGGCCTGCCCTGGCCTCTCTCCTTGCTTGGAGGGCCCGTTGCACTCAGGCTTGGTATTGGGTGCACCCCAATTGGGTTGGTTCTGGGTAGCCCCGGGGCGGGTCATCTCTGGTGTTCAGCCCCCAAAAGGGAAGGGTTTTGCTCTCTGCATCTGGCGTTTGGTCACCAGTGGCAAGGGGCCTGGAGTTGTCTTCCACCAGCACCAGCTCCTACTGGTTCTGGTTTGGTGGCACAATCCCCGTCTCTGGGAAGGAAGTGTACCCAGCATGGGGTGTGGATATTACACATCTGCATGAAGCCAAAATGAGAAGCCAGCATGTGCTGGGGCTTGTGAAGGCCTCTGCTCACCCCAGCCCTTGTCCTCTGCAGATGGGCTAAGGCGGGCAAAAGCCGCCGGTCGCAGGGGCGCTCTAACATCTGCGAATTCTGGCTGTGTTCGGACTTCTGTTGAGAACATCTGGAAAGTAAGTGCCTTATTTTAAAGTAGACACACATTCCTTACTAACACACACGTCAGGAGCTCCTCTTTGCCAGCCCTGTGCATTTGTTGGTGGACAATTGTGCAAGAGGCAGGACATGTGGAAGGGACCCCCAGATCAGGTGGGATCCACCTTGGAGCACACCTACGCCAGCTGTACCCCTTCTCCAGATGGAGGGTCCCTCTTGCTTACTGTGCTGCGGCCGCAGCAGGGACTCAGGACCAGTGTGGGGACTCAGGACAGGTCCCTCTGCTCACCAGCACTGCGGTATCCAGCAGGGTTTCTGCTCCAGGCAGGACAGGGCATCTGCCTTTCTTCTTTGCCCTTCTGCGGTTCCCTCCAAGCTGCTGCTCCTTGGCCCTAGAGAGGCGACTCAGGCTTCGCACAGGTGACTCCCGTGTGCTTCCCTCTATCCAGGCCCAGGCCAGTCCTCTGCCCTGGATGGAGCTTGGGCTCCAGGGTCAGGTCTGAACCGTCAGGACAGGACCCAAGGTTCCTGATGGCCCAGTGGGTGGGGCTGCGCTCAGGGTGGTGACCTGAACAGGTCACGATAGTCCCTGCAGCTTCTGCACAGCTAGTGGGAACATGAGGACGAAGAAGTGAGTCTGTATAGGTGTGTAAGCATGGGTGTGTAGAGGGTATGTGAATGTGTGTGTGTGAGGGCATGTATGTGAGTGTGTATGTGTATGAGAGTGTGTATGTGTGTGTGAGCATGTGAGCGTGTATGTGTGTGTAGTGTGTATGTGTGTGTGAGCATGTGAACGTGTATGTGTGTGTAATGTGTATGTGTGTGTGAGCATGTGAGCATGTATGTGTGTGTAATGTGTGTGTGTGAGCATGTGAGCATGTATGTGTGTGTAGTGTGTGTGTGTGAGCATGTGAGCATGTGTGTGTGTGTAGTGTGTACGTGTGTGTGAGCATGTGAGCGTGTGTGTGTGTGTAGTGTGTATGTGTGTGTGAGCATGTGAGCATGTATGTGTGTGTGTGTGTGAGCATGTGAGCATGTGTGTATGTGTAGTGTGTATGTGTATGTGAGCATGTGAGCATGTATGTGTGTGTAGTGTGTATGTGAGCATGTGTGTGTGTGTATGTGTGTGTGTGAGGGTGAGTGAGTTTGATGAGTGTGTACACACACCAATTTTCAGTTCTTTGCTTCTTGGAATACAAACAGCAGAGACTGTGGCCACATTTCTCGTCTGGGCTCAGCTGTAGGCCCGGGGGTTCAGCAAGGGCCTCTAGTCCCTGGAGACTGTGCATGTGGTTCTGAGTGCATCATTACACTGAGCACAACTCCTGGTGTGTGTGCACGTGAGTGTCTGCATGTCTGCATGTCATCATACATGTTGGGGCGCATGTTCAGACACACATGTGTGTCAGTGTGTTGGCATGTTCCTGTAGGTAAGCATCATGCATGTGCTGCCCAACAGAGAGTGTTACCGTGTCAGTATGCATGTGTGTTCGTGAGGGCACCAATCACCACGTGTCAGCATCGCTCACGGGGCCACTGTGTATATGCATACACGTGTATGTTGGAATATGTGACACAAGGCTACTCCTGTTAGGACCCTCATGCAGACTGGCCTGGGGCCTCACAGTGTGCTTTGGCCAGGACAGAGAAGTCATGGCTTATGTCAAAGAAATTTCAGTAGGAGCCCTCCCCAGCAGATGCCCGAAATCTGATAACCTGTCTCCACCGAGAACTTAACAGCCATGTTAAAGGCTCTTAAAACTTTCCCTAGAGATCCAACAAGTGTTTCGTTATGAAAATGCGGCTGTGTATATCCGTAGAGGTTCGAAGGAGCCTGGTCTTGCAGCCATGCCTTTAACGTCTGCATGCAGCGAGGCAAGGGTCGCCTGGGGTGTGGAGGGACTTGAGGAGTGCAGGCCCCAGATTGGGAATGATCCAGCCCTGGTGGCCACCTTCTTGCAGACCCTCTTCCCATAGGACTGTTATCCTGAAGTTCTGGGTCTCTGGCCAGTGCCAGGGTGCGGAGCAGAGCCCGGGGGAGAGCGCTCCACTCTCATTATTCCAGAGGCAGGAAGTCTGTAGCAAGACTTCTATCTGCAGAGTGAGCACCCGTCCTGCCGGGTGTCAAGTTCTTACCTAGATGAGGAGCCACATTCCCAAGCTGGCCAGGGCCACTTCAGATCTGTCCATCAGAGCAGTGCAGGCCCCCTTGTTGCCCCTGAGCCCTTGTGCCCTGGCTTTTCGTACTTTCTGATCATCAAGCCACCTGCTCCTCCAGCCTAGCTCCTGGTATAGGAGGCTGATTTCCCCGCCTCCCTGAGAGTGATCATGAGGGTGAGGATGGGGGACAGGAGTAGAGAAGCGGGCATATTGCTGATTGGCCCTGGGCAGCTGCTGAGCTGAGAGAGGACTTCTGTGAGGGAATCACACAAGGCAGAAAAGACAGACAGAACTCAGCAGCTGCCACTTCTCAGCTGCAAGGCTGTGAGTGAGCGTCCACACGGTCCTCCCTGGCCATCTGCTGGGACAGCGCTCACCAAGGTCACGGTGCCCTCTGTGGCCAGCTCAGCCACAGGACAGTCCGTTAGCTACCTACCCTTGCTCTCTGACCATAAAGTGACCCATAAGGCCATGCTATTAGACTTTTAAAAATCCGAATCCGTTTAAAGTGCACTCTCTCACACATACAAAGTGGCCCCAGACAATATGTCACATGAAGTAAGAGCAAACCATGCCCCTAGCATCCCAAATAGCGGGGGAGTCCTTATATTTCCAGAACCCCGTTGTAGAGTGTTTTATCAATAAAAAACCGAGCTGGTTTGTATGAGTTTTCCAGCAGCGTACAGCAAGGGGGTCCTCACTGGTTTTGGGCACAGACCTAGGTGACCTGTTTCCTCTGCCACTGTGCGGTATGAAGGGAGTTGCGGGAGTCAGCGTGGTTCAGCTCCTCAGCACTGGGACCGAGGCTGACACTGGGAGAGGACACGGCTCGCTGCCTTATCCTGGTCCTCCACCGGAAACCAGCTATGGAAGCCGGAAGGCCAAGCCCACTGGCCTCTGGGTCAGGGTTCTGTCACTACATTGCCACACCCAGCGTCTGCGTGGCCGAGATGTTCGGCGGGTGTCGCCCGCCGCAGCCACGGCTTCTGTTACTGACAGAGCCTTGGGCATCACGGTTTAATGGATTAGTTAAAGTGATGTGAAAAACGGACCTCTGATTTACGACCTGCAATTTTTTGCTGACTGTGGCATGCTTTTTTCCAAGGCCTAGTTTTAAAATCTCGGGCACATAAGGCGAGGTTGTTCCTCTGGCTGCCCTCGGGGCTCATCCGTGGCCCCTTTGCCCAGGGCCCCTCCAGACCTTTAAACAGGAAGTTTAATTT
This sequence comes from Cricetomys ansorgei, assembly GCA_026225945.1. Taxonomy (NCBI): domain Eukaryota; kingdom Metazoa; phylum Chordata; class Mammalia; order Rodentia; family Nesomyidae; genus Cricetomys; species Cricetomys ansorgei. The sequence goes on from JAMJFZ010000484.1 coordinate 1,439,727, forward strand.
TATAGAATTAAAAAAGAGAAAATGGTACTTAATTATCGGGCTGTGAAACAGCGTTGCCCTTTCTTAATTTTAGTAGCTAATAAAATGCCGGGCCTGGAGTTAACTACTTCTGGTCCAAACGCCTTACAGTTTGGGCTATTTGAATAGAATATTTTATGAACTGTTAGATATTGCACTATGGTTTTAAACTCTGCTATGACATATTTCTCTCAAGATTTATTAGGATTTTTTATTTAAAACAATATATTAAACAGGGGAGAAAAAGTAATCTTAGGTAAAATTCAAATATTAGCAAAACATAGCACGGATCTAAAACCTCCCTCATTTGAAGTTCTCCCCTCTCCACCCCCTCCCCTCCCCACCCACCTTCGCCATAAAAAACATGGCCCCGGGGAGCAACGGCCACAGCTGCATCATTAATTCAACATGTCCTCCAACCTGACTCCAATCAGGGACCAATCTCAAGGCCAGTTGCCACTTAAGTGGCTTTATGGAAACAGAACAATGAGCCACGATGCATAAAGAGGCCTGCGTGCCTTCCCTCTTCCCAGCAGGCTCTGAGGATGGCCACACGGGCCTGTGCCTGGAGATGGCCAGAGGTCAGGGGCCCTAACCCCGCCCAAGGCCCGTTTCTCAGTGGTGTGCTGCCCGGTTCTCTTGAGAGGCCTGCTCTTTCCTCTTCTCCTCATGACGGTCTTTGCTGTGGAGGACCTACTATGTGCCAGCACAGGGAATTGTATCTTGGTGGAACCCAAGCTCCGAGGCAGCAGAGGGAGGGGTGTGAAGCCAAGAGTCTCCCCACCTGGGAGGTAGGAAGGAGGACAGAAGAGACGCTAAGAGCTCCTGTTCTCACTAGGTAACACGTGTTCAAAGACAGAGTGAAGCGTCCCGTTCACGGTGCATCCCGTGAATCACGGTGCACGGTAAGGTTCCGACTCAGCACTGGTTCTGGTGCTCTGGGGAAGACGCAGAGCGAGGAACGCAGCCTGGCTCTGGGAGGGCCTCATGGGGGAGGAGCCCTGTAAGAAGCAGAGCTGGGGACTCCAGCGGTAAGTGGGGGAGCCCAGGGTCTCCTGCCCTTGCTTTTTAACTCACCTAAGAGCTTTCCCTTAGTGCTAGCCTTACTCAAGCTGGAGATGGCAGGAGGGGGCTGGTCAGGCCCGCCCTCATAGCATGGACCAGGCAAGCAAAGAGCGTATTTACAGCTTGTGGTTAAGCATGATGAAGCCAGTGCTGAGGGGTCCTCACTCTGTCTCCACTGACCCTGAGGCATTTCCATGGAGACGTCAACGCGTGGTCCAGGCAGCTACTGCCCAGCTCGGGAGGCAAGCTTGAAGATGGAGGACCAAGGGGCAGGGAGCAGGTGCTGGCGAGGAGGATGACAGGTGACGGCAGGGCAGCGTGCTGGAATCGGTGTGATCGTTGGGAGCTGTGGGCCCAGTCCAGGGCCAACGAATGTCTGTCTGCCCACCATGCCCCTCATGAGAAAGCCATTCTGTTTGCACACAGTGCCCTGAGGAGCATCTGCTGCTCTCCATGGTCACTGGGTGCCAGATAGCCTTGGGCCAGCTCCGCTTCCAATCGTGCGCAAGCCAGCAGGAAGTCATCCTTGTCAATTACAGCCTCCCGTCAGCTGTGTGCCTACCCGTTAGCCGTGTGTGGTTAGCTGATTTGTGGGCCTTTGAGGCTTTGAGCAAATATCAGCGATGGAAGCCTAGCATCGGGCTGTAGGACCCATGTACGGCTTTTATTGTCTCCCCAACGCCCACACGCTCAGTCAGGATCAGCCTGTGGTGATGTCCCCACACTGCAGGTGTAGTATACAGCAACCAGGCCATCTTTGTGCTGACCAGAAGGCAACAAGAGCTCTGAGCTGGCACTGGCTGCCTCTCACCTGGAAGGTGCCAGTCGGTGCACAGCGGGTCACGCCTGTGCGAAGGGAGCTTTGCAGGTCTGAGGGCTTTAGGAACTGTTATGGCTGCTTTGCTGGGAGCCAAAAAGAAAGAGGGCTGTGCTGTTTCCTTCCCTCCCTCCCCCTTCTTCCCCTCCCGCCATCCCTGTTTTTTTTTTTGTAAACTGTGTCTCTGATCACTAGCCCCCTGCCTCAGCTCCCCAGGTGCTAGGGTTGCAGTTGAACACAACTGAACACGGCCACCACTCTACCCTCCTCACACCTATTCTTCCTGGAGCCAGTCCCTGGGCCATCAAATTGGGGACATCCTCTCCCTGGGCGAGAGGCTGTGCGAGCAGCTTGGCAACAGACAAGGGGCTGGGCTGGATGTGGGGTCAGAGCAAGGCTCCTCCAGGAGGTCGACCAGTGCCCCCTGCTCCCCAGTGTGCACACACACTCAGAATCTCAGGATGAGCCCTTATTCAGTCTTTCAGAGGTAATTAAGACGAGGCCATCCTGGATTGGGGTGAGCCCTAAACCCCACAACAGGTGTCCCAAGAATGAGGGAGGCGGCATGGAGCACACTCAGAGGGCGAGCTTGAGGACAGTGGAGGCAGAGGTACGATGCAACCATAAGCCAAGTGCGATTAGAAGCCAGCAGAAGCTGGCGGAGGCAGGGAGGGTCCTGCGTACATCTCAGAAGCATCCCGTTCCGGCTGGTGTCTGTCTTAACAGGGTGTGAGAGGACAGAGACGTCACATGCTTTAGTGACTTCTCAGATCTATGTGGTCATGTAGCCGTGAGATATTGCAAAAGAGGGGTGACTGTTTGCCTAGAACCCCAACACACCATCTCTCCAGGCTTGTCCTGGGTGGCAGGAGAGGGTCGGTGTACAGGTACGGCTACCAGCCCACTCTGATTCAAGCTTTCCTCGAGCGGAGCCAAAAACTGCCCTGCTGTCCACCATGGAACTGCTTCCTGTGTTTCTGGCAGCTCAAGCCGCCCAGCCAGGAAGCCTGCAGCATGGAGCCGGGTGCCCCACACAGCCTCAGGAAGTGTTGCTTTCACCTTAGAGACAAGGCCATTAGCGGGGGAGCAAGAAGAAGCTGTCTTGGTACCAAGGCAGGTGAGTAGCCATGCCCAACATTTCCTATTCCCTTGAGGCTGCAGGCAGGGGTGAGGCAGAGAAGCACACCTGGAGCAAAGGCCAGCTGTGAAGTGTCCTAGAAGCTGCACGAAGCTAGCCTGGTGCCAGGCAATGCCAGCGGCGCGGGATTCAAGGGACGGGAGCTGGCCTGGCTCTTGGTTGCGAGGAGGATGAACACTGCCTGAGGAAGGAGCAGAAGGCACAGAGGCAGGGGTAAGCCAGAGGGCTCCTGGGAGAGAGAGCCCCAGCAGCCAGAGCACAGCAGACCCCTCACATCTGGCCGTCTGCGAGGGCTCCCCTTACCTTCTAAAGTGCCCGGCGTGCCCAGGGGACTCCCCCAAATCTCATAAATGCCCTGCTTTGTTTGGGGCAATGCCTGGGTTGGTTTTGATTTCCTTCGGGCCGGCCCTCCCATCCTCACTTGGAAGTAAATGGAGCCGTCTAGGGTCTATTTTGAGTAACCTCTGAGCTCAAAAATACTTCTGAAATGATAAAAGCCTCTTGGAGAGGCATTTAATGCTGTCTTCAAAGGCGAAATTAGGATGGAAATAGGACCCGCTACCCTTGCAGGAGCGCGAGAAGGGCAGGCCTTGGGGCAGTCGCAGGCCCTTAGCGAGAAGTGAAGAGGACTGAGCAGCTGCGGGCTGGAATTCCAGCTTGGGCCCAGGGCGTCATCTGGGATTAGAATTTTTGCAGAGGAATAGTGGCAGCCATGGAAAAAGTACCCTTGGCTAGTCCTAACACAATCCCCCCAGGCTGCTTGCTGCCATTTCTTCCAAGATCAGCTCTGTCAGGATGGAGATGGTGGGCTGGGCAGGAGCTGGGCTTCTGCCAGGGCGAGGGTGGGGGTGGGGGGGACGAGATGCAGTGAGCAATGGTCTGAGTGGGGCTATTTATAGCCCAGCGCTGCAGACCAGACCGGGAGAAACTCCGGGGCCCTGCACAGCTTTCTCTCCTGTCCCTTCCCACCCTGCCACTCCCTCCCAAGCATCCGGAATGTGCTCTGTGGTCAAACATGTCAGAAGAGTCTGAGAAGTGGGGGCCGGTGCGGCAGAGATGGCGGCCATGTCGGATCCATATGGAGGTCATTATTGGCCCTGGGAGGCTGTGTTGGGGCTCCGATGTCCAAGGTGACAGCTTGTACCACTGAGGGTGTGGGGGAGGGTTGAACAGGAAATGGCTAGGCTGGTCAGGAGTCCCAGTGAATGAAGCTTATTGCTAGGCCAAAGCTGGCAGAAACTGGGCCCAGAAAGCAGAAGTCTCCATGCTGGCCAGTGAGGCTGGGCATCTGCCGGCAGAGGTGACAGGGAGACCCAGAGGCTGGGTGTTGCACTTGGTGTCTGCCCTCTGCCTCCCTGGCTCTTCCCGCATCTTCCCCGTCTCCCTATTATGCCCTGAGCCGCTGGCCTCCTTTTGGCGCTTTGCTTCTGTGCACCTGCCGGGTTCCTCCCGCCCTCTTTTCCCAGTGTGCCTGACTCCTACTCTTCCTCTCCCGTAGTGGTGACACTCAGATATTTGGTTTGAAGGGATCTATTGGTTTCCGGGAACCAGCTATAGCAGGACAGAATGTGAGCTGCTAGAGAGGCAGGGACCTTTATCCTGTGCCATCTTTATTCCTGGAGTTCTTGCCAGCCCAGGAACACAGCTGGAGTCCACTCTGCTGCACCGGCCCTGGGACACCGCCCTTTCCCAGAAAGGCTGGTGCTGCCGGGACCTGGCAGGCTCACTTTCTTTTATCATCTAGTCTCCTTTCAAGGCCCCGGACCACACAGCCTGTGTGTCTGACTCAGCGAAGTATTGATGAGAAGGTATGAGTGATGGCGGACAGTTCAGAGCACCCTTCTTCGGAGGGCCCCTGGGAAGGTGGGGCAAAGGCAGTCTGGGTAGAAATCAACAAGGAAGGGAAGTGTTGGAGCAACAAGTCTCAGGAGAAGATGCAGTCTCAGAGAAGGAATCCAGGCGTCGGACAACCCTCAGTTCTTCTAATTACCGACGCGGTGTCTCCAGTCACACATGGGCAGCCCTGGTCCCCCAGGTCCTTAGCGCTCCCAATGATCGCCAGAAACAAATATAAGTCCTCTCTGGAGGAGGCTAGCACGATTCTTAGTTTTGGTTATTTTAGTCAAATATATAATGTCTGGTCTTCAACAAAAACCAACTAGACACACAGAGATAAGATAGTATCGATAAAATATGAGAAACCAACAAGCAGTATAAACAGACAGAAACCCAAATATTGCACTTTTTAGACACAAACATTATCTGTGTTTAATATGTGTGAGGAGGTAAAGTTAACATGTTGGAATGGCTATGGAAAACTAAAAGCTGTAGAAAAAAGCCAAGTGGATGATTAAGGACTAGAAACTTCAATAATTAAAATTAAGGACTTAGTAGCTGTCTTGAGCAACAAATTAGACATAGAAGAAGAGAATTTAACGAGCAAGAAGGTGTGTGAGGAAAAAAAAATCCAGACTGAGGCGTGTAGAATTAAAACACAGAGGAGGAAAATTTAGGATGCGCAAGGGATACAGCGAAATTACACATTCTTCTAGTCAGATGCCAAGGGAGAGGCAGGAGAGACCAGAGAAGCAACATGCAGGTTAGTAATTGCCAAAGCTATTTTAAATCATTGAATTCTTAATGCTCACGATCTCATTTAAGAAGCTCTCCAGCCCCTAACAGATCTGTGAGAGTTGAGGCTTCGAATGCGGGAAGGGATACAGAAAGACGGAGAGGACCTCCATGCTAAGTGACCTGTTTCTATCTGGCGCGCTGGACAAATGTGGCCTTCCTCCAGCTCTCTACTCCTCTTTCTCTCCCCTACCTCTGTACCTGAGTCACTGAGACATTGGAGCAAGCACTGAAAAACTAAAAGAACAACAAGAGAAATATTTAAACAACCAGAGGACAAGATCTTTTACTTTCAAAGGAGCCACAACTAGACCCAACATTAAAGTACAGAAAGAAAGCAGAGGGTGAAGCAGTCTCTCCACAGCTGCAAGCACAAGTCAGGCTCATACCCTACATTCTAAGGCTGGAAGAGCACGCATTCAAGACCAACCTAGACCACACAGCAAGAGCCCATCCTAAGATTCATCCTAGATTTCTTATTTCTTGAAGTCTAGGCTGTGAGTCTTAGCCAATGGCTGAACTATCTCTTTGGACCCAGCCTAAAAAAGAGGTGAAACAGAGGGAGAAACCCCCAAGGGTCAAGCATGCAGGCAGGAATGCAGGGCATTAGATAGCAACATGTTGCCTAGTTTATGTAAATACTGATTACTTAAACAAAACTTCCTAATGGATTTAAGAAACATACAACTAGGGTCTATAATATGTAAGAAAACATAACACCTAATGTAAGTCAAAGGGGTAGAATGAAACTTTCTAAACATTTTCATGATTCTATAAGAGACATCACATTTGGTCCAGACAAGGCTAGATGATGCAATCTCTAGGGTAACGTCTTAATGAGCAGAAATCTATGTGTAACTGATATCTGTGCAGATAACAGAAGCAGACTAATAAAAAATAGAATCAACACAAAAGAAGCAAGAAAAGAGAAGAAAGGGAGTACAGACTTTTCAGGGTGAATAGAAAAAGACTAAATAGACCCATAATTACACTAAATGTAAATACATCAAATTATTTCATTAAAGAAAGGGATTGCCATATCCAATAATAATAAAACCCCAATACTTTTTGTTTATGAAAGTCACAAAACCAAAATCTAAGTATATATCATTTATAAAAACCTGCAGATATTCAGTCTAATTTAGAAGGGCATAGAGGAGCTGAAATAAAGGCCAGGACTGGTTGCATTAGAAAGCTGGAGTGGCTTCATAGAGTTTGGATAAAGTCAACAGCATTAATAAAGGGAGAGGGGAAAGAGGGAGGAAGAGGGAGAGAAAGAAAGAGAGGTACGCTGACAAGAGTTTTCCACGAAGACATGGATTTTAAGCTCATACTCACTCAATAGCAGTTCCGGAATACATAAACAAAAGATGACAGAATAAAATGAAGACGCTGATGAATGCACAGGAAAATGGATGATTTTTGTTTGTTTGTTTTTGAGACATGGTTTCTCTGTTGTAACTCTGGCTGTTCTGGAACTCACTTTGTAGACCAGGCTGGCCTTGAACTCCCAGAGATCTCCCTGCCTCTGCCCCTTGAGTGCTGGGATTAAAGGCGTGTACCACCACCACCCAGAAAAATAGGTGATCTTTATCACAAATTCTTTACAAGTAATAGAACAAGTAGACAACGCTAACTAAGGGTATAGAAGATTTAAATAATACAATTAGCGACTTGAACTAATGAGCACAAATGCACCTTGTAATGGGAAAACATCACGGCTGAAGAAATGGCTTAGCAGTTAAGAGAGCTTACTGTTCTTGCAGAGAACCCAAATTTGGTTCCCAGAACTCATAGGGACTGTGACTCCAGATTCAGATGATCTGATGACCTCTTCTGGCCATCATGGGTACTGCACTCACATGTACATACACACACACACACACACACACACACACACGCACGCACGCACACACGCACACACACATGCACACACACACTCACACACGCACACACATGTACACACACGCGCACACACACACACATACACACACGCACACACACGCACACACACGCACACACACGAGTACATAAATAAAAATTAATATCTTTTTAAAAAAGAGAAAACAAAATTTTAAATAAAATCACACACACAGTGCCCACAAAATTAAGAGCACGCAAGAACATAAAACAAATTTCACTTTAAAGGCGTAAAACCATAAGAACATGGTCTGATCACAATGAACTATGATTATTTGAAAAAAACAAATGTAAGAAGCAATAAACTCAGAAGACTGAGAATTTACAAATCTATCCGAAGAAATCACATTGGAAATATTTCTTTTAACTTAATTACAATAAAATTCCTTATACCTGGGCGGGATGGAGTTTAACTCACTAAAAGGAAGGCAGACTGAAAGTCAATTATACGTACAGCTATTTCAGGAAACCAGTTCTGAAACCAAAGTCAGTAAAAGACATGGAATAATAAAGAGAAAAATAGATAGAATAAAAAAAAGGAGCAAAACAGTCACAAACAGCAGCTGAGATGAAGATCCTAGAAAGGAAACTCCAGTTCTGCTCAGCTTCCCTGCTCAAATCCGGCGCGTAGGAAATTACAGACACTTCCAGAGAAGGGAAAGGAAATCTCTTTCCTCAGTGTGCTTGGTGAACCTGGCATAATTTTGATGCCAAAACTTAGTGTAGACATTCCAAGAAATTTCTCCTATACCAACCTATCAGCCAAGATGAGTATGAATCTGCCTAGCTTTAGAAGATGCCTGAAGTTCCAGAGCTGGCTCTTCTGGGCCAACTGCACCGAGGTCAAGGCTAGCCCTACTGAGGCAACTGCACCGAGGACAAGGCTAGCCCTACTGAGGCAACTGCATTGAGGTCAAGGCTAGCACATCTGGAGCAACCGAACAGAAGCCAAGGCTAGCTAGCTCTTTGGGAAACTCCATGACCTCACCTGTGACCGTCTTTGGCCATCTCTATGACTGGAGAAGGCCTGTGTGTCTTTCATTCAGGAGCAGGTAGGCAGTGAATCCTACCTGTGCTTGGGAACCAGGTGATCGGAAGCAGAGCAGGTGACATCTCTGACAGCCATTCTCCATTGAGGCAGCAGGTGGATCAGGCCCAGGGGAGGAAGGAATTTCTACTTCCTGCATTATCACAGTGGCAAGGCAGAAATCATGGCCTCACAGAACAAATGCTGCTTCCCATCATTGCAGGCGCTCACCAACCTGCGAGAGGTTGTCTGAAGCAGAGGTGTCTTCAGCCTGCACCAGTCAGTAGACACTGTGAGGGAAGTCCTGTGTGCAGGGCCCTATTCCACTCCCCCTGAGTCCACAGCTGGTGCGGTGTGGCCAGTGATGGCTTTGGTCTGGTGACTTCATGAGCAAGCTTCAGAGTCTGGGCAGAAGCCGGGATTCCCAGCTTAGATCTCACTCTCAGAACAGAAATGGACAGACAGGATACAGCCTAGAAACAGCATCTGCCTCCATCTCTGTGACCTACTGGGATGCCTCCTGGTTAGAGTCACTACTGTCCAGCTGCCAAGGCCCAGGACACATGCCACTGGCCTGGCACGAATCCCCAGATTTTATACAAAATTTGGAGAGAGAATGGGAGGAGAATAAGGGACACCTTGCTGGACTGAGGTACTAGGGTTCTTCCCACCTCTCTCCTGGTAGATGTCTGGGGACTTGCTGCCAGCCCTCCTATTGGGGACACATGTCCCCAAACAGAAGAGTTCATGTCACACACTATAAACAAAGCCTCATCAACCACGAGGGGCAGCAATCTGGGAGACCATGTGCTTCCTGAAGTCTTGAGACCATGGCTGGTGTGTAAGCATCTGAATCCCTGGCCCATGCTCACCGGAGGAAGGTCCAGCCTCTGTGAGGTAGGCCTCTAAGTGGCACTTCTGTTTCCCTCGTTGCTCAGGGCCATTTGCTGTCAATCCGCTGTCACGGGTGTTTTGACATAGGAAGGCCAGGTTTGCATACTTCCACCGTAAGTGTCCCTCCTCCTGAGCCACTGTTGGTAGAGAGATGGGAAATCCGATGTCGGTGACAACCCGCACGTAGAGGTGTGGTGCATCACACAGCTGCTGGGGCCTGGCCAGGCGCTGGGTCTCACTGGATTTGGTTGGACACTGTCCTCTCTCTGCTGGGTCCAATGGTGGCTATAGGTCTCTGGAGACCTGCCTGGTCTATAATTCTGCTAGTGATGATAGGTCAAGTGGCTCTGAGGTTCCCCACATCCATTTCAGGAGCAGAGGTCACCTTTCAGCAAGCCTCTGTGTAATGGGCTGAATTGTACTGGTCGCCCATCTGCTGAAGTTCTGAGTCCCCAAGACCCTAGGATGTGGCTGTGGTTGGAGACGGTCCTTACAAGACTATTTATGTTAAAACAGGTCATTAACTGGGCCTGAGTCTGGTCAGGTTGGCATCTGTATAAGAAGAAACCATAACAGTATTTAAGGACCCTGGGAAAAGACAGAATCTACCAGCCAAAGAGAGGTCTCAGGAGGCCCTGACCCTGCCTTGCCCATGAACTCCCAGCTCCAGGACTGTGAGAGCTCACTGCCTGCAGGTGGACCCCACCTGCAGGCTTTGCTATGGTCAGCCTAAGCTGACCAGCGCCACCACCTAGAGTCCCTGATGCCAAGCATCCTCTGCCGAGGAGCGATGGAGCTGGTGTGGAGAGGGGGGTGGCAATAATGTTGTGTAAACAGGATCCAGACACAGGGTGTCACTAGCTGGTCAAGCAAATATTTGCTCAGAGCTTTCTAAAGGTGAGCAACACACAGTGCCCATCCTCACGGAGCAGACGGGCTATTAGTGGAATTAATAGTCACTCAGAGAAGCTAATGAGAACATATGTGACCATTTGCGCGGTTGCTCAGCAGATACTCAATCTCTCCCATTGCCGTGGGGTGGGGCAGCTGGCTTGGCCCCAGTGACTTCGCAGGCCAAAGGGGATGCTGGAGACATGGCGTGACCAGAGTTTCCCTCCCTGCTAAGAAAATGCTCTGGAAAGACTCACCAATGTCCTGCAGCCAAGGCCTTAGGGTGCACTCTGTTGGGGTGCTGTAAGCTCCCCTGCGGCCCTAGGTAGCGTTTCTCTGCTGAACCAGATGGGGAAGGAGTTCCCTCCAATCTGCTTGAGTGTGAAGACCATGGGTTGCACGGAGGACCTATCTTTGGGGGTCTTTGCTACAGGGTTTTTCTGACCTCACCTGGGACATTTGGAGGACAGGAAGGACCATGCATGGCAGTATCCGATCCTGAAAGTCCCTCTAGAAGGGTGCATATAGTCATCATGTCCTAGAAGGTTAGGGAAAGAGACCACCACTCCAGAACAGGGTCAGCGAGTTATATCCCGCAAACACAGTCTGGTCCACGGCTGTTTCACACAACCATGACCCAAAGGAGGCTTTTACAGCTCTAAGTCTATAAAATGAAAACTAAAGAAAGAGAAATTCCATTCCGTGCAACATTCAAGCGAAATTTAGGCTGCGCGTCGGACTGTTTTATTACGATGTAGCCACACCCACTTACGACGTAACCACACCCACATACCGCATAGCCACACCCACTTACGGCATAGCCACACCCACTTACGACGTAACCACACCCACTTGCGGCACAACCACACCCACGTACGGCGCAGCCACACCTACTTACTCCCGGTCACTCTCGACCACCTTCATGTGTAAGAGTGGAGCTGAGGCCCCTTGATGCACTTCCTGGGATTTTCTAGGGAAAGTGTGCCCACTGTCCATCCACTCACCCAGAAGAGGAAGTCTTGAGTGGAATCCCTCGTCTGGTTACAACTTGCTCCCCGATGAGGGTCTGAGGCCTGTGCATAGGCTGAGTGGTTGTCTTCACAGAATAAGGAAGCACAAGCATTTCTCCGTGAACATCTGGGGGGAAGGACCCTTTTCTGTGTCCCGGAACTGTCCACGTGTCTTTTGTCCTCCGTCCTGCATGTCCTCTAGCGCTTTCCGCGTAGCGCGTGTGCAGAGCATGAAGGCGAAGCGCTGAGACGGTTGTCCACCCACCCACTCAGCCCCCTGTGCGTCCACTCGCCTGCCCTCCGCCTACCCACACACTCACTTGTCTTCCTTCCATCCGTCCGTCCGTCACCTGTCCGTGGACCACCGTCATACACCACCCATCGCTCACCTGTCCACCGTCTCCTCATCCACCCACGCATCCGTTCTGTTATCTGCGGTCGGACGCCTACCGTGTCACTCAGCAGGGGAAACGCAGAGGCGTTTTTCACAAGTGCAAACCCTGCCAGACCTCAGCAGGGGGACCGCGACCATAGCGAGCACCACCCAGGACAGTGGACCCCTGAGCGGCTCGTCTCAGGGCTTTCTAGATACCCCAGCGCCTCAGGTGTTCTACTGGTACCGCATGCGGATCATGAGCAATCAAACATCTTTTACGTAAAGCCAGCACCTGCAGACCATACAAACGCCAAATTCTAGGCGGCCCTTTTCCCAACAGTGCACAAAGCAACCGTTTTAAACACAAGTGAAAAACAAACTTCGGCAACACGTATCCGTCCCCCAACCAAAACCACCATCCATTTCGGCGCCATCTGCCCATTTGCGCGCTGCCCCCTTGCCGGTCGCCCGTATGTTTACCGTCTATCCACCTACCGCTATCTAGCCATCGATGCATCTACTCCCACCCTCTTGCCCATTACCTGTTCACTTATACGCCACCCTTCTGCGCATCCGTCCTCTGTCCATCAACCACCCATCCCCGTGTCTTTTCATCTGCACGCCACCCATCCTGTCCACCCATCTCTTCCTTCACACTCTATAGCCACCTGCTCGTCATTCACCCATTCATTCATTCACTCACTCGTCCACCCGTTATCCAGCTCCACCCACCACCCACCCACCTGCTCCAAACAGATGCATTTCTGTGTTGTGGAGCATACGGACATGACCTGTCTTCTTTTATCTGGAAGTCAGGCTGCTGCAGATAGCCAGTTAAAATGGGCCAGGCTGGATCCTGGTGGGTTTTAAAACCAGTGGCTAGAATCCTCACGAGAGTGACCTTAGAGCTGAGAGGTGACATGACCCACGTGCTCAGCGACGGCAGGAGCCGCAGAGGCTGGATGGAGAGGAAGGAACCTCTGACCCTGCTGACACCTTGATGTGGCACTTCCTGTCTCCAGCACAGAGAATGAGGTTCTGTCGTTCTAAGGCACCCACTTTTCTGTAACTTGTGTTGGGGCTCCTGGGAAGCAACCCCCCAGCTCAGGACGACCTCCCTTTCCTGGGCATGGTCACCCTGCGTGCGACTGATGCAGCCACTCATCGCTTTGAGACTGAACTTTTTCATGCTGGGAGGCAGCAGGCAGAACTGGCTTAGCGCATAGTAGGTGCTTTACAACTGATCAGTCCGTTTACTACAAACCAGCTTTACCCAAGACCTTATTTTCTTGTTTTTAATGTTTCTAAGATGTGGTGTGCAAGTGTGGATGGCTGATATTGATGTCTAGCACCTCTGGTTTACCCTTCCATCTTATTCACTGAGGCAGAATCTTTCATTCAAACCCAGAGCTCATCGACACGGCTGGTCTGGCTAGCCAGCTTGCTCCTGAGAACTCCTAGGCCTAGCTGGCCTTTACATGGGTTTCTTAGGATCCAAACTTGGGTCCTCATGTTTACACAGTAAGTGCCTTCACCACTCAGCCATCTCCCCGGTCCACATCTTCATCTTCGAAGACAATCTGCCTCTAGGGAACTTGACCTGGCCACTTCAACCCATGCCCTGTCGTGAACCCCAACCTGCAGGCCCCGGCAGCTCACCCTGGCAAAGCTGATAAGGGTCTTCACTGCTGGCTATGAGAATGAAATGTCCCTCGTGAGGTCCCTGCCTGCCTCAGTGCTGAGACTTGGGGGGGATTCAGTTTCCCACTCCTGCAGATGATTTATAAGGGATTCTGAGGCCAAGGAGGTTGGCCTGGAATGCTGGCTAGACAAAATAATGTATCAGAAAATTCCAAGCGGCCGTCGGTCACAACCAGAATGCGGCTGGTGCAGTCTTTCCCAGCCAGGGATGGGGCTCTGTGGGGAGGTGCCCTCCTGGGTCTGCCTGGCTGGACTCCCACCCCTACCGGTGACAGTCCTGGCGTGGTTCAGAGCCCAGAGGATATGCAGACAAGTTTGCTGAGCTCAGAACAGCCATTACGTCTGTGGTTTGGAAGCATTCTCTCTGAGGACCCACTGTTCTCGAACACACCGCCTGACGGGCCAGGTGGATTTGGAGCTCTGAGGCTCTACCATTTGGGGCCAGGATCATTGTGGACCCTGGCAGTGAGGAATAGCAGCCCAAGCAACCGTATCTCCTCATAGTTTCCTATGAGGCAGGGCAGGAAGTTTGGGACAAGTGATGGCCATATTCTCGTGGCAGAGGGGTGACCTGTGGGCAACCCCCAACCAGAACTTCAGATGATAGCTACACAGTTGGACCCCACCTTCTCTTTTCTGGTTGTGAATCAAGATGGACCATGCTTGCACTTGCCCAGCTGTCTCCCAGTGACCAGCCCTCTTGCCCAGCTAGCCGCTGCAGGTAGCGGCCATCCTTGGGGTTGGGAACCACCATCTTGCTGTGGGAAGGGAGTGCTATACAATGGTCTGAAGCAGGAGAGCAACAGGACCTTCAGCGTCCTCCCACCTGAACTTGTTCAGACCACATGCGGCTCGGTAGAAACGCTAGCTCCACCCATGCTGCTTCTGAATTTAGACTACACGTTCAATGAGCAAGGACATTTCCTAAAAGGCAGCCTGGAGCCTGGGGCTTCTGGGCAGTCCTCTGACAAAATGGGATGACACGAGGTGAGTCATCTTCCGTACCAGACCCGTCCACGCCACCCTGCGGCGAGCAGACGCTTTGGGTACTCCGTGGCCTGCAAGGGCCTGGCCAACGCCGGTGACGATGAGAGGTGGCGGGCTTCACGGTCACGCGGGAGGCTGCGGGCTCACGCGCCGCCTGCTCTGGGGACAGCGTGTCGTCCTCACACTGGAAGTCAAAATCACGTCTGTGCCTCGCTGACACTCAGGTGGGCGCTGGCTCGGAACCCATCCGACGGGACGGGAGGGAGTTCTGACTTAGAAGAGAGGCCCTTTTCTTCTGTGCACGAGTCACTTTCCCGGAGCGTGGCGAGATGGGCAGGCGGTTCTTATCTTTAAACCCCATGTACTTAACGCTTATTAAAATCAATACCGTCCATTAGCCGGCTCCGTTTCCATTTTTAATCATTTATTGATATATGGCCTGTGCTTTTATAGGACTAAGCAAATTTCCGCTCTCCATGTTCCTCTGCAGCCCGGGGGCAGGCGGTGCGCGGCCGCGGGACGTAAATGTTTATTTACTGCCTGCTTCCTGATTGAGAACATACCTGGTCCAGGGCTTCAGATGGCTTTTACACGGGGGACTCGGGCCACTTCCTGTTCTCCAGACACACAAGGCCGTTTTTAAGGAGCATAATGAAAGCAAGGCATTGTGGCCACAGTCCCGGGCCGGGCGGCCAAATGGGCAGCACAGCGGGACCCACGGGTTTCCGATTTACTAGCTCACTTGTTTCTGGCTAGCGACAGAGTGAGTCCATCTCAGCTGGGCCGAGACACCTCTCTGCACTTCTATTGCTCTCTCCTGGGCTTCGCTGGGCTCCAGTCTGTGGCTTTTTATCTGGGAGGAACCAGGTCACCCCTGGCATGACCGGGTTTCTACTTATCTGTTTCCTGTTGGCCCTAAGGATGGCAACTCCTGACCCCTCTCCCCTCCCTTCCTCTTCACACACAGCCCGGGCCCGTGTCTGAGTTCTTTGAGCTCCTGTGAGCTGGCCAAGAGGCTGAGCCAAAACTGTGTGTGAACACATCTTCAGGCCAGCTGTTGTGCTTGAAGAATCAGAAGTCCTCCATCCTAATGCCTCCTAAGGATGTATGGCTGAGGACTAGTTGTCAGTGTGGAGAGACAGAGGGATGGCTGTCTGGCTTCAGATAAGGGGCTCCAGGACCAAGGACTCCTCCTTGAATGTTCTGTCAGCCCTGTACTCTTGTTGGTCCGGAACCATCTTGCAAGAGCTGCCCCTCAGCCTCTAGTGTGACAGTCTCTGCCCCAGGAAGCTGACAGTCACCACTTGCAAAACTCAGTTTCACCTGGCTGCAAACCCAAGCGCATACTCAGACTCCAGGTGGGTGGCTGAGAGGCTGCCCTGGGAATGTCATACCCTCTGTGCCAGTGGGGGTTCCAGCCATACAGCTAAAAGAGGGGTACCTAGGTCCCAACCATCTCCCAGGAATTCTGGGTGCTTCCAGGGCCTCCTGGAGTGGAGTGGTTGGGATATGGTAGCTATGTCTTACATGTATAGAATCAGCTTTATTTCTGCCTCTGGTTTTATTTTTATACCACTTAGTGGTTTGTGGGAAAATACAGTTGTTGCTAAAATGAGCTGAAAGGCACTTGTCAGTCAGGACCCCTTCTTGGCCTCACACACAGGATACTGAGACCTAGAGAGGAGCAAGAAGCAGCTGGGGTCTCACAGAGGCATGACCTGGAGATACCCTGACTTTATTCGAGAATATGCTGCCAATCCCCAGCCTCCCCTTCATCAGGGGCTTAGGTTGGGGGCAAGTATGAAAAGAGAGGGGCCCTCTCCCTGCCCAGGGATGCAGACATCACCACAGGCATGCCGAAGGCACACTGGTGGCCACCCGACTCAGGACACCAGGCCAGCGTTGTGGGTTGCATGCGCATCTGTGATCGGTGGCTTCATAAAATCGCCTCCTAATGAAGGTAACCCACACAGAGGGCAGGCAGCCCGGGATGCGGGGCTGCGTGGCGAAGAAATGCGCTTGTTAAAATGTGTAATGAGAGACAGAACAAATCCCCAATATCGGCCAACGCTGTCGTTAAATCCCTTAATGATAGGTGCATTTTCTCTGGTGTGCCGCACAGTTCGTTATAAACCTCTTTGGCCTGGTGCGGTGGGGGCCGGGGGGTGGGACAAGATGGTTGGGGGGGGTGCGGCTGGAAAAGGTCTTTCCTGGAGGCTGAGGCCTGGGGCCAACCTCGCTGAGTCTGCCCTCAGCTTAGCCCTCCTGGGCTGGAGCCAGGCCCGAGCTGGGTATGTTGGGTTTCAACTCGCGGTCTTTGGAGCTGGCCAGTGGGTCCCTGCTGAGGTTCAGTGGACGCCAGCTAGGTATTTAGAGCTAGGCCTGGGATCACCCTTTCCTTGTGGCTTGGCAACTTCTCAGAAGAGACTCAGGCATCAAGTGCAGTTGGCCCAAGGGTGCAGCCCAGAACTCAAAAGGCTCTCCGGGAGTGTGGAGACTGGCCACTAGCTATGGAGTGGGGCCGGCAAATCGTCTGAGTGTTCAGAATCTGAGAGAGGAGCAAGGGTCAGAGCTAATGGCTCGGGGTGGCACTCGGTCTCTGAAGCATGTGCCGTCCACCAGCAGGTGGTCCAGGAATTAGGAAGATTCGCTGTTGCTGGGCTCCTGGCTTGGGAGTCTAGAAAGAAGGGTTTGGGGGTCTAGAAGAGTTTGGGGGCTTTGGCTGCACCGACACTCCTTCCCAGCATCCTTTCCCCTCTTGGAGCACAGCCCAGTGGCCTTGGGAGGGGATTGTCCATGCCCAGTCTTGACCTCTATGGATCCACCAAGCCTCTAAGGCAGAGGCCATTCCTGGCCAGCCAATCAGACCTGTCGGGCTTCTGACTGTTCCCTTCGAACATGAGGTCTGGGTGGGGCGGGTCCCAAGTCAGGCCATCCCTGCAGCCGTGAGGTAGAAACAGAAGCCATGCATGTGGGTGCTTAGGTCAGGGCTTTGAGCCCTGGAGCATCACCTGAGTTGTAGCTACTCTAGTTCATCCGAGCAGAGGCACAGTGGGGTTCCTGCCTCTCGAAACTCCAAGAATTTGACACTGAGGAGTCTTCAACTCTGTCCCAGCCTCATGGGAGAGAAACAGACTCCACCCTGATGGACATTTCCAAGGGACGGAACACACTTTCCTGGAAGTAGAGACATTGGTCTCAAAACAGGATAGGGTGGACTCCCCAGAGTCTCGGACTTCTCCTTGGGAGGAGCTTGACACATTCTTACACGGTGGTAGGCAGCCTCAGGCCGTGTTAGGAAGCGCAGCTGGGAGCGTGCCCAGCAGAAGTCCTTGTTTCGCTCACCTTCCCCTGGACGTAGCCTCAAGACCAGAAAGAATATTATACTCCAACTGTTAGGGTACAAAGGCATCACATAGGATGCCTGAAGGCAAAACCACCTTTGGGAGCTCAAGACCCCTGGTGGATATTGCAGTCCTCACCATCTCTCACCCCTCCCCACCTCATCAGTCCACTAGCTCTGCCCAAGCTGCTCTGCCAGCACCGTCTCATCCATCTGAAGGTTCAGACCATGCAGAGGCCCAGCTGGGCTGGGTTTGCTCAGCTCCCTCATCCAGGACTCCTGCCTGGGACAGGACAGGGGTGTGCTTAGCAGGATCCTCTATGGCTCGTTTCTGTGATCTGCTGACACGCTAAGGCTCTGCTCTACCTAGGTGGGCAGGACTGTGCTCTTGGGTTCCTGGGTTTCTCTCTCCACATAGATATCCTCAGAATCGGATCCCAGGCTGGGGCAGAGGTAAAATCTTCCTTAGCAGAGGCTAATGAGGGACTCTTCCTTTCCATTTCCAAGGGCCACATTTCAGAAATTTTGGAAGAAGGAGGCTTAGTGTTCTTTGTCTGACCATGGTGGCCACATCTGGGAGTGGAAAGCCGAGGCATGGAGCAAGTCCTGCTCTCCTATGAGGTGGGGGCTAGTTGTCTTTCATGCCTCAGTTTCCTTACTTGCTCTGTCTACCAGGCGGAGCAGCTGGGAGGTGCTGTAATGCTGTTCTATGTAGATGCGTTTGGTGATAAAAGGCCTGGTGAGATCTTACTGGCAGGGCTCACTGTCCTTCCAGGGAGGCCAAACCCCAGTCCAGAGCAGCAGGAGACACCTCAAAGGCATCCCTAGAGGATCCTGGGGCAGTACACCCCCTGAGATGATGCATCATCTGAAATGATGGGTCAGGACACGGGGTCCCAGAGGGCACTCGAATACCTCTGCGGAGAAGGCCTTTATCTCGGGTGTTATAGGTGGATCTGGGCAAGGCTGGGGTCCCGAGCCCTCCCGGGAGTCACTCCAGATCAGAGGACCCTGCATTCCCTGGGCAACCTCCTGGGCTCTGGGGTTAGGGATGCCCAGGTGTCTCCAAGCCCTTGGCAAAGGAAACCACCTTGATGACAGAGGCAGAGGATGCAGAAAGGCCAGGAGAGGCTTGAGCAGGGGTCCTCTCACCCTCATGCAGTTTGGCAGGCACATGGACCCCCTTGGCTGGACTCTCCGCCCGGGGCAGCGGTTAAATGGGCTGCCTGAGGGCCCAGGTGTGGATATTTTTAATAGTCTGTGACCTGCCATCCACTCTTGGCTGGGTGTTAACGGCCAAATGTTTTGCAAGTAAATTACCAGAAAGAATTATTCCTGAGAGGCAGAGATTTGTGGGAAGGTGTTAGAAAACTAGACAGCCAGCAATGTTTGCCTCTGTCCCTCCCCGCAGGTACGGAGGCCCGCTGACACGGCCAGCCGGACCACTCCTGAGGCCAGAGTGAGGTGCAGGTTGGAAGAAAGGGTACTGACCTCCTCTTCATAGGAGCCGCTTTCCTGGAGTGGGGCCTGTGGTGAGCTCTCCAAGACTCCTCCCTGGCAGAGCACAGACAGAAGATTACCCTAGGTCTCCTTCCCCAAGCCAGGGTCGGGGTGGGGATCTGGACAGCTGTCTTGGCATTAGAAGCAGTCCCTCCATGTGAGTGTCCTGAGTATATCTTAGGTGTTAGGAGTTAGGGATGGAGCTAAAGGAAGCCGTCCAGATGGTACCTGTCATTCTGGAGACAGTAGCTAGAATCCGGAGGTGTATGACCTGGCCATGTACCTCCTCCAAAGGACAGTTGGGACTGACCTGTGGTTTCAGCCAGTCCAGGAGCTCAGGGGAAGGGAGGGTACCAGGAAGTAGTTGGAGATAGGGCATTCTTCACTCTAGGGGACACCTGGAAGTCTCCATGAGAAGAAGAGAACTGGCCAGCGGCTGCTTGCCATCTTCCCACAGCCAGAAAAGCTGCAGGCGGTACCTGGAGGGAGCAGGTTCTCCCAGGGCTGATGGTGCCCTGTGTTTTGGAGGTAGGCAAATGAGGCCAGAAAGGAAGCCAGTAGTTAGACTCAAGGCTGTAAGAGAACAACAGCAAGACGTATTACACTGTCTCAAGTTGGGCACACAGATCTGGGGGTTCTGCTGGACCCGGTGCCTGGAGCCAGTTTGGTGCGGCGGGAATGTTGAACTCATTACAGGGATGCTGATGCCAGAAGTGGCTGGGTAGGTGGGATGAAAGCCATCACCAGATGCCAATGATAAAAGTAAAATCTACTTTCTAATGCCATGTCAGGGATGACCACAGGGGCACCCACTCCTCCTGCTCGCTCCCTGGACTTCATGTGACTAGCTCCAGCATTGCCTGCTGCGGCTCCTCAGCTGCCGATCTGCCGTTTCACAAGGTCACACTGTGAGCCGGGCCGAGGTCGGAAGTTGGGCTCCGTGTTCCTGGCCAGCATCCTGGAGCATCCTGGATAGTTCTCCAACCTGCTGAGCACCCCCTCCATGCCCATCTGTGCACTGGGAAAGAAAACCCCCACTTGGAGCTTTTGTGGACAGCCGGCGACATACAGTTCAGCACCTGACTCTGCACCATGTAAGAATCAGTGCTGGCTAACACCAAACTCCCCACTGCCCCCATGGCTATAGCCCGTGTGAGCGCCCGAGACCCCTTTTGTGCCCTCCGTGGCTAGAGCTCAACAGCTGTGTAGACACTTGTGTGCTAGGCTACTGTCCTTTGTGGGTCTGTGCCCTGCCCTGGGACTGGAGGGTGGGTATTACGGCTGTGTTTGAGGACGCATCCTGGTAGGTAAGGGCTCGACCTCAGAGGCCCTGGAATGAGGGTGCCCTGCGGGCTGTCTGGGCAGGGGGACATTAGGTGGGGCTAAGAGCAGGGCATCCGTGAGGCTCTAGCAGTGCCCACCCCCGCCCCCGTGGCACTGTGAACAAACTCTTTGCCCTCTACAGCCTGGGCTCTGCGTCTTTAAGACACTAATGGGCCCTCTTTTAACAAATGACAGTTTGCTCGCACACTCACAGGTTCTCGTCTGACATCAGCAGGGAATCAAAGATATTTTATTATTTGGAAATTCCATATAGGGAAGGCAGCCTCGAGGGTCTGTCACGGCTCCAAAACCCACACCTCCCCCGGGAGTTAATTATTTTCTTAAAATGCAACTTGCACTGTTGGTCTAAAACATTCCAACTGTGTTCACAGCCTTTAAATCTTCAGTAAACCTTAGAGTTTAAATCACTTGCAGATAAGAGTAATTCTGTTGGGGAGAGAGGGAGCGAGGCCGCGGCAGAGGTGAAATCGGACGAAATGAAAAGCCCATTGACTGAGGCTCCTTGGGTACCTCCTGCCCCGCTGCTTAGAGCTTGGTGGCTGCAGATGGGACCTGGCAGGGCCTGGATCCCAGCGCCCCGGCAGGGGCTTCCCACCTGCCCTCTTAGAAGGGTAGACACAGGCCCTTTGGGGTTGGACCAGACAGCTGTGTGGTGGCTGAGGTGAGCTTCTTAAGGAGAGCTGGGGTATCTGTCTGATAAGAACCTCTGCTTTCCATGCTGGAGGTTCCCAGAGTGGGTATCCACTGGGGCCTGAGTGTGAGCCTATCCAATGATGGCCTGAATTTCTACTGGGGTCTGAGGTCCGCTTGAGGCTGGTTGCCCACCTGGGGGCTGGTGTCCACCTGTTACATAAGCATTCGCCTGGGACTGAATGTCCACTGGGGCTTCATGTCCACCTGGGACCTACTGTCTACCTGGGGCCTGCTGTCCACCCGGGGCCTGCTGTCCACCTGGAGTCTGCTGTCTCCCCAGGGCTGGATGGTCACCTAGACACTGTCTGTTGGGGCCTGGGCCCCAACCCCAGCTGGAGTTGGTATCTACTTGAAGTCTAGGTGTGTACTTAGACCCTGAAGCACGGCAATACACCTACAGCCTGTGTGAGACCAGCGGTCCTAGGGTGGGCAGCCTGGGGGATCATCGCTGCACTCCTTTGCTCTTGTGCCTCTAGGCACAGGGAAGCTACCAAATCACCTAGAGGCTGGTTTTCCCTCCCAAATGGCCTCTGGTAATTCAGAGAAAGCAGGAGAGCACCAGCAACAGCCCAGGAGTGAGCCCGCAGAGCAACTGGATTGATCACAGTTTGTTCTCCATAGTTTTGGGTTTCTGAGGTGCCTGGGTCCCTGAGGTTTGCTGGCCCCATCGGTATTAGACCACCTTCAGTGTGGCCTGGCCACCGTGCCCAAGACGACCCGTGGCGTTACCTGCCGCCCCACGCCAGGCTTTTCTCACCATCAAGCCCTCCTGTGCTCTGCAGATGTGGGTAGACTGCTTTTCTCCCTCATCCTCAGCCTGGCTGAGACCTCTGTTCTCTTGGCTGGACCAGAGCTGACTCAGACTCCCAGACCCAAGTAGGTGGATCACTGCATGCTTGTCTAAGCATGACAGAGGAGTGAGCAGGGGAGGAGAGATGGGGACTCAGGACGGATGCCCCTCGCATATGTCACAGAGGCTCTTAAACTGGGTTGGAAAGTCCATGCACATCTGCACCCATCAGGGTCTGTATCTTCCAGGTGGGGCCCAGGTTCCACCCACTACCTCCAAGACATCCCTAACCCAACCTCCCAAGTCAGGTGAAGTCCCTGGGTAGGGTGTTAGCAAGCAGAGCTTCCCAGCTGGGCTAGGAAAAGGAGCAAGTCATATGGAAGCTGGCTGGTCATGATGGGGCTCGTTGGGTCGTCTGGGTCCCCCAGCTTGTAGCCTCTCCTCTATAGCCCACCTGACCACTCTAGATCAGAGCATGCACAGTACTCACCACACGCGTCCCCATTCAGGGCTTCCCAACCCTGCTTTGTTCCTCCTTGGCCGAGAGGACGATGAAGGTAGGAAGAAGGGCGGCTCAGGAAAGGGCAGAGGAGGCTGTGTGGTCCCTAAGGACCCGGCTCAGCTGTTTGAGCACTGCAGACTGTTTTCTAGAGGCAGGTGTTGACCAACTTGGCACAAAGGGAGGTTATGTCCGGAGGCAAGGACCATCCCTGCCAGATCCTCCTCCCCAACACCCACACACAGCTCTAACCAGAGCCGCCAGCCCTGGCTTCTCTGCCTTCACTTGCAAATGCTTTCGCGCCCCATTTCCCGGAGCTTTGCAGCTACTTTGGGGTGAGGATGTGCTGGGTCTTTCCTGGTCATCCTGTCCTCAGAGTGTGGAAATGTGCTTTCTACCTCTTCCCCTGGACTGGCCCTCTCCCAGCAGAGACTCTTGGTCAGTTTCAGCAGAACACGCTCCAAATGTAGGCGTGTACTACACAGTGGTGCAGTGTTTAGATACCCAGCAGCACCGGCCACCAGTGGGCACGGGGATGCCCACCTGCTGCCACCCCAGAGTGGGCTTCAAGTAGCTCTGTGACTCCTCTCCTTCCTGAGAACATCTGCTGTGCCAAGTCTGCAGACTTGGAGAGGGGGCATCAGGTATGGGGGGTCCAGCCCCTCGTGTCCACCCTGTATCCTCAGTCCCCTTAGGATCTGGGATGGGGGAAGATACAGGAAGACTCCCTGATTCTCTGTAGGAAAGAGGGCTCCATCCCCAAGGAAGCAGAGAGAGGGGTCTCTCACGGGGGGCCACCAGCCCTTTAGCATCCTCCAAGAGGGACTGGCTGAGCTTGGCCATGCAGCCCTGCGAGTGGAGGCTCTGGAGCATCGTTGGTCTAGCTCTGCTCTCACCAAATAGCATTTTGATGAGTTAAGTGTGAGAGAATTAAAAACAACCCGATTAAATTTCCTTTATAAATACACATGGGCTTGGAAATCAAGGGGAAAGTGGCTTGGGCAATAAAACTCTATGTCCGTGATCCCCGAAAGCCAAGGGCGGGCTACTGGCATGTTCTCAGCCGGTTGCTCTGTGCTTCAGCCCATGCACACAACCTTGGCCCCTGGGTCTAGGAGGGCTCAGGCTCCTTCTATGCCCCATCCCTGCTGTTGGCAGTACAGACTCAGCTTGCATCTCTACACCACCCCCAACGGTGCCCGTGCCCACAGCTGCCAGTGTGACTGTCATTCGCACCTCCGGCAGCCAGGCCAGGCCTATCCCCACTGTTTAGAAAAGTAAACTGAGACAGGGTGCCACTGGACACTCTCCTTGGTCCCTGTTCTTATTATGGAAGACATCACTCATGTATCAGGGAGCAGCCAGGAGCATGGGGAAGGGGGCCTCAGCCCTCAGCTTCTTTGCTTATGGTTTATTCCGGGGAGAGAGAAACAGGGCAGTTGGGCACGGATGGCGGGGGGGTGCGGGGGTCTGGGCAGTGGAACTTTTGAGGTCATTGGAAAGGCAAACAGAATCATTAACAGTTTCCAAAAATAGCCAAGAAAGAGTGAGGTTCCCAAGAGTCTGTCCAAGTGGCAGAGCGTGGCCAGGGGCACTTTGGAGGGAACTGGCATTGGGCAGGCCTGAGGCTGGCCAGGTACCTCCTAATGGACCTCAGGCTTCCTGGGTTTCATCTGTAGGGTGGGTCAGTAGTGGAAGAGGGAACATCTTAGCCGTTGGTTCAGCTCCTTGTACAAAAGTGTTCCTGCATGTTCACGCTTAGGCTGCCCCTGTGGCAGGCCAGGATCTATCGCGTGATACTGTTTGACTACTTAATTCAAGTGTTGCTGACACTACTTAAGTCGCGCCTTTTGAAGGCCTCAACTGAGCGTGGCTCGGTTGCAGGGTGTACAGTCTGCACATGCAGGTCTCTGTACTCTACCCTCAGCGTCTGGTGTGTTGGGGTTCAACCTGAGCTGTCGGAGTACTCACTGCCCATTGCTAGCCTTCCTCTTGGCTCTACCTGACACATTGGTCTTGTTGCTCCTGAGTTATCATTTCCTAAAACTCTGGTTAAAAACAGAGTTATGTAGCCTGTACATTTGTTGTGTCTTACCTGTGGGGATGGTTTCCAAGACCCCCTGTGCGCCTCAAACCAGACACTTACCACTCTTTCTCCCGTATACACATACCCACGATTAAGCTTCATTTCTAAGTAGGGCTGCTAGTTATCTCTAGTTACTGCCCAGCCTGCTGGCCTCTTGCAGTGCTCAGCTACTCTTCACAGACTGGAGATACAGCTCAGTGGCGGAGGACTGTCTTAGCTAGGGTTCCTGTTGCTGTGGTAAACAGCACGACCAAAGACACTTGAGGAGGAGAGGTTTATAGTTCCATATCTTGTTCATCTTTCACGGAAGTCAGGACAGGAGCTCACACTGGGCAGGAACCTGGAGGCAGGAGCTGATGCAGAGGCCTTGAAGGAGTGCTGCTTACTGGCTTGCTCTCATGGCTGGCTCAGCCTTTCTTATAGAACCCTGGACCACCTGCCCAGGGGTGGCCCCACCCACAATGGGCTGGGCCCTCCTCCGTCAATCACTAATTAAGAAACTACCCTACAGGCTTGCTACAGCCCAATCTTATGGAGGCACTTTCTCAATCCAGGCTCCCTCCTTTCAGATGACTTTAGCTTGTGTCAAGTTGACTTAAAACTGCAGGGCAGTGGTGGCACACGCCTTTAATCCCAGCACTCGGGAGGCAGAGGCAGGCTGATCTCTGTGAGTTCAAGGCCAACCTGAAGGTAGAAGGCCTCTACTCTCTTTCTCTCTCCCTGCCCTCATGTGGTGTGTGTGTGTGTGTGTTGTGGTGTGTATGTGTGTGTGTGTACCTAGGTATGTATGGATACATGTGCACATGTGTGTAGAAACCAGAGGCTAACCTTGGATACCATCCAACTCTCTTCTTTTAAAACAGGTCTCTTACTGGGGTCTTGTAAGTGCTGATCCTGATAGGCTGTCTGGCTGACAAGCCCCAGAGATCCTCCTTTCTCTGATTCCTCAGTGCATTTTTTTTAATGCTGGAGACTGGACTCAAGTCCATGATCCTCGTACAGCCAGTGCTTTACCCATGGAGTCCACCTCCACCCCCCCCCAGCTCCTTGCTGCCCATCTTAGAGCTGAGTCCTAACTGACAAGTTCCTTCTACCTCTGCTAAATTACTGAGTCTCTCAAACTGCCACCCAGAGATGGGGCTTGGAGTGTCCATAGTCACTGGCAAATTCTTCACGCAGATTCAGAGCATGTCCTGACTCCAGTGCCTATGGCTACTCTGACACCCCAGCAAGCTGTGGCAAGCCTAGGGTGCCAGTCGTAGGCAGGGGGTGTGGGTTCCAAGGACCCAGGCTCACCCATGAGGAGCGAGGATTTGTCCTGTACACAAATAATATGTGGAGTCCCAGGGGAGGAGAAAGGAGCTGATGAGAGTCTGCATTCATGGCATTGTGGGGCCAAGAAGGCCCTTGAACAAGATCCTGTAACCTATCCACAGACCTGAAGGCCCACAGGTGGGTGGTAGATGCTGCGGAGATATTGTGAATGAATGCAGTGAAGCTCGCCACCCCCAAATCTTTTCCTCCCTGGATCTGGTCAGGTTGAGTATGGCCTAAATTCCTATTTAGCAGTCCTGAGATCTGAGCAAGTCGGGAACCTACTGTGGTCCCTGAAGATGGCCTCTTCTGGCTCTTCTCAAGCTACTTCAGGATAAAGAGGACAGCTTCCAGCTACCAGGACACCAGCATCTCAGGACAACCTTCCTGAGCTGCGTTCCAGGTAAGGCAACTTGGTGGTCAACACACCAACCCAACCCCATGCCTACATTTGTAAGCTGCGGGTCCATCTTCTCCTGCACCTCTGGGGTCCAGGTAGGCACTATGCAGCAGTGAGGGGGCTCCTGAGGAGAGAGTGGTAGAGTTCCTTGTGCTTTTGAGCTCCTCCATTGGGTGCTCCTGGAAGGCCAGCACTGCGTACGCACAGGGATTCTGATGACTCCAGAAGAGGCAAGTGAGTCAAGCTGGCCAACTGGGTGGCTTCCCTCGCAGACTTTTATTCTGGGGTGTAGGTGTCAGGTGTAGATGCTG
Organism: Cricetomys ansorgei; assembly: GCA_026225945.1. Classification (NCBI taxonomy): domain Eukaryota; kingdom Metazoa; phylum Chordata; class Mammalia; order Rodentia; family Nesomyidae; genus Cricetomys; species Cricetomys ansorgei. The sequence continues at coordinate 1,466,482 of JAMJFZ010000484.1, forward strand.
GGCATGGATGCTGGTGAGAGAAGAGCGTTCTGAAGCCCCAGTGAGGTGCAGTTCCAAGGCCTGGGGAGGATTAGACTGGCCCCACTGGGTGCCAGGCCCTCACTCTGCCTCTGTGTGCTAACATAACACTTGGGGGTCTACATCTGCCAGTGTGCGGAGAAATCGTTTTTGGATGCCGAGTTGCTTGACCCCTGCCCTGCTGGGCCTGGTCCAGGACTACCAGAGCGCGAAGCTGCACCTGAAGAGGCATCTTTGTTTCTGTAATTTTGCCCGTTGGAAAACTCCCAGGTATTAATATTTATGAGAAATGACCTAATATCCCCGCCGCCTGCCGTGTGTTTGCTTAACATATTTAATGTGATTTGGGGGCTGTGTTACTTTTTAACGGCCTCAGCGAGGGGGCCTGACCTGTCGCTCCCCTCCCGGCCATGCTGCAAAGGCAATGCTTTCCACCAGCCTTCCAAATTCCCCATTTTAATGGCTTCACAAAAGCCCTGGGCCCTACCTGCCTGGGCCGTGGATGGCCAGCCTGCTCAAGGGAGGCCCAGTGCTGTCTGTGTTCTGGGGGTCTAGGGCCTCTGTGGACAGGCTGTGTAGACTAAGCAGGCATGCAGGGTGGAGCGGCAGTGAGTGGGTTTCTGTGGGAAGGGAAGGGAAAGGCATTCAAGGGGTTTCTGAAAATAGCTTCTGCGTAGTCCTAAGACAGCAATTTGAATAAGTGCTCTCCCGTTTCTCTGCAACACAAAGGTGATTGTTTTTACTCTGAAGTAGATGGCCATTCCACTGTAAATTGATTTCTTTCTTAGCATCCCTTTGTGTGTTGCATTAGCTAATGCAGGGCAGCAGGCGAACTCCTTGGGGTGACCGGGACAGTGCACTGGCTCGCACCTGACCCCAGGGAAGCCATATTCTGAGCAGCAAGGCTGCAGAAATGCCTGCACAAATCCTAACACTGCTTCTCAGAAGCTGTGTGGTGTCAACTGTCGTTCTTCATTCCTCTGAGCCCAGCTCCTCAGGGGTGGTAAAAAACAAAACAAAACTGGGAGCCATCACAGAGTTATTTGAAGAGTCAGAAAATAGGGCTGGTCCATGCTAGCACCTCCCTCAAAGAGGCAAAACCCCCCATGGTATTAGCTGAGGCTCTCTGATAGGTCCTGGGCCCTTCCAGGGGAGCTGGATTGTGAAGCGTGAGAGATCTGATATTAGCGCTAGGAGCGGCCACCTGGTCATCTTGATGACCTAGCGTGATCAGAGTCAAGGACTTTTGGGAACAAGGTGCATTTCTAGACCCAGGTATCACCACAGAGCCGTGAGGATTGCAGGTGACCCGTGAGAGGTCTCACATAGACGTCAGGATTGTGACTCATCTGCAAGGGGTCCGAGTTCTGCCTTTCCTAGAACAACATACCCAAGGGCCTGGGGACTCATGCACTGAGAACTTGGTATACACAATGAAATGGAGACTGTCCACGGATGTCACAGAGCGTCCGTTAGGGATGAAAAGAGTACCACACCTCATCTGTTGGAGGAGGGAAGGGAATCGTAATGCCACCTTACAGGGAAGTCTGGAGATCAGAGGCAGAGGTGGTGTTCATGGGATTCCCCAATCACACCAAAAACTGGGGTTCGAAGTCTTGTCCCTGGTGCCGGGCAGAACCATGAGCTGGTCACTTCCTGTGTGTAGACATCCAGTTGATCACGAGTGTCTTTTCTACAACCACCCTTTGGGTGGACAGTTTCCTGTTTTGTAGCCTACAACCCTGAGGCTCCCAGGAGTTAAGTGAAGAGACCACGTCTTACAAGACGGTCAAGTGGGAAGATGTTCCTTGAGTCTGCAAGACCCCTGCCGTGGCCCTCATAGGGATCTACTCATGGCCTGACTCCAACAGTGAAACAATAAACAAGCACAGCAGCAGCTCAGTTCCCTCTCTAGGGTTGGTCCAGTACCTGGACCGCACCCACCTCCAGACTAGTAAATTTGGCTTCAGCATCCAGGGCTGCCTAGACACCCTCCCCCGGCATCAACCCACCCCCACCTTCTGCCTTCTCTGTGGAGAAAAGGCAACAACTGCAGCCCACCCAGGGAGTCAGGCAGGGGGCAGGCAGATAGGGTAGGAAGGGAGGGGACCTGCACAAATATGTGTTTACTCCAGGTCCAACACCAGCCCCTGGTGTGATCACTGGAAATGTGACACACGCTCACCATGCCCCTTTTCCAGTTCTGGACTGTGGAACGAAGACGCAGCTCCTAGCCCATCGATGGTGAGAGACACAGCCAGCTGCTGCTCAGGCTGGCCCCTAGGCCTCCTGGACACCAGCACACAGATCAATCAGCTCCAACACTTCCCACAGTGCTTCTCACGTTTCACGTCGCGGGGATGATGTCATGGCAGCGGCTGCCTGAGCAAGGGAAGAAAGAGGCCCCTCTGTTTCAAACTTGAAGGCTGGGACAGACCAGTTTCTTGACACTGGGTGCTGGAATTCCTCTTCCTAGCTTCAGGAATGAGAGGCCAATGCTTTTACTCCAGAGTTTGGAATGGAAATATATATGAGAGATGCCTAAATACATATAGGCATATATGTGTGCTGACTACAGAGTCTGTCTCTCTACCTGCTTACTGCAGAGGACTTAGAAAACACAGACAATAGAAGGAAACAGAAAACATTTAAAAACCTTACCTTGTATTTTCTTCTAGTACTTTTCTATCATATGTCTCTACTTACAGTTTCTTCAGTTCATCAAATTATCAATAAATTGGTTGGTCAGTCCATTGATCCATTCATCATTGTCTTTCTTTCCTTCATCCACCCACCCACCTGTCTATCATCCATCCATCTGTCCATCCATGTATACCTACCCATCTGCCCACCCACCCATCCATCCAGCTCTTGTCCAACCAAAAGCTGTTGTTACCTCTCTCACTTTCACTTGATCTCTTTAAATGAGAAAAGTGGTATTTCCATCCGGCTTAACCGAATACTGGCGACATAGTCATCTTCTCTTTTCTTTGTCTATCATGCTCATCCATATGTCCTGGCACCTCTGTAAGCTGTTCTGTCCCTTACGGACATTTCTATGACAGTATGAGAATGTTTGTCCTGAAAGTTTTGCAGGAAATGCCAACTGGCAGCAAGGCAGCTGTAAAAGCCTGGAAGCATTGATTCAGGGCAAAAGGCAGTTTATTCTTTGGTTAATTCAATCCTTTGTCCTTAGAAGTTTTCAGACTCCATACCATCTAATCTTCAGTCTAGACCTGGAAGGCCTTAGCCTCCATACAATCTAAGCTTCAATACAGACCTGGAACGTTTCAGCCTCTGAGACTTGCTTCTGACTGAGCCACTCTGACTAGTTCCTTCTAAACTCACTGAACTCAGCTGACTCTTCTGGTTGGCTGATTCAACTCACTTGCAGGTCTGGCTCAAGCTCTTCTCCAAGCTGCTGGTTCAAACTGACCTTCTGAGCTGGCTGACTGTTTCCGACTGAACTCTTCTGATTCTAGCTAACTCTGGCTGACTCCTGCAATTTCTTTGACTGAACTGCTCTGCTTGGCTCCAAACTGACTTTCTCCCAAACTCATTCTTCCTATTTGATACTGACTCTCTCTGATGAACTGCCTCTGTGTCTCTGCCTCAGACTGCCTCTCTGAGCTGAGAGCCTGCTTTTATATCATGAGAGTTGGGAGTGTCCTCACTCTGATAACTCTTCCTCTGATTCATCACTTTGCCTGCTCTTCACTCTGATTCATCTCAGATGTTACTTCCTGTCTGAAACTGACTCCTTCTGAGCTCTGCTTCTTGTATCTATTTCTTCCTTTGTTCCTGCTTGCTTCTATCTTGGGGATTAAAGGCGTGTGCTACCACTGCCTTCTGAATACTGGGATTAAAGGTGTGTACTAACATTCTTTCTACCCTAAAGCAGCCATGCTGGTGGATTAAAGATTAAACATTCCTCTACAAAAGCCTTTGGCTGGTTAGGAGGTTGGATGAGGCTACCTTCTGAGGAGCACCTCTATGGGAATGGGTGAAGAGCATCTCACATGCCAGTCTTTTCCACTGTGCTGCAGTGTGGGTGTCAGCATGGTGTTTAGGGAGCATTAGACCAGCATTCCCCAAGTCAGTGTTAGGTGAAGCAACTTTTCTAATGGCAGTGTGGTATCTCCAGGGAAACCTAAAGTCCAGAGATAGGGCCAATGCTGAGGGCAAGTAGACTCTCACCTGATCCTGCTTTGGCAGGTGAGCTCTTACCTGGTTCTGCCTTGCTCTGTAGTCCTGGATGAAGACAGGCTTCTGTTTGCTTAGCTGTGAAATGAGGCTACATGTGGTGATTAATTCCCTGGGTGAGAAGGGTTGTGCAGCACAGGCTGGGCCATCTCAGCAAGGGCTTCTCAAGGAGATTTCTGCCCACCCACTCTTCACTACCCAGAGGGGTTGGACCAGCTAAGCACCCCACCCCACCCCACGCCCTGGGTGACCTGCACAAGTGGAGAGAGAGAGTACAGATGAGCATGGATCAGAACAAAATGCTCAGCGAGGCCTACTACAGGGGCATTAGGATATTCTGAGATTCTGTTGAAGTTGAGCTGGCATGTGTGACACATGCATCCTCTAAGTGGGCAGCTCAGGGAACAGTCACGTGTTTGGCCAGCTCCTGGAATGGGGATCTCATTTTCTATGTGGACTGAGGAAAGCCTTAACTCTGTTCATGAGCAGAAGGCCCTGAGAGGACAGTAGGGGTGAGAAGAACGTACTGACCAGCCACACAGGCCTTGCTTTTCAGAAGTGGGTCCACGCTGGTCCAATGGCTGCCATTCTTAGCCTGATGAGCCAAGAAAACTATTTATGGCCCTGACGGTCGGGAGCTTTGAAAACACTGGGATGTGCTTCTATACTTGATGTTAAAGTAGGACACAGGCAGGCCACAAAGTAAAGCGCTTCTAACCGGGCACACAGATGGCCCGACATGCATAGCGCGATTGTGTGTGTGAGTCCATGATTGTGCAAGCATGTGCGTGTGTACATGCGTGAGTGTGTGCTCACGTGCACACGTACATGCCTAAGTTTCTGAGGGCTGCCGCAGGACAGGATAGCCTGTTGACTGGACCAGATGGGGGTGTGCGCCTGCTGGGCCCCTCCTACTAGACTAGCGTCCTGGGTCCTGCAGTTAGCCTGGAGCCACTTGTTCAGCCTCACAGACTGCTGCCCCTCCCGGCTTGGCCACCATATTTGAGCAGTGGTCACGTCGAGATGGATGAGCCTCGTCATGGAGCCAGGGACCCGCATGCCGAAGCCTGCCCTCTCCACACATGGACTGTGTCAGCGGCCCCTCCCCCGCTCCCTGTCCACCCAGTGCTGTGCCCCGGTGGTCAGCCCCTGCCCCGCAGTCAGCCCACCTCCACTTCTAATTGGGCCGCAAAGCCATTTAATGGTGTCTGAGCGTCTGCAGGGCTGCTTGGGGCAGAACAATGCACCATTCATGTCCCACACAGAACACTAGTGATCGGACTAATATCTTTAAGCTAAAAAACAAGACTTAATTGGGACAGATGCTGCAAATTCCTTCGCAAAAGCCCAGCTCCCCTGTGATCTGAACCAGGCATGTGCCAGGGCTTCGATTTTAACAGCAGCTTTTACTTTTTTATTGGCATGCACAAAACCCACTAATGCTCTGTGCAACAAGCCAGTGGTGGGTCTCCGTGGAAACCTCCGTGGGTGCAAGGTCTGTGGAACCTTATGGCTGGCCTTGTTGTTTGGGTGGCAATAAAAAAAATGCCATGTGGTGAACTGTTTCCCTATGGAAAATGGTGGTCTCTTTTCCTTCCTTCCTTTCTTAGGTCAGGGTTCCCTGACTTTCGTCCAAACAGAGCCTTGACAGAGCCTTCTCCTATGCTGACTCTTCCCAGCATTCTTAGCAGCTGTCAGTCTTCTTGGATGTGGCCTTTCCATGTCAGGAAGCCTCCTGTTCTCTGGGCACTGGCTGAGCTCCTCCCCACAGAGGCCACTGCTCTGACGACAAGCTCCTACGTTTTGCTCTATGCTATTTGGCAGCATGCTCTTACTTTTAATATGTTATCTGAGCCTCCTAGTATTCCCAGGAAACTCTTGGAAACCAGTTGTTGACTCTATCTTAGACACAGAATCCAGTACTTGTTAAGCAGAATACTATTTTCTTCTCTGTATATATATTTTTTCCAGAGGAAACCTGGGAACCTGAGGGTTGGAGAGATGGCCCGGTGGTTAAGTGTTAGCTACTCTTGTAGAGGACTTCAGTTCGGTTCCCAGGACGCTCACCAGGTGGCCCTGGTGCGCAGCCTGTAACCAGCTCCAAAGCATCCAGTGCCTTCTTCTGGTCTCCAGGGCAACCAGACACACGTGCACTTACCCACACAGAACATAAATAAAAATAAAATAAATCTTGTTTTTTTTTTTTGGAGACAGGGCTTCTCTGTTGTAGCTCTGGCTGTCCTGGAACTCACCCTGTAGACCAGGCTGGCCTCGAACTCACAGAGACCCGCCTGCCTCTGCCTCCCGAGTGCTGGGATTAAAGGCGTGCACCACCACCGCCCGGCAAAATAAACCTTTAAAAAGAAAACAAAACTGGAGTTGGGGACCCAAAGGCAATATTGCCCAATCTAAACTCCATTTCCTTCAGCCAACGGAAGCTACTGCTGCTGGTCCTGGCTTATTTTGGACACATTGAGAAGACTTTTTGTTGGAGAGGATTCATACCAGTGAGGATGCTCATTTGCTAGAATTACTGAGACCTGAGAGAGCTTTGGTAGGATTCCATTGTTTAATGAAAGCTTCTAGTGGAGACTTCATTTTTAGGGGGAATCCCATCTTCTATCAACAATCCACTCATCATTCACATGTCCATCTACCCACCCATCCACCCACCCATCCACCCACCCATCCACCCATCTACCCATCCATCCCCCCATCCACCCACCCATCCATCCACCCATCCTCCATCCATCCTCCATCCCCCCATCCACCCATCCATCCACCCACCCAACCATCCACCCACCCAACCACCCATCCACCCATCCACCCACCCACCCATCCACCCACCCATCCCCCCATCCCCCCATCCACCCATCCAGCCACCCATCCATCTGCTAACTCATCTATGTGTCAATCTACCATCCATCCATGGAGAAAGGCTCTCAGGCTCTCTAGCCCCTATGTGTATGTGATGCTTGCTCAAGGCAGTCTTTGCCACCGTTTCTTCCATGACAGTGAGGGTTAGGACTCCCCATTTGGTCGTCTCCACAGAAAGATCCATCAAGGCTTTGTGGACTTTGTTAGGGTTGCCTGCTTCCTTCCTAATTGCTCACAGTCTCTGTGAAGTCCGGACACAAAGCCTGTGCTGGCTGTGTTGCTTCTGGTGTCTGCAGATGCTCCGGCTTCTTCATCAGCATTGTCACCAATGGGTGTCTTGACTTTTTATCGTTCCATTTGTCAACCGTAACCTTGCCGTTAGTGTTTCTACTGTCTTAGCCTGCCCAAGGTCACAAGCATTCTGCGACCCTACCCCCAGCTATTTGCCACTTCCCGTTCACATCCAGAGCTACGGTTCACCACATAGCTCTCACCTGTTGTGAGGTCAGGGTAGTTTCTTTTGCTTCCCCTCTCCCATGTTTATTCAGTTTCTCTGTGGGGGGGGGGGGGGGGAGGTGGTGTCTGAGCTTATGATCTGCAGCTGAGGAGTTCTGAATCAATACAAACACCTGAGCGGAGACACTTGGCGTTCCGCTGTGAGCACGGCGCTGGCCATGACGGCGGTTCCCTCTGCTGAGGTCAGGCAGAGTTTGCACATATGAGAACGCCTCCTTGTCCTGTCTGGGGAGCCGTCCCAGCAGCAGCATACAAATACAAATGGCACATCAACGTGGGGCACGACATCACACCAGCAAATCCGACGTGGAGACAAGGAAGAAGAGAAAGAAACTCCAGGCCTCAGAGAGTCCAGTAAAGTACACTCAGAGAATCTCTCAGAGGACGGAGATTAAGGTATTAATTGAAGGCTCCTGAAGGACGAGGGGAGAAAAAAGCCTCTGTGAAGAGAAAAGGCTGTGAAGTTAATGAATACATGAGGAAAAAAGCTCCGAGGTGAGAGCCACAGAATGGAGGCCCGTAGAGATGAAGAATTCAGCTGGGAGCAGGGGAAAGCAAGGTGCTTACTGTGTTTCCTGATCATGGAGCCGACACTCCCTCCTGCATTGGTGGTAGCGTGCTGTTTTACAAACTGACTTTTCTGACAGCTGCATTGTATGTGTGTGAAGATCAAGGTCTTGTGTTTGAGGTTTATGAAGAAGGGTGTATGTTTCCCTGTAGTGGTGATGTAAAAGGATGCCAAACTGCCAAGACTTTGCCAGATATTCTTCCCAACCCTTGCTGTGGAAGCCTCAGCTTGGAGCCACAAAGCCACTTAGCTAAACTGACTCCTTTTCTTTCCTGCAAACCTGAGAGAAAGACAAGTAGTCCAGATACTGGTGATGGTGATGAGAACTCCACCCCATGAGGGAAACCTTTATTGCAGACAAGGACTAGTTACTTTTCCAGCAAACCAGACACTATCTTAAAATCCCTAAGGGTCAGCACACACAAACTCTCTTCCCGAACTGGCCGAGGTTGTATCTCGTGTGGGTAGCTGAACTTGGTACTGTAGGAGTCACTCAGGTGTTACTGGTTTTGAAGGCATGAAGGGGTCATGAAGAACAGCTGAGGCTTAGCGCCAAAAAGAGAGCCCAGGAGAGATTAGTGAGGGTGTAGCCAAAGTAGCAGTTGAAGGTCCAGATTGAAGAGGTCATGTAAAGAAGTTGAGGCTTGGCACCATGAAGAGAGCCAGGAGAGGCTATTGGTGAAACTGTAGCCCAGTTAGGGACCCCAGCAGCTCTGACCCCAGCCAGTACCATGGGATGACCACCAAGAACAGCAGCAGCAGTGGAGTGAAGCCAGCCATAGACTGGAGGACAAGCTGTGTGTGCTGCAGAGGCAGAGACAGATCCAAGGCCTTTGGAGGAGCCCAGAAGATCGTGAGTGGATTCCAGACAATGGGACATTGATAATGTTTTTCTGCTGTCCAAGGACGTTGAGAAAGCTTGATAGATGTTTGGTTTCATCAGGTCCTGTGCATTAGCAACTCTCATGATCGTTCCTCTTGCAAATAGTTTTGCTGGTGTAGTGTTAAATTGTGTTGTAGAGATAAAAAGCAAATTTTTTTGTCTTATACAGAAAAGGGGAAATGCTGTGAAAGTTTATTTTTAGTTATGTTTAAAATAATTGTTTTGTGCACTGTTGGAAAAAAGGGTGCATAGGCCTTGACCTTTTGTATTGTCTGCAGGTGTTGGGTTTCTGTGGGGAGGGGGTGTCTGATTGCTTATGATCTGCACCTGAGGAGTTCTGAATCACTGAAAACATCTGAGCTGAAGTTCCCACTGCCCAGGTTGGCACTTGCCATGGCAGTGGTTCCCTCTGCTGAGGTCTGGCAGGGTTTGCACCTATCAGTACTCCTCCAGGTCTTCCATACTGAGCCACTACAGCAGCTAACAACTACAGGGAGGGGCTGGGAGGGCTGGGAGGAGGGGGAGAATGGGGTTGGGATGTATTATATGAGAGAAAAAATAAATCTAACAATAGAAAATCAAAGAGCATTGGATAAGAGTAAGTAGCAGGGACAGCAGTAACAGACAACGCATTGTGGGAATGTAATCCATTTGCTCTAAATACAATTTCACGTGTCTCTTACAGACTACCTGCCTCTGACCTTCCAGCCTGCTGGGTGGTTATTTCTTTCAACCCCAAATCTCTCTTCTGTTGCTCACACTGCCTTAGAGGGCGCTTTCTATCTGTGGCGTAGAATGGGAGAAGTCCCAAACGTTTACTCAAGCAGCTACGGAATGTTATTTCCTGCTACGTTTTTGGCTGTTGTAATCAGAATTCAGCTAAGAGAGACAAATGGTGGCAGGTACTTGAAGGAAAACAAATGTCTGAGAACATCACATCCTGGGTGTGAGAGATCTCCGTCCTCTGGGCGTGTCGCCCTTGGCTCCGGGTTAAGGTGGCATCTGCCAGATTTTCTTCTGTGACGTTCACTATTTTTCTACTTGTAATTAATTTGAGAGAGAATATTCTGAGGCTACCCAAATCTCCCGTTTCTTAAAAATTTGTCTACTAACTTCATTGGAAGACATTGCCTGTAACAATCATTACTGTGGTTTTAAAAATAAGATTTATTTTTATTTATGTGCATGTGTGTGTGTGCGTGTGTCTGCTTGTGCGTGTGTGTGTGTGTGTGTGTGTGTATATATGTACGGTGTGTGTGTGTGTGTGTGTGTATATATGTATGGTGTATGTGTGTGTGTATATATATATGTATGGTATATGCGTGTGTGTGTATGTGTGTATGTACGTATGTGTGTGTATGTGTGTGTGTGTGTATATATGTACGGTGTGTGTGTGTGTGTGTATATATGTATGGTGTATGTGTGTGTGTATATATATATGTATGGTGTATGTGTGTGTATATATGTACGGTGTGTGTGTGTGTATGCATATATGTATGGTGTATGTGTGTGTGTATATATAGATGTACGGTGTGTGTGTGTGTGTGTGTGTATATATGTATGGTGTATGTGTGTGCATGTATGTGTGTATGTACATGTGTGTGTGTATGCATATATGTATGGTGTATGTGTGTGTGTATATATAGATGTATGGTGTATGTGTGTGCGTGTATGTATATATGTATGGTATATGCGTGTGTGTGTATGTGTGTATGTACGTATGTGTGTGTATGTGTGTGTGTATATATAGATGTATGGTATATGTGTGTGTGCGTGTATATATGTACGGTGTGTGTGTGTGTATATATGTATGGTGTATGTGTGTGCGTGTATGTATATATGTATGGTGTATGCGTGTGTGTGTATGTGTGTATGTACGTGTGTGTGTGTACGTGTGTGTGTATGTATATATGTGTGTATGTACGTGTGTGTGTATGTATATATGTATGGTGTATGTGTGTGCGTGTATGTGTGTATGTACGTGTGTGTGTGTATGTGTGTGTGTGTGAATGCCACTTGTGTGCAGTGCTCACAGAGGCCACAGAGAGCATTAGATCCCCTTGGAGCTGGACTTACAGGAAGTTAGATGTGAGATTCAAGTCCTCTGGAGAGCAGAGAACGCTCTTAACTGCTGAGCCGCCTGGCCAGACCCGTATTTTGTTTTGCTAATTGTGTCTGTGTGTCTGTGTCTTGGCATGAGCCTGCAAGGGCCGGTGCCAGAAGAGCCTGGAAGAGGCCCGGGTCCCTTGGAGTTTGTGAGCTGATGTGCCCGGGCAGCGCTCTCCTCTCCAGCTCGTCACTGAGTCTCTAAAGGGGATTTCGGAATTACCGTAGACCGCCGTTTACTTGCATTGATTACGTCGCTTCAAGTGGGGGAGTTGCTGCCTCTGCCACATTTATCCATCATTCGTGATGGTTGGTTTTCATTCCTCTGAGTTTTAGCCCAGCGCTGTTATTGCCTTTGTTACTCAGATCGACAGCTTTGGCCAATGAGAGCTCTTCTTGATTAGGTTCTGGTCCTTTTGACACGCCCACTCCATTAAGAAGCAAACTTCTAAGATGTTTGTGTTTGTTCATATTTCCCTGCTCGACTCTTAGAACCAATCACGTCTCCATTATTTTTCCCCTCTGATCAGCTTTGTTCCCAGGCGCTGGAGATTGACATTACTGTGGCTCTCCTAAAGGCCCACGGCTCTGGTGGTGAGCTGGAAGGTCCTTAGGTCAGGGGTGCGAGGGAGTGAGGCCGTGGGAATTCTCGGTGTTCGCGAGGGGTTATTACAAAGGTCAGAGCCTGGCTTTGCGCAGCCATTCTGGCTTCTCACTCAGGATGTGACTCTTGCCCTGTGCGCACCGTGAGGACATCTCAGGCTGGTCCGTTCACTGGATCTGTGAGCTGATTAACCTCTTTCTCTTGGAGAAGTCAGCCCGCTCCAGGCGTTTCCTTTCATTTGTTCTGGATGTTGAACAGGCCTTATATTCTTGGGATAGATTCCAGCATGTCTCAAGGAATAAACACTCTCTAGATTATTGGTTTTGAATTGTTAGTATTTATTCACCAATACTCATAAGGAATTCTGGGTAGTCCCCCCATCACCCTTTGTACTAGTTGCTTTAGATACCAGGATAATTTTGACTTTGTGAGTGAGTTCTGCTTCTATCTCTTCACTGTCTGACAATGAACTGTTAAGGGCTCATGTGTAGATCTCTGAGTTGATTCCGCTCAAAGTTAATCAAGCTTCTAGGCTATGTAAGTGGATTTTAAATTGAGTTTGGAAGTTATGATCTTAATTTGCCCAGTGTCGAGTTCACCAACTCTACTGTTAGTTCACATCTGCTGCTCACTTCATCTAGTAAATTTTCTTCACTTAGTGATTATATTTTTCAACAGCAGAATCTCCATTTGATCATTTATTGATTTATTGATACTCTCTATTTGGTGAAGCATTCTTCTCATGGTTTCCTTTAGCCATTTAAACATATTTATAATAGATGGCTTAAAGGTTTGGCTAGTAAACCTAGCGTCTGTCTTCCTTGGGGACAGATTCTATGGAGTGATTAGAGAAAAATGTCTTCATTCACTAGCTACTTTGTCCTGTTTCCTCAAAAGTTTCGTAAGTTTTTGTTGGAAGGGGTCCTTCCACATATTATGGAAGCTCCAGAAATCAAATGTTTCTCCCACACTCCAGGGTTTTTTGTTTTTTCTTATTTGGTTTTGTTATTTGTTTACCTGGTGGATTTCCTGTGGGATCTGCTTTATCTTGTATGGCCTCTGAGGTCCATTTAGGGGTCAGATAATGTCTGGATATGAATTTCTTTCCTTTTTTGAACATTTTGTTTAGGGCGAGTAAGCAGAAGTATGTCGTGGTGCATGATGCAGGTCAGAAGCCCGCTTCTAGAAGTGTGCTCTCAACTTCTGTGTTGACCGTGTTGAGATAGCCTCTCGTTTGGAGTTTCTCCCGTACTGAGTGAGCTTACTACGTACTCCAGGCTAGCCAGCCAGAGAGCATCTGGAAGATTCTCCTAGCTCCACCTCCCATCTTGCTGTTGGACGTTGGAGTGCTGAGATTACAGATGTGTGCTACCACATCTGGCTTTTTTTCATGGGTCCTGGGACTTGAACTCAGGTCCCCAGGCTTGTGTGACAAGCACTTCTACTGCTGAGCCATCTGGCCAGCCCTAGACAGTGATTTCTTGAAGTGAGAAGTCTTTCAGATTTCAGTGAGTGGGATGTCCGTCTCCCAGCAGGCAACTCTGATTTAGACTCTAACTCCTAATTCTGCAGAATCTCAGAACAAGTCAGCATTCAGAGATTTATTAATTTTGATCAATTTTTTCAGTGTTCTCCATGATTTTCTAAAGTTATAGGATTTAGGGGTTTTTAGTCTAGTCTGTTCCTGAAGTTCTCAGGATAAACTTTTAAATTATTATTATTGTTGTTATTAGAACGGTGTTTGCCAGCACACGTCTATACACTACATGTATGCAGTGCCTGTGGAGGCCAGTAGAGGGCACTAGATCCCCAGAACTGGAATTACAGACAGTTATGAGTGGCCATGTGGGTGCTGGGAATTGAATCTAGGCTCTCTGGAAGAGCAGCCAGTGCTCTTCACTGCTGAGCCATCTCTCCAGCCCCAGAAGAAACTTACAGAATTCCCATGTCAGCTTTGTGCTATTGCTGTGAAATACATGAGACAAAGAAAGGAATGGAGAGATTTGGTTTCTTTAGCTCCCAGTCGTAGAGGCTCAGCTTCCAGGTCAGGTAACCCTGGCTTGAGTCTCTGATGACCTCACACGGGAGGCAGAAACACACACAGGAAGTGGTTATAGCTTAAGCCAGAAACTCAGAGAGACTGAGTCCAGGGCACAGCCCAGTGACACAAGCAGCTCCCACGAGGTCCTTACCTCCTGAACGCTGAGGGCACTTCCCATGCTGACCCTGCAGGGACTAAGACTTTACACATGGACTTTAAGGAACAATACATTACCCCCAGCTGGAAGCAACATCTTAGGCAGGCAGGCAGACAATCCCTCCTGTCACACCCTGCTCTGGGGCAAGTTGCTAAGTAGCCAGACTTTGCTAAGGTCATGGTAGGAACAACAGCTCTGTGTAGGAGTTGTCAGTCTGACTTTTGCCCCTTGAAGACTGGAGGGCCCTCCTGTCTTAGGAACCCATTCTAAGACCCTTGGTACCAAGACCAACATCTGGGAGCCAGCCCCAGGCAGCTGTGTTACCTCACATAATTACTGCTTTGGGTCATGTTATTCATTTTGAACCCCCTGGAAATTTCCATTACTCTTTTGCAAGCTCAGCTCTGCCCTGAAAGATGCACTTCTTAGCCAGAGGTTTTAAGGATGTAAGTGCTGGGGCCCATCTGACAGGGCTAAAGGAACCTCCCTAGTCCCAGGGCCTCTGCCCAGCCAGATAGCACCTGCTTTTCCTGAAACAACGCTCTGCTCCCGAAGAGGGTTGTCAGGGCCTGGACAATGACCGGCAGAGATGACATCTCCAGGGTTCAGAGGCTAGACCCAGAGCACAACAAGGAGACTGTTTGTCCAGGACAGCCATACTGAGGGAGCTGCCATAAGGAGAGGTACCCTGAGAAGAGACAGTGTTTTCACGTTGGAAGTGATAGTGAGGACTGGAGGGGCAGCATCTGGGAAGCCCGGACCAACACGAAAGGAGCGTGTCTTCTCTCACAGAAGCCATAATCCAGCAGGGGCTAAGGTCAGAGTGAGACTCTCTCCACCTAGTTCATGCATCTTTAGTAGAGCATCCAGAATCTCCACTCCCTCATGGACATCCTGTCTTAGTCTGTGTTCTACTGCTGTGAAGAGATGCCATCAGCACAGCAACTATTTTAAAATAAAGCATTTCACTGGGGCTTGCTTACAGTTTCAGAGGTTCAGTCCATCATCATCATTATGGGGAGCATGGTGGTACGTAGGCAGACATGGTGCTGGGAAAGCAGCTGAGTGTTCTACATCTGGACCCACAGGCAGCAGGAAGAGAGAGTGACAGTGGGCTTGGCTTGAGATTTTGAAACCTCAGAGCCCACACTCAGTGACACACTTCCTCCAACAGGCCACACCTACTCCAACAAGGCCACACCTCCTATTCCTTCTCAAATAGTGCCATTCCCGATGACTAAGCATTCAAATACATGAACCTAGGGGGGCCGTTCTTGTTCAAACCACTACATTCCAGTCACTGGCCCCCATAGCTTGTAGCCGTATCATCGTGCAAAATGCATTCAGTCCAACTTCAGAAGTCCCCAGAGTCTATCACAGTCTCAAAACTGTTTAAAAGTTCAAAGTTCAAAGTCCCTTCTGAGACTTTTCTTTCTCTCTCTTTTTTTTTTTTTTTTTTTTTTTTTTTCTGAGACAGGGTTTCTCTATTGTAACTCTAGCTGTCCTGGAACTCATTCTGTAGACCAGGCAGCCATTGAACTCATAGAGATCCTCCTGACTCTGCCTCCTGAGTGCTGAGATTAA
The DNA here is from genome assembly GCA_026225945.1 of Cricetomys ansorgei. Taxonomy (NCBI): domain Eukaryota; kingdom Metazoa; phylum Chordata; class Mammalia; order Rodentia; family Nesomyidae; genus Cricetomys; species Cricetomys ansorgei. The sequence goes on from JAMJFZ010000484.1 coordinate 1,482,039, forward strand.
AAGTGTGTGCCTCCACTGCCCCCCTCTGAGACTCTTTCTTAACTGTAACCCCCTGCAAAATCAAAATATATTCCAATATATTCACATATTTCCAATATACAATGGCACAGAATATACATTATCATTCTAAAAGGGAGGAAAGGAGCACAGTGAGGAAATCCTGAACCAAAGCAGGGTTTAAAACGAGCAGGCAAACTCCAAACTCCGCATCTCCGCGTCTGATGTTAAAGCACTCTTCAGATCTCCAACACCTTTCATCTTTGTTGGCTTCAACACACTTCTGTGTCTTGGGCTGGTTCCTGTTAGCAGCTTTTCTAGCAGGTATCCCTTGACTCTGGCACCTCCAACACCTTGGGGTTTCTAAGGAAGCCAAGCTTCACCTTCACAGCTTCAAATGATGGCCTCTCTGGCCTCCATGCAGGGACACCTGACACACACCTGGTCTCAGTGGCTTCCCTAGTCGTGGAGAGAGATTCCACAACCCTTTTCTTTTCTTGTATATATTTCTATATATACAAATACACCCCCCAATATATATATATATATATATATATATACACACACACACACACACACATATACATATATATGTATATACACATATACAGACACATATATACATGTATGTATATATGTAGAAATATGTGTGTAATATATCTTTATTTCTCTTTATATTTATCTCTATATATTTCTCTATACACACACACACACACACACACACACACACACATACATATATATAGAGAGAGAAAAGGAATTTTTTTAGAATAACTTACAGGCTGTGGTCCGGCTAACCCAACAATAGCTGCCTATGGACAGAAGTCTAAGAATCCAGTAGTTTTCAGTCCACAAGGCTGGATGTCTCAGCTGGTCTTCAGTGTATGCGGGAATCCTGAAGAATTAAGCTCTAATGCCAGCGGAGGAATGGACTTGCTACCAAGCAGGCAAAGAGCAAAAGCTTCCTTCTTCCATGTCCTTATATAGGCTCCCAGCAGAAGCCTGGCCCAGATTAAAGGTGGATCCTCCCACCTCAAAGATCTGGATTAAAGGTGTGTCTTTCCACCTCAAAGATCTGGATTAGAAGAGGGTCTTCCCACTTCAGATTAAGCAGAAATTCCTCACAGGTGTGCCCCTCCGTTTTGGGTTCCAGTTAATTTCAGATGTAGTCAGGTTGGCGACCGGGAATAGCCATCACCCACCCTACTCCTTTCCCCAGCACTGAACACTAGACAGTGGGTGCCCGGTTCCACTCCCTGCTTTTCCTCTAAGCCCAGAGAGCAGCGGTATGACACGCTAAGCTCTAGGCCCCAGTGACAGGTTTTGCTGGGTGGATGGGTGGAGGGGCGTCTTCTCTCTTCTAAATGCTGCTGTTAGCATCTGTTCCTAGACATATGGCTCTCTGGGTAGACATCAGGTGTCATTTAGACCCTTCCGTCCTGGAGGCGCCCATTCTCTCTGCTTTGAGGGGGCCTGAGGAGGATCCTAGAGCTACCACGGTGAAGATTCCAGAGTGAGAGTCCCTGTTATTAATTATGATTTTTTATTCTGACAGTTCTTCTCCTCTTCTTCCTTCTCCTTCTTCCTCTTTTTCTTCTTTTTAGTGGAAATCTGTCACTCCTGCCAACAGGACAGGGTCGCTGGCTGCTGTGTATCTTTCTCAGACGTGAAGACACAAGGCACGGTCATTTATCCAGGGAGTGCTCATGGGGTGAGACGGGAGAGAGGGCTCACACACAACAGAAGCAAACATCTGTCCACTTGTCTATCTGTCCATCTGTACTGCAGTGGCCAGTCAGGTATTGGCAGTGTCCCTCCCTGAGGTCCATAATTCCCAAGTAGGACAGCAGCTGTCAGTTGACTAGAGGTGAGAACCATAAGCCATTGGTCCCCAACACACCAACAACCAGGAGATAAAGCCATTGGCCCAGGTAGAGTCCTGGCTGGTGCCCCCCCAGAACATCCACTACTGTCTGAAGGAAAGAGCCCCTATTCCTGTTACCAGGCTGCCTGGACTCCTGGAAACTCGCTACCAGAGGATGTGTGCTGATCTGCAGCCCGATTGACTCAAGCTGATCCGGCATCCAGCTGCTCTCGCACCACCGTGGTTCCAGGGTGAAATATCTCCAGTAGGCTTACCCATGTGAGTACGTGGCCCGAGCGGGTGGTGCCATGGGAGAGTGCTATGGAACTTTGAGGACTCCGAGCCTTGTTGGAGGAAGTGGACCACTGGGGGCAAACAGGGAGGTTTCATAGCCCAGCTCCACTTCCTGTTCAGTCTGTGCTTCCTGACTGCACATGCAATGTGACCGGCTGTCTCCTGCTTCTGGGCCTTCCTCGTTGTGATCCATGGCAAGCCCCCAAACTGCAAGCCAAAGCAAGACCTTCCTTCTTCCCTCACGTAACTTCTGTCAAGCATTTTGACACAGTAACAACACAAAGAACTGATACACGTAGCTGCTCTCATGCCACACCCCTGGCTGGCTGGACTGGTGAGCAGCTCTCATGCCTCACCCCTGGCTGGCTGGACTGGTGAGCAGCTCTCATGCCTCACCCCTGGCTGGCTGGACTGGTGAGCAGCTCTCATGCCTCACCCCTGGCTGGCTGGACTGGTGAGCAGCTCTCATGCCACACCCCTGGCTGGCTGGACTGGTGAGCAGCTCTCATGCCACACTCCTGGCTGGCTGGACTGGCTTGGACTCTTAAAGTCTGAGTCCAAGTCACTGTGCCTCAGCAAGGCACATCTGAGTACTGGAGTACCAAGAGGTACCCAGGGAGTCATGTGACACAGGAATTTCCCTACCTGCTTTGCAGCCACAGCTCAGCTCCACCCCTGTGACTGAGGTCAACAAGCCCTCTGAGGGCAATCATTCCATCTGCACCTGCTGATCTTCTGGCATAGACGAGGCGGGGGTAACCACATGGAGTGGTCTCTGCGGTGCTTGGATAAAGGGGACTACCTGGCCACCACAGAGACTCCCACTGAGAGTCATCTGGGATGACAGTGAGCATAGCCTGCATGCTCCCCCATCCTCCACCCACCGGACTGACTCTGGCTGTGGCTTTGAGAGGCCTGTTAGTCCCAAGTCCCACTTCCTGCCATATTCAATATCTCTATGATCAGAGACAGCGCTGCCTGTGCTCCCCTGTGAGCAGACCTGGCATTTGGCCACGGTACGAAGGTCAGGATAATCATTACCCTTTCCCAACATGCAAAGGGTTCCATGGAACCAACATGGACCAAGCAGCTGGGTGCCATATTTAAGAGCTGGAGTCATGACAAGAGCAGGGCTGCTTGTGATGTGGGAGGTGGGGCATTCCACAGAAGCAGCGATCACACCCATCGAGACAAGGGACCACCAGGCTGCTGAGACACCGTGTGGGTCCTGACGCTGTCTCTACCTAAAGGGTGAGGTTTGCTCCAACCTGAGGGGCCAAGGACAGAGGTCCTGTCACCTGTCTGCTTGGCTTTTCCCCTGCAAAGGCCTACACACTCTTCACCTCACCAGGCCACTTACATGCTTGCTCTCCTTCCCTCTTTGACTTCTGACATTCCCTTCTCAGGCTTGGGCTGCACATTAAGTATTCACTGCGCCTCCCCACAAGTATGCCCAGTATGATACGCAAAGCTCTGCCCATGAGGAATGTCAGGTGGTCTGGTTTGAGGGAGAAGAGAGTAGTAGCCTGTTTTCGCTTTCACCGAAAGCCAAGCCAACACTGCAGTTCAAGCCTGCCTTTCTTTCAGAAGGCAGTGGTGTGAGCAGGGGGAGTGGGGGGGTGGGACAGGGAGGTAGATAAGGGATTGAGGCCACCTGTCTGGGCTGCAGCATTATGCCCTCTGGATTGGCTTCAGCTTGCCTCTAGATAGCTCACATCATCTGAGGGTGGCATCCGAGCTCTGACTTGGTGAGTCTATCAGCACACAGCTCTTGATGGGTGATTTTGGGTGCATAACTTGGTGTCCTCCAGACAAAGTCTTCCTGATTGCCAGAGAAGAATGTCAGAGGTCACTTTGGAAAGATGGTGTTAACACACGTCTTTGGGTGACTTCACTGCGCCTGGTGAAGAGCAGCAAGTGCTACAGATGCTGTGCTGCCTGCCACCTGGCTTCCCAGCATCTCTTTCCTGGGTGGACAGGAGGAGGAAGAGGAGGAGAATGAGGAGGAGGAAGAAAAGGAAGAGGAAGGGGAGGAGGAGGAGGCCCAGCCTCGTTCTAGGTTGGATTCCCTCTGGAAAGCTCCAGGTCTACCTTAGGCACAGATGCATGGAGGACGGAGGAGCTCCACTCCTTGCAGGACCAAGAGTGACTACTGTGACCATCTCTTCTTGTCTGACTTCACTTGTTCAAGTGTCACCAGCAGATTCCCCCAATGCGTACCAGTCCCTGTGCCGCTGTGGAGACTAAGCCGCTGCAGCAGAGAGGAGACTGGCTGCCCAGGTATCAAGCAGGTGAGGTAAATACAGAGATGGATAACTGGTAAATCTGAACCTCAGATATACAGAATGATGCTGCGCGTGGTGGATGCGTCCCCTAGTTCAAGGGGAACCGAGTCGCAAGCTCGATATCCTTTAAGAGGCATGAACCCCGTGCTTCCTGGATACGGAGCTCATGTAGGTGGGCTGGCCACGTGACCACTTCTGACCAATGGAGTGTCAGCAGAAGCCTGCGCACAGTCCTTCAGAGTGGATGACGGCTGCAAGACGTGACATCCTTGACCCTGGGTTCGGAGAGACTTCATGGAGACAAGCATGCAGATTTGGTGTGCTTAACGTGTCTGGCCTACAGGAGCCTGGAATCCGCTCTGGGCCAGGAGCTGGGCAACTGCCACCAGCAGATCCCCTCAGAAAGGACAATCCTTCCTGCTCTCCTGGAGGACCCAAAGGACTGGGCTAGAGAGATGAGACATAAGCCTTTTCCTCAGAGGCAATGGGTGAGCTTTGGAGCAGTGTCCCTTCACCCCCTCTGATGGAACTGCCTCGGTCACGGGACCCTGTACCCAGCACTTCCCTTAAGAAGACAGAGCTAAGGTATCTGGGAATGGCAGGTCCAAGGGGGCTGGTGGGAGCCCCCGGCATCTCCTTTTGAGCTCAGAATGCTGAGTTTTAGGAACTCCACGTTTTCACCCTCCCGAGTCCCGAGTCTGTTGCCCTTAACACACAGCCCTGGCCAAGGTGGTACCTTCGCTGAGCCCGCTCTGGGGGAGGGGAGGTTGGAACTGGCTCTGACTGTGGAGGTCACTGCCAGTCCGCAATGCACCTGCTGGCTCCATATCTCACAAAAGCGGCTTCCAAGCCCCTGTCACCCAAGCTGGGACGGACTCTGAAGGGCGACGCTGCCCTCTTGGTACCGTAGGGTCCTGTGGATTTTCTTAAGATGAGGGTGTCAGGGAGAGGGGAGATGGTGATGTTGGAAGATGAGCTGGGTGGTGTGACTTCACCTCTAACGATGGTTGGAGACTGCAGCGAAAACACCTTGAAGTGACCTGAGCACCTCAGGGCCTCCCCAGAGCCACTCGGAGGAGGCCCAGAGTGGGGGTGCTTTGTGCACTCTGGCGTGTGTGCGTGTTAACGTGTCAGATAGTTGGCTTTGTGACTTAAGCATTGGCAGTGTTTTGAGAATCCGATTGGCAGAATATCAGTTTCTGTGACCACCATAACAAGAAACCAGAATGGAACAGCTTAGAACATGGGGATCCCTTCTCTGAGTCTGGAGCCCAAAGGCCAGTGAAAGCAAGGTCCGCGTCACCTCCGAGAGTCTGGCTAGGGCTCTCTCTGCCTTTCGGACTCCCGGACAGACCTTGGTAGTTACGCGATCTTTCCACCTGTGTTGTCGCTTCTTCCCGCATGTCTCTTCCTTTCTTCCGAGTGTGCCAGAGGTAGCGTTTGAGGGCCACCCTAATGCAGTATACCTCATTTTCCTTTACCTCATGATATCCGCAAAGACCCCACCTGCGAGTGAAGTTGTGTCTGAGGTTCTGAGTGATGTAAATTTGTGCGGGGGCACAGTCTGACCCAGTGAGTACATAAAAGCTTGCAAGCTCCCCAAAATTCAGTATGGGTTGGCCTTTGTCTGAGGCAGTTGCAAGTTCAATCTCTAAGGACCTAAGCCTATCAGACAAGAAGACAACAGGGGACCTTGGAGATCCCTCCTCTGATGGGCCTTGGCTAGGATGGGCGTAACTGCCAGCCAGTGAACCCTGGCACATCCCATCTCTTCCAAACCAGTCGAACTTGCACGTGGTATGGACACGCACATGTGGGAGTACTTGATTCTGAGTCCAGCATTCCGCACTTCCTAAGGGCCTCCCGGCTGTATACACTGGGCCACGGTGCTCCGTCTCCTCTCGGCAGGGCTGGCTCGGCAGCAGCCTCACCGTGGACATGGACAAAATCCTTCCACCTGGAGCTGAAACTCCATGGCCATGATAAATCTTCCCCCCTCATCGTGTCTGGCTTTCAGAATCACAGCCTGCCATTTGTAACATGAAAAACGTCCGTGTGTTGGCTGGAAGTGGCAGGCGCATGGTAAGACAGTTAGTGCGGCTACCTCAGCCTCAAACACAAAGCCTTTTCTTTCTCCAGCTGGAAATGGGTACGGCTCATGAATGCAAAGAGCTCTTTCAACATTAGATTTTAAATTATTTGAATTAAATCTGGAATCCTTCCGGGCCCTGAGCTCTCGAGGTTATTCATCACTGGCTGAGGGTAGAAGTCTGTTCGGCCTCCCTGGGGACTGCCTGACTTCGGAGCCACATCTGAAATGCTATAAACTATTTAAAACCCAAAGCTTGGCCGTGTTTTGTTGGAGAGGGAACATTAACACGCACGCCGTGCAGCTCTTTGGGGAGAGGACCGCTAGCTCTGCGCACTTGCTGACTCGGTGGGGTTGTCCTCTGGGTAATCACCGTGATACACTTGAAAACGGGCCTCTTTCCCGCTGAGGCGGGGTGATGCTTTCTCTTTATTTAGCAAGCATCGATTTCTCTTTTTCTCTCCTAGTGTCCTCCCTTGCTCGGAAATTAACAAGCCTGTTTGTTCGGGTCCAGCGTTCCCCAAATCTCCCACCCCTGGACCCTGTGGCAGTTCCTCACCGACACCAGCAGGGGGCGGAAAACGCTTTTTGTAATTTAGAGGGTCAGGGCACCTCTCTCCTTTGGGACTAGCCTGGGATCTGGCCTAGGGTTCTGTTTTTCAGGCTGTCCCAGCTGTCCAGTGGGGAAGGCGGGGAAGGGAGGGATCCCCCGGAGCTGGAGCCAGGGATACAGGGACCCCTCGAGCTGAAGATCAGAGGGGTGGAGCCCCACAGACATAGACGTCCTGAACTGAGGAGCCATGCCAGGGGCCTCTATAAGCAGAGTGGGGCCATGGAGGCAGGGATGCTCTGAGCTGAGAAGAGGACTTCCACAGACAGAACTGGGGCCAGGGAGGCGAGGCTTTGTCCACCGGGTGCTGAGGGGAAATCCCTCCTTTGGGTCAGGTCATGAAATTCTGAAAAAAGAATTGGGCATCAGTAGCCATTTAAATAGTGTGGTCATGATAGACCACTGGGGAAATCCTCGGGGACTGTCTGGTCTGTGTCCCCGATACTGACTATGCTCACAGGCATGTACTCTGCAAAGCCCCCTGGGAAGCAAGGCCGAGGGGGAGCACTGGGGGCTGGTGACAGCTGTGGAAGTGAGAACCCCTGACTGGAATTACCAAGCTGTGACTCTACTCTGGACCTGGGGCAGAGTCTGGGAATCCAGTGGTTCCACATAAGCTTTGTAGACCTGGTCTCATATACAGGCTGAACTGACTGGCTTTCACAGATGGGCGGTCCCTTCTAAGATAGGACAAAGAGAGCAAGCGCCAGCTTCCATTTGCGCCTCTGTTTCCCTCGCCCCTCCCTCCTCGCCTCCATCCCCAAGGTAAGCCGGATTCCACTTGATGAAGCTGCCTGGTACAGTTTGAAATAGCAAGGGAGAGAGCCATGTGGAAACTGAATTCACCTCCCCATTGGGCCTTCCGGTGGGGACCTTGGCCCCAGCTGGAATTTAACCAGAGGCCTCACCACTCCCAAGACTCCCAATCCGGGGATGCCCATTCAGAGTGTCTGAAACCATGATGTAACTGGGTGCCTGTTGTTTTAGGCTGCTAATTCTGGGAGCAGGACCACCTCACTGCCTGTGGGTATTCAGAGCCCTTGAGCACGCCACAGTCTGCCTCTATTTCGGTAGCGTTTGGAACACCCAAACTTATATCAGTGTAAGTCTCCAGCTGCACACGGCCCTGGGAAAGGTCCTCCCTACACCTAGCCCGTGCCTGGAAGTTTTCATCCTCTGTCAAGAGAGGGCAGAGCCCCTAATCTGGGTGGCATATTTCAAAGTTCTGATAAACGATGCACAATTGTTGCAGAACACCTTCGATGTCATTCAGCAAGAAAGACAAGGAGGCATTTTTATATCTTCGAACCCTGCCAGACCTCAGCGGAGGGAACCGCCTCTCACGGCAAGTGCCATCCTGGACAGTGGAACCCTGATCGTCTGATCTCAGGGTTTTTTATTGACACAGAAGCTCCTCGAGTGTTCTGTTGATAGCACATCCAGATCATGAGGAACCAAACATCTTTTACATACAGCCAGCACCTGCGGACAGCGCCAAGGCCTAGGCAGCCCTGCCCCCAACAGTGCACTAAACGACCATTTCAAATATAACTGGAAATGAACTTCTCCGACACACAATCCTTTGGACAGGCAGGGAGACAGGCCCAGAGGCCATCATGGTGTGGGAGTTCAGGGGACTGGCGTGCAGTGGCTGTGAACCACCTCCTCTAAGGCCGTTACAGGAGTTCCTGAGCCCAGGCTGTACATACAGGAGGTTGAGCGTCTGCAGATTCTCCACTTTCCTGTCTGCATGGGACCCTGCAGCTCCTGATTGCCCCCAACAGAAGTGCAGGTGGTGTATGGGGCTGGGGGAGAACAGCAGGGTCCATGATCACCACAGGGCATCTCTGTGGAGGATGGGCAGCCTTGAGGATGCCAGAGAAATGAGGGCAAAAGGGTAGATGCTACAGAGTCCAAGCTTTATACGCAGGAGTGGGTTACATGGGGGGGGTGAGGGACATACAGTACTGGCCTCAGACTGCTTTTCCAGGAACTGGGAAAGACACACTTCCCTTTGCCTACCCAAAGGAGCTTCCATAGAGCCTCACAGGAGCTGTGGACAACTGTGCACCACGGTGCCAAGGGCTCTGCTCCGGCTCTCCAGCGAGGGTTAAGCCTATGTCAAGTCCTCCCTCTCTCTGGTCCATGAGGCGGGGAAGAGGGTTTGTTGGCCACAGGTGGTGAGGCTACCCATCCAGTTCCATGAGAAGGTGTGGTCTGGGTGTCTCTTTTGACCCCACAGGATGGGAGGGACATCAAAGCGTGGAAGGTTATTGATGCTGGGCAGGCATGAGAGGGAACCTCACAGACTCTTTGAGCCAAAGCTTGAAGGTATCGAAAGAAAGAGGGAGATGGAGACAGAGGGGATGCTGACCCATGATAGGGGAGGGAGAAGGGGTTGCGGACGGATAGCTCGGCGGATGTAGTTGGATCTGTGAATGGGCCAATGGGAAGATGAATGGAAAGAAAGAAAGGAAAGAAAGAAATGAACAAAGGGGAACAAGGGGAAGGAAGAAGGGGGGAAGGAGGAAAGAAGGAGAGACAGGAGGAGGAAGAGGGAGGGAAGGAGAGAGAAGAGGCGTATGATACATCTGAGTTGGTAGAAAGACATGTATTTGGATGACTAGATGGGTAGATGAGTAACAGACACGGAGGTGGGTAGATGGGTGAGTGGCTGGGGTGGGCGGGTCAACGGATCGGTGGAGGAAAGAACGGAGAGGTGAAGGAGCAGATGGATGGGTATGTGGATAGGTAAGCGGGTGGATGGAGGGTTGGTGGGTGGGCAAGTATGGACAGATGGACAGATGGATAGACGGGTGAGTGGATGGGCGGGTAGACAGGAAGATGGACAGATGGACAAGTAGATTGGTAAGTGCATGGAAGATACCAGTTACATCTCTGAGACTCAGAAGGTCTCAGCAGTTGCCAGGGAACAGGCTCTGGGTCTGGGACCATTTGTGAGTACCCAGAGCATGGAGTGGGAAAGTAGCCTTCTGTGGAGCTACGTATGGTCCCAGACCTCTCAGACAGCACTCAGTGAGCATCCTGCCATCTGAAGGGCCACCCTGCTCCTTAGGCTGCTGACACGTGGACCAGTTGCTCTGAAAGAAGATCTGGCCGCCAGATGTTAGGTCGGCATTAATGAGCCCAGTCTGCTGGTCACTAATTGGCTGAGACTCTGGGCTCTAGAGATCGATGGGTAGTGGAGGATGATGATGAGACAGGTATGCCTGTTTTGGGCCTTGGGGGACCCAGGCTGGTGGGAAGGCACGGGTGTTTGGAAGGCACAGGGCTGTCCACTCCCACTTAAGAACGCCCAGCAC